>JBBGZY010002311.1:75000-542789 GCA_037952925.1 Lithobates clamitans
TTGGACACACAGAGTGTGGACCAGTCCTGCTCCCTGCTTCCTCCTCACTGGCTGTGATTGACAGCAGCAAGAGCTAATGGCTCCTGCTGCTGTGTCTCACCCAATGAGGAAAGAGACCTAGGGAAGACGTTGCTCTTGTGCACATCTCTGGATAGGGACCTGAATCGGGCTCAGGTATTGGGGGGGGGGGGTCTGCAGGGGTAACTGCACACTGGAGGTTTCGTAGAATGCATGAAGGTAAAAAACCTCCACCCATTACAACCACTTTTAGATATTTTATTTTTGAATCTACCAAGAGATGGTCCTTAATGTAGCGTTACCCCCGCAGGAGCCACTGTAGATTCAACAGGTTCTTTCCCACAACAGTGCAGAGGCAGCCAGGAACACAGCAACCGTCCATTCACTCCGCCTCATTGAACAGTCTAGGGGATGTCTTTTTGAGATTTATATGCTAATAGAAACTTGGGAGGGGATTTTGTGTGAAATAGAATACTCCAAACCACTTGGGCACAATCCTACAGGCGACAACTCTCTCTCTAAGCAGCAGCAACACAGTATTTCACTCACAGCTGGGGGACCATTAGTTTGATTATAGGACAGGTATAGCTAGACTGGAACAATCTATACCAGGGTTTTTCAACAAGGGTTCCATGTAAGTCTAAGGTTCCTCCAGAGGTTTCTAGGGGTTCCTTGAGCAATGTGCAATATTTGCCTCTTAGATAAGTTCCCACTGACACCATTGATCCTTTTAGTTATCTGTAAGAGAGGATTCTTCCCAATGACCACATGTGTAAGGAGCATTCTTCCTTCTGACCATCACACTAATGTATTATGAGTTGTAGACATTTTTAGAAGGGGTTCCCTGAGACCGAGACATTTTTCAAGGGTTCCCCTGTCTTCAAAAGGTTGAGAAAGACTAATCTATACTATAGGCTTATGGATGGGGACCATGAAGTAGCTTTAAGGTGCAGCACAGAAAGGAGGCTCTATTAACGAGATTCTGAAACAAGGTCAGTCCATAGGTGCAACCTCTTGTAAGGTAAACCCAGCATCCAATCCAAACAAAGTCATGTATGGATTTTAAGGGAGATCCTCATGCAAAACAAAAAAAATGCATTAGGTCCCCCTAAAAATTCATACCAGACCCTTTGTCTGAGCATGCAGGCTAACTGGCCAGGAAAGGGAGTTGGACCAGGGTGTGCCCCCACTCCTTAACCATACCAGGCCACGTGCCCTCATCATGGGCTGGTGACTTTCTAGGCCGTCCCCCCTTTTCCCCTTTTCTCCCTTGGCAAAACAACTTGTCCCCATGTTGATGAGGACAAGGGCCTCTTCCCCTTAACCCTGGCCTGGTGGTTGTGGGGGTCTGTAGGTGGGGGGCTTATCAGAATCTGTAAGACCCCTTTAAAATGAAGGGAGCCCCCATATACAGTAGGTAAAATAAGTACTGAACACGTCACCATTTTTGTAGGTAAAAATATTTTTAAGTGGTTAAATAAAATGGTTATCTTACAGTCCTGTTTACACCTTGCTTTTGCTTTGCTTCGGCTTCACTTCAAAAATTATATCCCATATAGCTGTAGTGGGGCTTCAAAGCATCTTCAAAGCCTCCATAGAAGTCTATGGGAAAGCTCGCATGAAGCCCTACTGAAGCCTCATTGAAAACCCCATGAAGCCTCACTGAAGCCCCACCAAAGGCTCATCGAAGCTCCACCAAAGCCTCATCGAAACTCCAAGCAAAAGCAAGGTGTAAACAGGACTGTAAGCTAACCTGGGGTTTGAAACCGCGGCTCAACATGTCCAGCTCTGCAAGGTTGAAACCTCCATGAGGGGGTTCCTGGTGGAACACCAGCTGGCCCTTAGATTCTGTGCCCTCAGGAATTTCATACCACCTGCTCACACATAAGTTCACTTCATTCACCTTCATAACATTATTGGCACCAGTTCCTATCCATCTCACACCAAAGCACCATCATGACAGAATCCCTACACCAAAAACAAGTGAAGCTCTGTACAGTATTTTTTCTTGATTGTATATATGAAGTTGTAGAATACATACATATTTAGCAATAAAAAGCACATCAATGCACATCAATGTACATAAACAACAGTGAAAAGTTTATTAGAAAACCTTCTTTGAATTTTTCCCATCCATATATGTCATGAACAGATTTATAACCTTCATAGCGGAACTTTTTTTTTAATGTGCTAAGGGGGAAATTTAGTACATTTAATAAACATTTTTCCACGTTTGTGAATGTTATGCTCCTGAAATTAACAACAACAGCCAGAGGCGAGCGGGCAAGAAAATCTATGAATAGATTCATGGAATGTTACTCTATCATACTGCAAAATTTAAAGAGGCTCCGACCGCACGCGTGTTCGCCCCGCTAACGTCTGGGAACATCAACAATAATAGCTGCTCTGACACTCAGTAAATTTGTACCCCTGACAACTCGGATAAATTGTAGCATTGCTGCTGGAATCTCCCCCCCCCCCTCCTCTGTCAGTCATGCACAGTGAAGCATACAGCAGCCTCAGGGGAGAAGCAGTGCATGCAGGAAGTTTTCCTTTTCTACATAACCTCAGAATCAGAGGAAGATTTAGAGAGGGTCATATGTGATATTTAAACAAAAGGTGAATAAAATGTAGGAGCATGATGAGAAAATTCTATTACGGGGATGAAAAATTGAATCCAAGTAATATCATAAAAAGGTTCACATCCTCTGTCCATTTACCCTGGATAGTTGGGTTATTTATGGACGCGGTGCGTGAATGTTCTTGAGAAGAGTGGACATGACTTTCGAAATGTGCCAGACCAAAAAAAAAAAAAATACATTACCCTGTACAAGATATTTCTTTCTTCTAGTTTTTATTTCCATAAATGTAGGGAGCCTTCCCGAAGCAGTATTGCTCTAGTCCAGTGATGGCGAACCTTGGCACCCCAGATGTTCTGGAACTACATTTCCCATGATGCTCATGCACTCTGCAGTGTAGTTGAACATCATGGGAAATGTAGTTCCAAAACATCTGGGGTGCCAAGGTTCACCATCACTGGTCTAGTCTAAATTTATTGGGGCCAGGCTGTAGGCAGGGGCAGTCTGTTTTCTCCACTGCCGGTGGTGCTCAACTGTAGCAGTTCTGCAGCTGGAGAGGAAGTCATGGAGAAAAGGATTCCTCTATGGTTTCCCCGTAGACGTGTGCGGTTTATTTTGTTTCCGAATTGAAATTCTGACAAATTTTTCAAGTATCCGAATTTCCAAATTCCAATGGTAACGAAGTTTAACAAATCCGAAAGAACGAATCAAAATTTTGGACGAACTTTGAATCATTTTCGAATCGAATTGGAATACTTTTTGGATCAAATTCAAATAGTTTTTGAATCAAATTCGAATTTCCAAAGAGAATACAAAAGAATAGAAAATAAAGGAATAGAATAGAAAATAATACAATAAAAAAGAATAGAATAGAAAATAAAATAATAGAATATAATAGTGTAAAGCAGAATAGAATAGAAAATAAAAGAATAGAAAAAAATATAATAGAAAATAATTGATAAGAAAAAAAAAGGAATATAATAAAAAAGAAAAGAGTAAAACAGACCAAAATATAGTAGAAAATAAAAGGACAGAATAAAATAGAATAGAAAATAAAGGAATACAATAGAGAAGAATAGAAAATAAAGGAAAATAATAGAAAAAACTATAACAGAATAGAATAGAATAGAAAAAAAAATAAAATAAAATATAATAGGGTAAAACAGAACAGAATACAAAATAAAAGAATAGAAAAAAAATAGAATAGAAAAAAAAAATGATTAGAAAAAAAAAGGAATATGATAGAAATGATAGAGTAAAACAGACCAAAATAGAGTAGAAAATAAAAGAACAGAATAAAACAGAATAGAAAATAAAGGAATAGCATAGAGAAGAATACAAAATAAATGAACCATTTCCCAAAAATAAAATAGAATAAATTTGAATTAGAAAAGAAAATAAAGTAATAGAAAGTAATAGAATTGACTAGAATAGAAAATAAATAAATAGAATAGAATAGAAAAAAACAATAGAATAGGATAGAATAGAAAGAATATAATCATCTTCCGAAATTTGAATTAGAATAGAAAATAATAGAATAGAATAAACAATAGAAACAAATTGAATAAAAAGAATATAATAATATACCCAGTTTCCAAAATTTTGAGTAGAATAAATTCAAATATGAATAGGATAGAAAATAATATAATAGAAAAGAATAGAATAGAAAAAACAATAGCATAGAATGAAATAGAAAGAATATAACCATCTTCCAAATTCGAATTCCAAATAGAATAAATTGAATTTTGATTGCAATTTGATTGGAATTCAAATGCAATTAGAAAAATGTGAATCGAATTCGAATAAACAAAATAAATTCCAAAAATTAATTAAACATATTTATGTGTATAATGAATCGAAACGGAATAAAACTAAACAATTTTTTTTTGTTCTGTGCATGTCTAGTTTCCCGGGGCCACTGAGGGAGCAATCCAGCTAGAAGCTGTCGCCTCATGTGATTCTGGCAGCCATCTTGGGTCAGGCAGTTCCTATTCAAGGCCTTGGCTCCCGGGGTTTGGTGCACTTTATGTGAGTGGGTAGCGTAGGGAAAGGTACCCCATTTGCTAGGGACAGCACTAGTGATAGGGAAAGGTTCCTAACGAGGAGAGAACGTGTAGGGTCCCAATTCTTCTGGATACCTTCCCAATTGGGCACAAGACAGCCAGGCCGCATTCTGTCCCTCTCAGCAAACGCTGTCCGTCCAGCTGAAATCTGCTCTTGTCACGTTCCTGGAACCCATGAGTGCCCCCGGTTGGGTAGTCAGCCCACTGGGTTTGTTGTGAACTGTTGCTGCATTTCTGTGTGACTTATTGCTGCTGCACCATGCTGCACCCACTTGCAAGCCTGATCATGGATGGATAGTCTTCTTTCCTTTGGTTTTCCCTAAGCTCAGTGTTAATGTTTGCTTCTGCCTGCTGCTGGGGAATGTCTCTGAGAATATTGTGAGAAGATATACTGTAGCACTCACCCCAACAAGGGCCACTGATTTGTGTCTTGGGTTTGTAATGGAAATTTGTAAGTTCTGTATATAATTGTATTGTATTTTGTATGTATTGCACTCTGCCCTCACTGTGCACACGGCACTAATAATGTTTTCAGTACATGTTTACATTCTTTCGAGTCCTGATTAGAATTAGCCTGCCTATGTTATGCCCCTTGTTATCATAAACATACAATTGTACTATTAATGTGATACCTACGTAATCATTTGTATAAAAACCTTCAATTGCGTCATAATAAAGGAGAACAGTTATTTGGAAAGATGCGGAGCATATCTTTTGTGTCTGTTCCCTACTGCAGTAGTTATTATTAATTTGGAACCAACTAATCAATATGAGGATAGGAGTTGCCTATCATCAATTTAACCGAGTCATGCATGGCGAGCTTTGCCTTAGGAGGGGTTTTCAGGTGACCCTGAGTATCCGAAACGAGGAGCTTGAGACGATCCGGGAATTTCTGATAATCAGCCGGCTGAGGTAAGCCTTTTGCTTACATTTGAGTTATCAGACTTCCTTGATCGGTGAGGCATTTTCGGGACAAAGGGTACCTATTTTACTCCCCTTAATCGAACTGTATTGATTGGTGGTTATATGTTATGTTGTCCCTGTCTACTGTCCATCGGAGTGTTATAGATAAGAAAGGGAAACTGTTCACAGGTATATGTAGTACACCTGCTAGATAAAGTAGTTTAGAGGCAAGAGGGTATAGGCACACGTAGAGAAGAGAGAAGACTGGCCAGTCATTATGGGCATTGAATTAAGTAAGGGAATGAAGGGTAAGAGACCCTCAAAAATGCCCAGCGCAAGAGAAGCGCTATATATGAACTGAGGGTGCGGTTCTGCCTATACTGAGCCCCTAGATTAATGGTTAAAGTGGACAGGGATCCACAATGGGTAACTGGGTTACCAAAGTCCACAGGGACTAAGAATCATGCAGAGTAAACAGCTAGAGAAACAGCTATCTATGTGAGCAGGATGGATCAAGGGTGACATTAACACTAGACAGAAAGGGACATTTTCATGTTAAGTTGTGGGATGAATTTGGGGTCAGGCACTACAACTAGTATTAAGAAACAGTGAAATGAGAGTTAAAACAGAATACTTTATATGTTGTCAGAGAGGGAAGATGGGATGAGCACTCTGGCTGCCCGTCTGATCATAGAAGCTACATATAAAAGATATCTAAAACAAAATAAGGAAAGCAGACTTTAGGCAGGGAAATATTAATGAGAGTTAAAAGAAAGTGAGAGAATGATATGCATGTGTTGTGTACAAATGGGAAAAATGTAAGCGACTTTAGAGGGATATTGGTGTATGTGTGAATGCTGGGACCTTTAGTTCTATTGCTTTTGTGTGTCATGTACGCAGATGTGACCCCCTCCTTTGTGCTCTCCTGAAAGAATGTGGCTGGGATGAGAGGTCAGTGATAAGCTGGAAGGACATCATGCCAATTCCAGTTTTTTTAGACAAAACATTTATAACAAAATGTGCCGGGTTAAGGAATCTAATGGTATACAATGTGATCACAATTATTTTGAATCTGTTTTCCAGACATGGTAAAATGAAGGTTACATTTAACCGTGTATTACACAAATTGAATATCTTTTGATAGTAGAAACAGTGCATTTAAAAAAGGGAAATTAAGTAAAATTAGGTAATAATGAGTATTCATTTCTAATATGAGTTTAACAATTTTATTAATAATATATATTGAAACTGGTTTAGACAACCCCAAGTTTAGGAGGGAATTTTAAGGAAAAAAAGTTTTAGGAGGGAAGTTTAAGGAAAAAAACTTACATTTAAATGCCCATCAATGCAGCCTCATCAGTGTCCATCTGTAGCCAGTGTCAGTGTAGCCTCATCAGTGTCCATCTGTAGCCAGTGTCAGTGTAGCCTTGTCAGTGTCCATCTGTAGCCCTGTCCCTGTGTTATTTACAAACTTGTAGGTACACTGCCGTTTAAAAATGGCGCCGGCTTTCGGACGCACTCAGCCGTTCTCGGCGACTTCTGGCCGCTCTCAGTGGCTTTCGGATGCACTCGGCCGTTCTCGGCGGCTCTCGGCCGCTCTCAGCAGCTTTCGGACACAGCAGGAATGCGAGAGCCACCGAAAGCCGCCGAGAACGGCCGAAAGCGGCCATGAGCTGCGGAGAACGGCCCAAGTGGCCGAAAGCCGCCGAGAAGGGCCGAAAGCGGCCATGAGCTGCGGAGAACGGCCCAAGTGGCCGAAAGCCGCCGAGAAGGGCCGAAAGCGGCCATGAGCTGCCGAGAACGGCCCAAGTGGCCGAAAGCCGCCGAGAAGGTCCGAAAGCGGCCATGAGCTGCCGAGAACGGCTCAAGTGGCCGAAAGCCGCAGAGAACGCCCGAAAGCCACCGAAAGCCACCGAGAACGGCCAAAACGCTCACAATCGGCGGGGGATCAGCGTATAACACGCACCCATGATTTTCCCCTGATTTTAAGGGGAAAAAAGTGCATGTTATACGCCGATAAATACAGTAATAAAAAAATCAGGTTGTCAGAACTCTGTGTGAATATCAGCAGCAAAACAACTTCGTTATTCTTGCATTATAAAGAAGAAGAGAATGCGCTGCATTAAAAGATTTTAAAATGTGCAGCGTGACGAATGTGCTATCTCCATTACGAACGCTAGTTTTACCAGACCGAGCGCTTCCGTCTTGTACTTGATTCAGAGCATGCGTGGAATTTTGTGCGTCAGAATTGTGTACACGCGCTCGGGATTTACGAGAACGGATTTTGTTGTCGGAAAATTTGAGATCCAGATCTCAAATTTGGTTTGTCGGAAATTCCGACGGAAAATGTCCGATGGAGCCTACACATGGTCGGAATTTCCGACAACAAGCTCCCATCGAACATTTGTTGTCGGAAAATCCGACCGAGTGTACGTGGCATTAGAGTTCAGAACAACAATGTTGTACTTTAAGATATCTGGGAAAGGTAAGAATAAACAGATTAATAATAATAACCAAGGAATATAGTTAACACTCTTATATTTCCAAAAATATTGGAACTTTGATAATAAAATTATTACTGACAAAGGTGAGCAGAAGAGAAACAACAACACTCCGGTGCGGATTCTGCACCTCCTCAGCCCACCATCGGCCTCAGCTGGTATTAAATTAACGAGATCCTGGGAATCGGAGTCTTCACCTAACACATAGAACATATGTGGAACAGCAGGGCTGCCTACTGGCAGATGGCTACTGTTTTTAATTCGTATAAATATATAGACACTGTGGGGGGTATATCAGAACTCTGAACATATATTTATTACCACGCATCAATGTGGCTATTGGTAGGACATCGGTCTGATGGAAAAATTGCAGTATAGGAATAAAAAATGTTCCAGTTGACAATGTATAGTCCATTTTAAAGCGGTATTAAGCCCAAAACCAAAAATGTCATACAGTGCACCTGGAAAGTATTTACAGCTCTTCACTTTTTCCACATTTTGTTATGTTACAGCCTTGCCCCAAAATGGATTGAATTCATTTTTTTCCATAAAAATTCTACAAACAATCCCCCATAATGACAATGTGAAAGAAGTTTGTTTGAAATCTTTGCAAAGTTATTAAAACTAAAAAAAAATCCCATGTACATAAGTATTCACAGCCTTTGCTCAATACTTTGTTGAAGCACCTTTGGCACTAATTACAGCCTCAAGTCTTCTTCTCAAGCTAGGCACAGTTTCTCCCATTCTTCTTTGCAGGACCTCTTAAGCTCCATCAGGTTGGATGGGGAGCATTGGTGCACAGCCATTTTCAGATCTCACCAGAGATGTTCAATCGGGTTCAAGTCTGAGATCTGGCTGGGCCACTCAAGGACATTCACAGAGCTGTCCCCTAGCCACTCCTTTGTTATCTTGGCTGTGTGCTTAGGGTCGTTGTCCTGTTGGAAGATGAACCTTCGCTTCTGAAACCCAGAGCGCTCTGGAGCAGTTTTTCATCAAGGATGTCTCTGTACATTTCTGCATTCATCTTTCCCTCGATTCTGACTAGTCTCCCAGTTCCTGAAGCTGAAAAGCATCCCCACAGCATGATGCTGCCACCACCATGCTTCACTGTAGGGATGGTATTGGCCAGGTGATGAGCGGTGCCTGGTTTCCTCCAGACATGACGCTTGCCATTCAGGCCAAAGAGTTCAATCTTGTTTCTCATGGTCTGAGAGTCCTTCAGGTGCCTTTTGGCAAACTCCAGGTGGGCTGTTATAATGCTTTTACTGAGGAGTGACTTCCGTCTGGCCACTCTACCATACAGGCTTGATTTGTGGAGTGCTGCAGAGATGGTTGTTCTTGTAGAAGGTTCTCCTCTCTCCACAGAGAAACGCTGGAGCTCCGTCAGAGTGACCATTGGGTTCTTGGTCACCTCCCTGACTAAGAACCTTCTCTCCCGATCACTCAGTTTGGCAGGACGGCCCGTTCTAGGAATAGTCCTGATGGTTCCAAACTTCTTCCATTTACGGATGATGGAGGCCACTGTGCTCATTGGGACCTTTAATGCTGCAGACATTTTTGTATACCCTTCCCTAGATCTGTGCCTCCATACAATCCTGTCTCGGAGGTCTACAGACAATTTCTTTGGACTTCATGGCTTGGTTTGTGCTCTGACATGCACTGTTACCTGTGGGACCTTATATTGACAGGTGTGTGACTTTCCAAATCCTGTCCAATCAACTGAATTTTCCACAGGTGAACTCCAATCAAGTTGTAAAGACATCTCAAAGATGATGAGTGGAAAAAGGATGCACCTGAGCTCAATTTTTTTTTTCCCAAATACAAATTTTATTTGGTTTGGTAGATGGGTAAACAGTTCATACTAAGTGAATATTACAAACATCTCATGAACAAAAAGGTGAGAGCAAGGGTGAAGCACGAGAAGGAAAAAAAAAGAAAAATCCTCTTAAGTATGATCATTATGCACCGGGGGTAAGAGTATAATAGAAATAGATAAGCTGTGTCTCGAGCAGGGGGATAGAACATCCACAGGGCAAAGGAGAAGATTGTGGGGTCTCCTAGAAAATCGTCCAACGGTCTATGGGGGTTATTTACTGAAGAAAAATCCACTTTGCACTGCAAGTGCACTTGGAAGTGCAGTCGCTCTAAATCTGAAGGGTAGATCTGAAATGAGGGGAAGCTCTGCTGATTTTATCATCCAATCATGTGCAAGCTAAAATGCTGTTTTTTATCTTCCTTTCATGTCCACCTCGGATCTACAGCGACTGTACTTCCAAGTGCACTTACAGTGCAAAGTGGATTTTCCTTTAGTAAATAACCCCCCATGAGTCGTTATTTGAGATGTAACCTACACCATGGAGGTGATTAATAATGGTTACAGTCTATGCAGTCATCAAAATGTTTTGAAAGTTAAAGTGTTCTGATCTGGTAGGTGATATAAAAGGTGGTAGGAGCTCAATTTTGAGTGTCATGGCAAAGGTTGGGAATACTTACAGTATGTACGCGGGATTTTTTTCATTTTTTCATTTTTAATACATCTGCAAAGATTTCAAACAAACTTCTTTCACGTTGTCATTATGGGGTTTTGTTTGTAGAAGTTTGAGGAAAATAATAAGTGTAATCCATTTTGAAATAGGGATGTAACATAGCAAAATGTGGAAAAAGTGAAGCTCTGTGAATACCTTCTGGATGCAAGGTCCATAAAGACATGGATGAGCGAGTTTGGGGAGGAGGAACTTGACTGGTCTTCACAGAGTTCTGACCTTAACCCCATAGAACACCTTTGGGATGAATTAGAGCGGAGACTGCGTCTATTTCTTCTCTAGGGTCTCTGCTAAAATATATATATATATGAAAAAGATCAATATATAGGCAATCATAGTTTTATATATATATATATATATATACACACACACACACTATATTAGTAAAGGTATTGGGACACCTCCCTTTACACACACATGAACTTTAATGGCATCCCAGTCTTAGTCCGTAGGGTTCAATATTGAGTTGGCCCACCCTTTGCAGCTATAACAGCTTCAACTCTTCTGGGAAGGCCGTCCACAAGGTTTAGGAGTGTGTCTATGGGAATGTTTGACCATTCTTCCAGAAGAGCATTTGTGAGGTCAGGTGCTGATGTTGGATGAGAAGGCCTGGATAGTAGTCTCCGCTCTAATTCATCCCAAAGGTGTTCTATCGGGTTGGGGTAAGGACGCTGTGCAGGCCAGTCAAGTTCCTCCACCCCAAACTCGCTCATCCATGTCTTTATGGACCTTGCTTTGTGCACTGGTGAGCAGTCATGTTGGAACAGGAAGGGGCCGTCCCCAAACTGTTCCCACAAAGTTGGGAGCATGAAATTGTCCAAAATGTCTTGGTATGGTGACACCTTAAGAGTTCCCTTCACTGGAACTATGGGGGCCAACCCCATCCCCTGAAAAACGCCCCCCCCACCATAATCCCCCCTCCACCAAATGATTTGGAGGGGTGGCCCAATACTTTTAGCAATATAGTGTGGATGAGCGAGTTTGGGGTGGAGGAACTTGACTGGCCTGCACAGAGCCCTGACCTCAACCCGATAGAACACCTTTGGGATGAATTAGAGCGGAGACTGTGAGCCAGGCCTTCTCATCCAACATCAGTGCCTGACCTCACAAATGCTCTTCTGGAAGAATGGTCAAACATTCCCATAGACACACTCCTAAACCTTGTGGACGGCCTTCCCAGAAGAGTAGAAGCTGTTATAGCTGCAAAGGGTGGGCCAACTCAATATTGAACCCTACAGACTAAGGCTCCATTCACATTAGCGCGTTTTTTGATGCATTTTGCATCTTGCAGAAATGCACGGGAATTTTTTAACATGGGTTCCTATGGAACATGTTCACATCAATGCCTTTTTGTTTCTCTGCATTTTTGGAAAGGGTCAGGGACTTTTTTTCATGCAAAATGCAGCGTTTTGCATGTAATAGAATTCAATGGACAAGCATCAAAAACCCAAGTGCACCATTTTTGCAGCGTTTTTGGTGCGTTTTTGATGCGTTTTTGCCGATTTTTTTTTGTTTATTTGTTTTTTTTAAGACTGTAAAAAAAAACTAAAAAATAAAAACCGCAAAACGCAAAACGCGGCTAAAATGCCGCAAAAACGCTGCTCAAAAACGTGGCAAGCATGAAAAAAAAACCTCCAAGAACGCTCAAAAGCAACATGCATAGGTTTGAATCGAGCCTTAGACTGGGATGTCATTAACCACTTCAATACCAGGCACTTAGACACCTTCCCGCCCAGCCCAATTTTCAGCTTTCAGCGCTGTCGCAATTTGAATGACAATTGCGCGGTCATGCTACACTGTACCCAAACAAATTTTTTATCATTTTGTTCCCACAAATAGAGCTTTCTTTTGGTGGTATTTGATCACCCTTGCGGTTTTTATTTTTTGCGCAACAAATAAAAAAAGACCGAAAATTTTGAAAAAAAACACGTTTTTCTTTGTTTCTGTTAAAACTTTTTGTAAATAAGTACGTTTTTTTCTTCAATGACGGGCACTGATATGGCTGCACTGACGGGCACTGATATGGCGGCACTGATGGGCACCGATGAGGTGGCACCGATGAGGTGGCACTGATGAGGTGGCACTGACGGGCACTGATGATGGGCACTGATAGGCGGCACTGATGGGCACTGATGGGCACTGATAGGTGGCACTGATGGGCACTGATAGGTGGCACTGGTATGCGGCACTGATGGGCACTCATAGGTGGCACGGATGGGCACTAATAGGCGGCACTGATGGGCACTCATAGGTGGCACTGATGGGCACTGATAGGTGGCACTGGTATGCGGCACTGATGGGCACTCATAGGTGGCACGGATGGGCACTAATAGGCGGCACTGATGGGCACTCATAGGTGGCATTGATGGGCACTTGTAGGTGGCATTGATGGTTACTTATGGGTGGCACTGATAGTTGGCACAGATGGGCACGGATGGGCACTGATAGATGGGCACTAATGGGCATGGATGGGCACTGACAGGTGGCATGAATGGACACTGATGGGTGGCACTGGTGGCATTA
The DNA here is from genome assembly GCA_037952925.1 of Lithobates clamitans. Classification (NCBI taxonomy): domain Eukaryota; kingdom Metazoa; phylum Chordata; class Amphibia; order Anura; family Ranidae; genus Lithobates; species Lithobates clamitans. The sequence goes on from JBBGZY010002311.1 coordinate 88,131, forward strand.
CTTGTTTGCAGTGATGCCCCTAAGGGTGGCATTGCTGGGCATCACTGCAACATAATTGTGCCAATCAGTGCCCATTTGTGGGCACTGATTGGCACAGATTTGGCATACTGGGCACATGTGGATGGCCATGGGGTACATACCTGGCCATCCACATGTTGCCCCTTCCCTGGTGGTCCTAGTGGTGATCCCTGGTGGTCCAGTGTGGTGATCTGCGGGGGGGCTGCACTGATAAACAATCAGCGCAGACCCCCCCTGCCAGGAGAGCCGCCGATCGGCTCTCCTCTACTTGCGTCTGTCAGACGCGAGTGAGGAAGAGCCGATCAACGGCTCTTCCTATTGACAGCGTGATCAGCCGTGATTGGACACGGCTGATCACGTGGTAAAGAGCCTCCGCCGGAGGCTTTTTACCAAGATCAGTGTAGCGGTGTGTCAGACTGACACACCGCTCCACTGATCGCCGCGATGCGCGCCCCGGGGGGCGCGCTGCGGCATGTTATCCTGAAGGACGTCATATGACGCCCAGTCAGGATAACACAACCACTTCCCGGACGTCAATCCGCCATAGGGCGGGCGGGAAGTGGTTAAAGTTCATGTGCGCGTAAAGGCAGGTGTCCCAATACTTTTGGTAATATAGTGTATATATTATAGATAGATAGATAGATAGATAGATAGATAGATAGATAGATAGATAGATAGATAGATAGATAGATAGATAGATAGATAGATAGATAGATAGGTAGAGAGAGAGAGAGAGAGAGAGAGAGAGATAGAGAGAGAGAGAGAGAGAGATAGAGAGAGATAGATAGATAGATAGATAGATAGATAGATAGATAGATAGATAGATAGATAGATAGATAGATAGATAGATAGATAGATAGATAGATAGATAGATAGAGATAGATAGATAGATAGATAGATAGATAGATAGATAGATAGATAGATAGATAGATAGATAGATAGATAGATAGATAGATAGATAGATAGATAGATATAGATCTATATATCTATATATAGATCTATATAGATATAGATATATATCTATATATATATATATATATAGCTGTAAGAATAACCGTCTGAAATCTGGTTTTGCATTATCTCTCTACCAGAAATCTGTCTGGGAGTGGGGGAGGTTCTGTACTATATGGCAATTGGTTACCAAAGACAAAAAAAAAATGCATAATGCATATAATTGCTACATAAAACACAGCAATGCATCCATTAATGTATGTGCATTGCATTGCTTTTTTTGTAATGTGTTATAATGGGGTTGATTTACTAAAACTGGAGAGTGTAAAATCTGGTGCAGCTCTGCATAGAAACCAATCAGCTTCCAGGTTTTATGGGCAAAGTTTAACTGTACAGGCAGAAGTTAGAAGCTGATTGGCTCCCATGCACAGCTGCACCAGATTTTGCGTTCTCTTCAGTTTAAGTAGATCAACCCCATTATAACACATTACAAGAAAAGCAATGCAATGCACACACATTAATGGACGCATTGCGGTGTTTTATGTAACAATTATGTGCTACATTCATTTTTTGCCATTCTTTGTTGCTGATATTATATAATGTTTGTTATTTGTATCTTCTTAGTAAAGCAATCACAGCGGGGAGGTCACTTTCCAGCCTGCACAGCGCCCGGCACAGACAGTTCCTTTAATTAGACTTGACTATCCGATGGCACTTCTGCTGCCCGCCGGTTCCTCCGTATCCCACCAATAAACAGGAATCAGAGGGGGGCGGAGAGAAGAAGATCGGGGAATTCAGAAACCTCTTTTGGCCCAACAGAATAGGAAGAAATAGGAAGCAACATCCCCCCTCCGCAGATGGATTTCAAAGGGATTGAAGTCAATGTGTGTCTTGGGAACATGAAAGTCGAAGAGCGACCTTTGAATTTGTGTAATCTTGGTGGAGGCATTTCAAAGGATTTTCCTGTGTATCAAAGATTTTACATTCTGTCATTTTTGTGCTATTTTATGTTTTTATTTGATGTCCATTCACTATCCAAAAAAAAAACAAAAAAAAAAAAACAAGCCTCATATATATCTTATTCTTCTATTTGTTTAATTTAACCACTTGACCACCGAAAAGTTTTACCCCCTTCATGACCAGGCCATTTTTTTCTAATTAGCACTGGGCTAATTTAACTAGTAATTGCTCGGTCATGCAACACTGTACCCAAAATGTATTTCATTTTTTTTCTCACAAATAGATCTTTCTTTTGGTGGTATTTTATTTTTATTGTATAGTTTTTTATTACTGTATATATTAGCAGAAAATTACTGAAATTAAAAAAAAAAAAAACAAAAAAAAAAAAACTACTTTTTTACTCTGCTTTAAAACATATTCAATTAAAAAATAAATAAATAAATAAATAAATAAATATTTTAATCTGCTACATGTCTCTGTAAAAAAAAAAAAAAAAAAAATCCAATAAGTGTTTGTGTGTAAGTTATAGCATCTGCAAACCATATGATATACAGTGTTTTGAAAAAGTATTCATACCCCTTGACATTTTCCACATTTTGTCACCAAAAATGTAAATGTATTTTATTGGGATTTTATGTGATAGACCAACATGAAGTGGGACATATTTTTTTGTAAAAAAAAAAAAAATTCTGAAAAGTGTGTGTGTGTGTGTGTGTGGCGGGGGTGGGGGGGCATTTGTATTCAGCCCTCTTCACTCTGATACCCCTAACTAAAATCTAGTGGAACGAATTGCCTTCAGAAGTCACCTAATTAGTAAATAGAGTCCACCTGTGTGTAATTTAATCTCAGTATAAATACAGCTGTTCTGTGAAGCCCTCAGAGGTTTGTTATCGAACCTTAGTGAACAAGCAGCATCATGAAGGCCAAGGAACATACCAGACAGGTCAGGGATAAAGTTGTGGAGAAGTATAAAGCAGGGTTAAGTTCTAAAAAAAATATCCCAAATTTTGAAGATCTCACGGAGCTCTGTTCAATCCATCATCGGAAAATGGAAAGAGTATGGCACAACTGCAAACCTACCAAGACATGGCCGTCCACCTAAACTGACCGGCCGGGTAAGGAGAGCATTCATCAGAGAAGAGCCAAGAGGTCCATGGTAACTCTGGAGGAGCTGCAGAGATCCACAGCTCAGGTGGGAGAATCTGTCCACAGGACAACTATTAGTCGTGTTCTCCACAAATCTGCCCTTTATGGAAGAGTGACAAGAAGAAAGACATTGGTGAAAGAAAACCATAAGAAGTCCTGTTTGCAGTTTGTGAGAAGCCATGTGGAGGACACAGCAAACATGTGGAAGAAGGTGCTCTGGTCAGATGAGACCAAAATTGAACTTTTTGGCCTAAAAGCAAAATACTATGTGTGGCAGAAAACTAACACTACACATCACCCTGAACACACCATCCCCACCGTGAAACATGGTGGTGGCAGCATCATGTGGTGGGGATGCTTTTCTTCAGCAGGGACAGGGAAGCTGGGCAGAGTTGATGGGAAGATGGATGAAGCCAAATACAGGACAATCTTAGAAGTAAACCTATCAGAGTCTGCAAAAGACTTGAGACTGGGGCGGAGGTTCACCTTCCAGCAGGACAACGACCCGAAACATACAGCCAGAGCTACAATGGAATGGTTTAGATCAAAGCATATTCATGTGTTAGAATGGTCCAGTCACAGTCCAGACCTAAATCCAAATGAGAATCTGTGGCAAGACTTGAAAATTGCTGTTCACAGACGCTCTCCATCCAATCTGACAGAACTTGAGATATTTTGCAAAGAAGAATGGGCAAAAATGTCCCTCTCTAGATGTGCAAAGCTGGTAGAGACATCCCCAAAAAGACTTGCAGCTGTAATTGCAGTGAAAGGAGGTTCTATAAAGTATTGACTCCGGGGGGCGCCATACAAATGCACACCACACTTTTCACATATTTATTTGTAAATAAAAATGAAAACCATTTATCATTTTCCTTCCACTAGGTATGAGTACTTTTTCAAGGCATTCTTTACTGGAATTTTGGGTTTTAGGTTTAGAATTTTTGTTTTTTTTTTTATATCCAAACAAGAAAACTCGCTGCTCCATGTGAGATTTTTTTAAATACTAGTAATGGCGGTGAACAGCGACTCTGAGACTGTGATCGTGTGGCGAGAAATCTGACACTAACTGATGCTGGCTGGGAGGGTCACTAACTGACACTGACATCACCAGTGACACTAATACTGTGATCAGTGATAATAATATACACTGTCACTGTACTAAGGACACTGGCTGGGAGGGGGATACCATCTCAGGGTATTCAAGGGGTTAACTGTGTGCCTAACAATGTGTATGTGCTGATTTTTATTAAATATCTGTTTGCTCCCTTTGTACAGAGCCCTGTGTGTATGTCAGCACAGGACTCTGGGCTGTGATTGGACACAGCTGATCAGCAAGTCTCAGCTATGAATCATTGGCTGATACCTGTTGACTAAAATCACACTGTGTCCAATCACAACGGGACTCGGCTAGGAGATTACATGTGCGAGCGTGCGCGCCCAGAACCCGGTAGACACTGCCAATGTACAGGTACGTGATTGTGTCTCTACGAGCCGCCCGCCCGCATGTTATTACGAGTGGACGGCTCGTACAGCCACAATCACGTATCTGTACATTGGCAGTGTCTACCGGGTTGTGTCTATCGGGTTCTGGGGTGTCTACCGGGTTCTGGGGTGTCTACCGGGTTCTGGGGTGTCTACCGAGTTCTGGGGTGTCTACCTGGTTCTGGGGTGTCTACCGGGTTCTGGGATGTCTACCGGGTTCTGGGGTGTCTACCGGGTTCTGGGATGTCTACCGGGTTCTGGGATGCCTACCAGGTTCTGGGGTGTCTACCGGGTTCTGGGGTGTCTACCGGGTTCTGGGGTGTCTACCGAGTTCTGGGGTGTCTACCGGGTTCTGGGGTGTCTACCGGGTTCTGGGATGTCTACCGGGTTCTGGGGTGTCTACCGGGTTCTGGGATGTCTACCGGGTTCTGGGATGTCTACCGGGTTCTGGGGTGTCTACCGAGTTCTGGGGTGTCTACCGGGTTCTGGGGTGTCTACCGGGTTCTGGGATGTCTACCGGGTTCTTGGCACGCACGCTCACACATGTAATCTCCTAGCCGGCAAGTGATTAAAGCAGAATTCCAGCCAATAATTGAAAGATAAAGATGAATACATTATTACATAAATTGTATGTATATTATGTGTAATATATATACTGTATAAATACAGTGCATCCGGAAAGTATTAACTTTTCCCACATTTTGGTATGTTACAGTCTTATTCCAAAATTTTAAAAATAAAAAAGGAAGAAATCCCATGTACATAGGTATTCACAGCCTTTAGCAAGGCACTCAAAAATTGAGCTCAGGTGCCTCCTGCTTCCACTGATCATCCTTGAGATGTTTCTACAAATTGACTGGAGTCCACCTGTGGTGAATTCAGTTGGTTGGACATGATTTGGAAAGGCACACACCTGTCTATATCCCACAGGTAACAGTGCATGTCAGAGCAAGCCGTGAAGTCCAAGGAATTGTCTGTAGACCTCCGAGACAGGATTGTATGGAGGCACAGATCTGGAGAAGGGTGCAGAAACATTTCTGCAGCATTGAAGGTCCCAAATGAGCACAGTGGTCTCCATCATCCATAAATGGAAGAAGTTTGGAACCACCAGGACTCTTCCTAGAGCGGGCCGTCCTGATAAACTGAGCGATTGGGAGGTAAGGTTCTTAGTCAGGGAGGTGACCAAGACCCTGATGGTCACTCTGACAGAGCTCCAGTGTTTCTCTGTGGAGAGAGGAGAACCTTCCAGAAGATCAACTACCTCTGCGGCACTCCACCAATCAGGCCTGAATGGTAGAGTGGCCAGACGGAAGCCACACCCTCAGTAAAAGGCACATGACAGTCCACCAGGAGTTTGCCAAAAGGCACCAGAAGGACTCTCAGACCATGAGAAACAAAATTCTCTGGTCTGATGGAAAAAAAGATTGAACTCTTTGGCCTGAATGGCAAGTGTCATGTCTGGAGGAAACCAGGAACTGCTCATCACTTGGCTAATACCATCACTACAGTGAAGCATGGTGGTGGCAGCATCATGCTGTCGGGATGTTTTTCGGCAGCAGGGACTGGGAGACTAGTCAGGATCGAGGGAAAGATTAATGCAGCAATGTACAGAGACATCCTCAAAAAGACTTGAGGCTGTAATTGGTGCCAAAGGGGTATGCATACTTTTTCAAGGCACTATATATATACATATATTGTTGTTACATACGTATATACTGTGTGTAAATGTATAAAAGGTATGTCATTTATTTATTTATTAAAAGTCCCGTGGATCTTGTGGCACACACGTGAAGAGGTTGTGAACCGGGGAACACTAATCTCAGATGGCGGTAATTGTTGGGATAGCGCAAATCTCAAAGTTCAAGCTTTAAATTTTCAGAACAAGCATTTCTGAGCCGAACCAAATATCGACAAGACAGTAAATGTTTAGACCTTAATATCAAAGAAAAACTTCATCCGGATGACTGCTTAGCTCTGTAGCCAGCTGTGACAGCGCGGTAAAAATTGGAGAATAAATCTGGGCTTAATCACAAAAGCAGGGAGCGGACAAGGAGCTTATAAGAAAATGATGGATAATGGTCCAAGCAGCTGACCTAAACCTCCTCTAAACGTGATGATATAGATTTCATTTGATGCAACGTTTATGAGAGATACAGATAGGAAATGCTTAAAGCTGAAGACCGGACAGAAAACTAAAACACACAGAAATGCATGGATGGGAGCCGTCTTACCTACCTTTTTGTGTTTCTGTCCATCCAGTCCTGAGATTTACACAGCTCTACCACACAGGAGTCTTGCTGTTTCTAGGGCGCAGTTGAGCAACACTTACAGGCCTTGTCCCTTCCCCAGCCTGTGACTGAGCAGTGAAAAGAGAAGCAGTAGACTGGTGGGCTCATCTCTCTGTCACTCTACTTTCTCCTCCTATTGGCTCATTGTGCTGCTTCTCTACCTCTACAAGAACTTTAAGAGGCTGATACCAAGTTAAACACTGGTACTCACATTTTCTTGTACATTTTAGATACAATAAGGGAGGGTTATAACTCCTGTGCGTGATGTCATCAGCACACCATTCTCTGCCCCAATACACAGAGCACTGTACTAAGGGGGTGGGGCTATCACGCCCTGTACTCACAGTCTTTCCTCAGTCTTCACTGGGCGTCACTCAACCCCAAAAGACTATGGACATCTAGTGGTAAAGAAGAGGGACAGCTCCAGGTTGAAGGTGACTATTGCAGTCAGAGCTGCTTTAAGAACAGAAAAGGAAAAGGTCTGGTGTAACCCACAAACCACCTCCATCCCAATATATGCAAAGCAAAACAGGAAATCGCCCCGGGACTTTAAATGAGGTGAATGCGTTTAGCCAACAATTGACATGAGTAAATGCAGTCTCAAAATGTATTAAAATAGTCATGCAAACATAAACATGAATCATAACCAAGCCAATGAAATGATACATACAGCAGAAAATGTCATTACACGTATCAAGGTATAAAATGTAAAATTGCAGAGTACACATGCATAAAAAGTATCCCAACGCATTTCGCAAGACCATGCTCCCTACACACGCATCTACCCCTGATGAAGCGAGCATGGTCTTGCGAAACGCGTTGGGATACTTTTTATGCATGTGTACTCTGCAATTTTACATTTTATACTGTTTTGAGCTGCTTTAAGAAGAACCTTAGAAAGACATAAAAAAAAAGTGGTTGGGCTTTATGGACTCATTCACACTAGCAGTTGAGGGGTGGTAAAACCCCACAGTTGATCTGCGTTTTTACTGCCCCCCTTCCAACCGCTCCGCCTTTAGCTGCAGAGGCCGGGGCCTGGGAGTGTACACATGCTGCAGCCATGATTCACTTTTGTTGCCAGCGGTTTAGACATTAATGGCTGTGTGTTGGCGAGGCCTGTTCTGAGTGGAACCTGTCCTGTTATACCGCTGTATGGTCTTGGCCACCGTGCTGCAGCTCAGTTTCAGGGTCTTGGCAATCTTCTTATAGCCTAGGCCATCTTTATGTAGAGCAACAATTATTTTTTTCAGATCCTCAGAGAGTTCTTTGCCATGAGGTGCCATGTTAAACTTCCAGTGACCGGTATGAGAGAGTGAGAGCGATAACACCAAATTTAACACACCTGCTCCCCATTCACACCTGAGACCTTGTAACACTAACGAGTCACATGACACCGGGGAGGGAAAATGGCTAATTGAGTTATTTTGAGGGGACAGCAAATTTACACTGTTATACAAGCTGTACACTCACTACTTTACATTGTAGACAAGTGTCATTTCTTCAGTGTTGTCACATGAAAAGATAGAAGAAAATATTTACAAAAATGTGAGGGGTGTAAAAATGTGTGTGTGTATATATATTATTATTATTTTATTTTTTTTGATATTTTCTTTTCCCACGAAAATGGAGTTACCCTGTAATGCATGAAGACTAGCCAGGCTACAGTAGCATAAACAATAAGCAAAAAAAAAAAAAGAAAAAAAAAAGATTTTAATTTTAGGGCTTTTCAGCTTTTTAAAATTTAGAATCCGACTCATTCCCAAAACAATTATAGAGCGCAATAAAGGATTATAAGTCTGAACCTCCAGAGTCCGAACGATAAGTCGTTATCTAAATGTAAAGTGAAATTCTAGAGGAGGAAACCTAGAAACTGCCAAACAGCATCTGAAGTTCCCTCAAACGTCTAGAAAATGAAAAGCGACGGAAATTCTTCGGGGTTTTATCTGCCATCAAATTCACATTTATATGTTTCTGTAATGGAGCGATACCGCACAGTATTGGTAAGTGGAGATTGGCGAGATTCAATTACAAATATTTGCATCCAGCGCTGGGAATAAGAGCGAGTCTAATGAGCGGAGCCTGCGCACACTCGCCCGCACATTGGCCCTGCCTGCTCATCCTTGCGTTGCTGATTAATTCCGAGCCAAGTCTATGTGTAACACAGCTAACAGCCCGTGTCTTATTTAAAGATTATTGGGGGAGGATTTGCATAATCCGTTTAGTTGGGAGGGGCAGGTGAGAAATAAACAAGAAAACTTCTCCATTAATTGCACAAAAAAAAGTCCTCTACAATCAAAAACGTAGAATTATTATTACTTTTTTTTTTTTTTTTTTTTACCGGAGCATCATGAAAAAAAAAAAAAAAGAATAAAAATAAAAGACAGAGGAAAAGACTAAAATGGATTTACAGCGCGTGGAACTTTCATAAAACACCTAATGCAAAGACTTTCTGCGGATCCGCGTTATCCGCCGGGTACAGGATTCCACTCTACCAAAGCGGACTTTTCATTTTATTTTGTCATATAATGCATTATTAAATATCTTTATGAGAAATATAAATATTCACTATTGCTTCTACAAATATTGCAGTGATTGCCTCCTTTCGTGGTTTGCAGAAAGTCGTAAATTTTATCTAAGCATAAATTTAAAAATTCAGAGAGAAGTTGTACTTTACATGTTCAGGACAAGGTAAGAGGTTCAACCAGAATTAATTATCAATTTCAGCTGGCTACTCGGTATAATCCGGTAAAGTGCAATTCTGTACCTGCTAAATGGAAAAACACAAAGGTAACAGGCTAACATGTTTCGACAGTGACAGCCTTCCTCAGGAAGAAATGCTGAAAGGCTTGGATTATAATGAGTAGCTGGCTGATATTGACTATTAATCCCGTTGTTCGAGTGTGGAGACACTTCAGCCAGAGAACTGGACTGTGAGGGTAACGTACTTTCCTCTCGCAGGGCGACCAGAAATTAAACGCACTCTGGTGCTGGTAATTGCCTAAGTGCTCCCTATTGCCCCCTATGCTGATTGTTTGTTAAAACAGAACTTCAGTCTTTCCCTCGGGCTTCACCCTTATGGTGCATGCGGAGATATGGCCATGGGCTCTTCCTGGCCCTAATTTAGGAGTTAAACCCTGCATGAAATACCCAATGAAATTGCTCAATTTGCTCTTTATAGCGAGGGTCTCAAACTGTTGTGAAACTACAAGTCCCATGAGGCCTTGCAAGGCTGACAGTTACAGGCATGGCTCCCTCAGGCAAAAGCATGATGGGACTTGTAGTTCCGTAGCAGCTGGAGGGCCACAAGTTTGAGACCCGTGCTTTATAGCAGCTAAGCTGACAATGGCGAAAGCATGGTGGTCCACACAACCAATCATAGGCCAAATTAAAAACAAATGACTTAATTTGGTTCGCAACCCCTAACCATCCTTCAACCCAACATGGAATCTCTATTACGAGATGACCAGCTGGACAAGCCCCTATCCAGTATCTATAAGGCACTTCTGCCATCAGTCCATTTTGATCTGGAGGGTTTATACTCTGCATGGCAGGAAGATTATCCAGAACTGGACACGGAGGACTGGGAGGATGTCCGGGAGTACCCCTTTTTACAATTAATTGCAGTTCGAGTCTTATTCAGAGTAAGTTGCTCCATCGCCTTTATTTAACTCCCCTTAAATTGAGTAAAGTCTATCCCGGGGGCCTCTGGCCAATGTTGGAAGTGTGTCAGCAACGATGTAGACTTCCGTCATATGCTATGGTCCTGCCCCAATGTTCAATCTTTCTGGGGTACAGTTATTTTTGTTCATAACTTCTCTAAACGCTATAACAATCCCCCAAACAGTCTTGGTCCGTTTACTGGGCTTGGTGGTTCCCTTGGCACACCGCAGGGCAACCAGAACCCTACTGGGGTTATTATTGTTCTATGCTCGAAAAGCAACTATTTTAAAATGGAAACAACCTGTGGAACCCTACTTAAATTTTTGGAAGTCCATATTTAATGCAGCTGTACCTCTATACAAAGCAACTTACCTTTCCCCCGGATGCCCGAAAAAAATTGACAAAATTTGGAACATTTGCTAGAATCTCTAACCACAAATGATGAACAATGATGCGTGGTTGGGTGGGAGGTGACTTACATACCTCTATAAATCAGACATTTAGATAATTGTCTTTTATTAAAGTTCTGCTAGGCTAATGCCCCGTACACACGATCAGAATTTCCGACAACAAAACCATGGATTTTTTTTCCGAAGGATGTTGGCTCAAACTCATCTTGCATACACACGATCACACAAATGTTGTCGGAAATTCCGAACGTAAGAACGCGGTGACGTACAAGACGTACGACGAGCCGAGAAAAAGGAAGTTCAGCAGCCAGTGCGGCTCCTACTGCTTGATCCCGAGCATGCGTGAGCTTTTGTGCGACGGACTTGTGTACACACGATCGGACTTTCCGACAACAAGTGAAGTTGTCGGAAAATTTGAAAACCTGCTCTCAAGCATTTGCGTGCGGAAATTCCGACAGCAAATGTGTGATGGAGCAAACACACGGTCGGACTTTCCGACAACAAGCTCACATCGACATTTCCCGTCGGAAATTCCAATCGTGTATACGCGGCATAAGACTTTATGGATGCATTTCCAGTACACCTAATGCGCCTGGTCCTTGTTTTGGAAAAGATTAATTGCATTGCTATAACACAATATTTGTGAGAGTGAGCAGTAACGACTGAATGAACTTTTTATATTTACGCAGGTTTCAACCTGCGGGGTTCGTTGTAGTAGTTGTGTTTTTCTCTTTTTATTTTTGATCGTTTTGTGCTGTTTGAGCCAGGGGATGCCCAAAGGCTCTGTATTGTACAACTTTTTCAGAAAACCAATAAAAAAGTATTAAAAAAAAAAAAATAATTAAAAAAAAAGAACAAAATGACTTGGCACCCAACTAATGAAAAACAGGTGGGACTAGGGGACTCTATGAAACGTTTCCAAAAAGTCTTCTGATGGGTTTTGATCACTCTCTATTGATTATTTAATACCCACCAGCTAAAATATTTTGGCATGCTTCAGGGATTTGGGGGGGTTTCCCCAGTCCTAATGTCACGGTCAGGGGCCATGCTAGGAGATCAGTAGCCAGTGCTGGGACCAAGTCATCTAGAGCCCAGGGTGAACATGCCAAGTTGCCCCCCCCCCCCCCGCCCAAGATGTATGAGCATTATGTGTCAGCAAAAATTCCCTCCCTCCAAAAAAATGAAGCATTAATCTGCATGCTTAGCTCGAGTCCTCTCATTCCACATATATCCCCAGCACAATTCCCCCTTCTCTAAAAAAAAAATTCCCCCCTCCTAACACAAATCCTCTACACCTCAAATTTCCCCCCTGGGCACAATCCTCTATCCCCCACTCCAAATGCCCCCTCCCAGCACAAATCCCCCCCCCCCTATTTCTACTTCTAGCACAAACACCCCCCAAACATCCCTACTAGCACAAACCCCCCTCCCCCCAAAAAAGATCCCCTCCTAGCACAATCCCCCACCATATTACCTTTTCTAGCACAAAACTCCCAAGTACCCCACCCTAGCACAAATCCGCTTCCCCCATCTCCCCTCTCAACACAAATCCCCCCCATCAAATCACAACTCCTAGCACACCTCTCCAAATTTCCCTTCCTGAAACAATTCTTACCTCCTGCCGCACCTGAAAATTCCCCCTCCCAACACAAATCCCCTCCCCCAATCTCCTTGTGGTGCCCCTGAACCACACATGATACCACAGTGCCCATGCCCAGGGCAGCCATCCCTCCTGCCCACCCCTTGTCCCAGCCCTGCCAGTAGCTGAAGCATTAGAGAGGCTCCCACCATCTAGCTGGATAAGTACAGTATAGACTTGTGCACAACGGAAAAATTTGTTTAGTTTCGGTTGGCTGTCATTCGTAAAATACATCATTTCATTCTGTTATATTCGTTATATTACGTTAATACGTTTTCAGATAATTTGTTATTATTCGTAGAGTGTTGATATTCGTTATACTGAATCTCGAATCATGTTGAATTAATTTGTTATATGATAGTTTGTATCGCTATAATTTAGTTTGTATTAGTTGAAATTCGATATTTATGTATGTATATATATTCGTGATAATGATTCGTAGTTTGGAAAGTCGTTTGTTTATTGCATCTATTAACACACACAATGACAATATCTCTTCTCCTCTGCTCAAATACAATACAACACCCTTCTCACTCAGTTCACCGGAATGCACTTTGCCAATAATCCAACCTCCAGCACAAAATGAGTTGACCTTTTGTTTTATTAGACCTTTAATGAATAACCAAATCATGTCGAATTCATTCGATATATCCGCTATAATTTCTTTCGTATTCGCTGTAATTCGTAATATTTTTATTCAAACATACATCCGAATGTCCGAAAGATGAAAAATCCGGCCGAATTTCGATTCATTACGAAACGAATTGCACAAGCCTAGTACAGAAGCAAGTCATCCTGGTGGATGACGTGGGCTCACCAGAGATGTGGGGTCTAAGTACTAGCCAGTGTTCACCAGAGCTCCTGATGGTGGAAAGGGGTTTTGTTGCATGTTAGTACCAAGTTGCGGTCCTTGGGATTGCCCCACCAGGAGGTGAGCAAGACAGGGTCCAGTACCAGAACAAGCAGGCAGGGATCAAGCAGAAACACAGTCAGTAACAAGCCAAAGGTCAGTAACAGTGGTTGCAGGTTGGGGTCAAGCGGAAGCATAGTCAAGGAACAAGCCAAAGGTCAGTAACGAGTGGTAGCGAAGCTTAACTCAACTCTAGCAGAGTTCAGCAGAAATGCTCCCCCAGCTAACACAGCCAGGACCTCAAAGAGCAAATAAAAAAAACACCTCTGGACTGCCCAGAGGGGCAGCAGCTGGGAACTTCTTCTGCTAGACGAGAACCCCTCTTCTCCAGGCCCCATACTATGTATGCACCCTCCCAGCCACCTACTGGGCATCCTCCCCAGGGATTGGCTGGGACCACATACATATTCAGGCAGTAGATTTGACTCTCCCAGTCCACTACTTTCCAGAACCCTCCAGAAGACAGGGGGGAAGCAGTCAAACCCACAACCAGAGAGACTCAGAGCAGGCCAAAGCAATCACAAGCTGCTCCACCGATTACAGAGGGGTTAAAGAACTAAATTTACCTAACTAGCACCTATCAAGGAGGGGGCTACATATAGATCATATGATTTATTTGGGAGAAGAACCCTTCATTGTGGTCTTCTACCAGTTTTTACAATCAGCTTAGAATCCATGCAATATGATTTGATTTACATAAATTGGCTCAGTTTTAAAATAGAACCTCACTATGCGTTCCTGATTAGCTAATGCTCTATTTGTAAGTGGATTAAAATACAAAAGAAAACTAGGATAAGTAATCATGTAATTACTGGGTATATTTCTACCGTAGACTGCAGGAAAGTACATGGTTTCATAACATCCATATATTGAGCGTCTCACCTCCTCCACTAATCACAGACCTGCTTAATGAACAGTTATTACTGTCAATAGGTGCAGTATAATACAATGTGTTACTGTGTTGAATTAAATTCTAATTTGGATACACCTTGAAGAAAAGCACAGTTACATTACATTGTTTATACAGAGCTCACAAATTCCTGTATTCATCGTTGGTTTCCTTGCAGCCATTCTCAACCAGGGTTCTGTGAAACCCTAAGGTTCCTCCAAAGGTCTCATTTGATTGTGGCTGCTTAGATCCAGGGCCCAACACCACTTGGTGGAATCAGCTGCAGCACACTAATGATCTTTTTAACTGTCTATAAGGGATGTTCTTCCCATTGGCCACCAATATAAGGAGCATTCTTCCCACTCTCAACCAATGTAAGAATGTAAAAATCATTCTTCCCAATAGCCACCAATGTAAGGGACATTCTTTCTACTGATCACCAATGTAAAGGGCATTCTTCCCACTGACCACTGTGAGGGACATTCTTCCCAATGACCACCAATGTAAGGAGCATTCTTGCCACTGACCACCAATGTAAAGGACACACCTCCTACTGACCACCAATGTAAGGGGCATTCTTCCCACTGATCACCAATGTAAGGAGCATTCTTCCCACTGATCACCAATGTAAGGAAACTTCTTCTCACTGATCACCAATGTAAGGAACATTCTTCCCACTGATCACCAATGTAAGGAGCATTCTTCTCACTGATCCCCAATGTAAGGAAACTTCTTCCCACTGATCACCAATGTAAGGAACATTCTTCCCACTGATCACCAATGTAAGGAGCATTCTTCCCACCGATCACCAATGTAAGGAACATTCTTCCCACTGATTACCAATGTAAGGAACATTCTTCCCACTGATCACCAATGTAAGGAACATTCTTCTCACTGATCACCAATGTAAGGAACATTCTTCTCACTGACCACCAATGTAAGGAACATTCTTCTCACTGACCACCAATGTAAGGAACATTCTTCTCACTGATCACCAATGTAAGGAACATTCTTCTCACTGATCACCAATGTAAGGAGCATTCTTCTCACTGATCACCAATGTAAGGAACATTCTTCCCACTGATCACCAATGTAAGGAACATTCTTCTCACTGATCACCAATGTAAGGAACATTCTTCTCACTGACCACCAATGTAAGGAACATTCTTCTCACTGACCACCAATGTAAGGAACATTCTTCTCACTGATCACCAATGTAAGGAACATTCTTCTCACTGATCACCAATGTAAGGAGCATTCTTCTCACCGATCACCAATGTAAGGAACATTCTTCTCACTGATCACCAATGTAAGGAGCATTCTTCTCACTGATCACCAATGTAAGGAACATTCTTCTCACTGATCACCAATGTAAGGAGCATTCTTCTCACTGATCACCAATGTAAGGAACATTCTTCTCACTGATCACCAATGTAAGGAACATTCTTCTCACTGATCACCAATGTAAGGGACATTCTTCTCACTGATCACCAATGTAAGGAACATTCTTCACACTGATCACCAATGTAAGGAGCATTCTTCTCACTGATCACCAATGTAAGGAACATTCTTCCCACTGATCACCAATGTAAGGAGCATTCTTCCCACTGATCACCAATGTAAGGAGCATTCTTCTCACTGATCACCAATGTAAGGAGCATTCTTCTCACTGATCACCAATGTAAGGAGCATTCTTCCCACTGATCACCAATGTAAGGAGCATTCTTCACACTGATCACCAATGTAAGGAGCATTCTTCTCACTGATCACCAATGTAAGGAGCATTCTTCCCACTGATCACCAATGTAAGGAACATTCTTCCCACTGATCACCAATGTAAGGAGCATTCTTCTCACTGATCACCAATGTAAGGAGCATTCTTTCCACTGACCACCAATGAAATATGGTATAGTAAAATATATACAGTATATATAAAAATTGCAACTACAGGAAAATTGCAAGTGGATAAAAAATAAAAAAAATAAAGACAGTATCTCTTCCTGAATCACTTTCAGCCGCTTCTATACCGCTCTCTGAAAAGCGATCTGTAGTGGTAAGGACAGCAATTCCACCACCTGTCTGAAAGAACTTTAAAAAGTATTGAAACCAGACACAGCTAGGAAACCAGCAGCACCTGTATTTCTGGCTTGAGAGGTACACTTACATTAAAAAATGAAAACATATTTAAAAAATATTTTGTCTGGAGAACCACTTTAGCTTGCAAATATAGCAAACTTTTTTTTTCTGGCTGTAAAAAGGCAACATCTGACTCATTTAAAAGTCAAATTAAAAAAAATAGAAAAGTTCACATAAGTAGAAGATTGAATTTCTATTTTACTTCACCTGTTTCACAGCAGATAATCCCAGAGGACACGCATGCTTTAAGTAATAAAAACATTTTATGCAATATTCATTAATTTGAATTTAATAATTTCCAAACACATCAGTGATAACATGCACATAAATTAAATTAGCGGACGTCTTGTTATGACTTGTTTGATTTTTTTTTATGCAAACACAAAGCCACGGAGCTGTGTTAGCATCATCTATCAGTGCTAATTGGCTTTTATTCCCCCCCCCCCCCCCCAAAGTTCTGAGGACAAGCAGCTCATTGGTTAGCTGGTAATATTAGGGTTCCTTTAGATGGGCGATCAAAGGTGGCCATGAGTGGGCAGGTACAGTCTGTACAAAGAACGGACAGGTGGAGTTGTAGTTTGCATGTCACTGATCATCCAAAAGAATACATGCAATGATAGACTCTGATGGGCCCTGGGCGCAGGCCGCTGGCTTCCAGGGATGGTGTTTCTGGCCGCAGCTAATTGGACAGTTTGTATGCGCCCATAGCAGAGAGTACTACAACCCCCAAAGGAGGCGTTTAGCTGCCTCTGAACGTAGCAGCCTATCCAACCCAGATCACCCATCTGAATGAGTGTTTGAACCCTTCACTTTTGTTACATTAATGTATTCAGATCAACCAAGGAAACATTCCCCATTAAAGTTCATACTTCATATTTACGCCTACACCATTACAGTTCGTAATCGTCAAAGCCAATTGCTTCAGATCACTCCCCCTACTGGTTAGGCAACATACACTGAGTATGTCCCCAACCTGGCAATCAGGGAGGGTGCATTATACATCCCAGAAATGTAAAGGGAAACACTGCGCTAACCCCAAAAAAGTGAAAAATGAGCAGCTACATATAATGTGACAAACATGGAATAACAGGGTGGTGGAAAATGTAGCGCTAACTGTTATACACAAATATCGTGATAAATGTGCCAAAAAAGAATGAGTGATCAAAAAAAATCAAAAGTCCATATTAAATAATTGTCCATTGACAAAAACAGTCATAAACAATGGAATAACCCTATAACAACAGTTGAAGGCCCTTTGGTCGAAACACGTAGGGCCGCTCCATCACTCTCCATTTTACTTGTGATCACTTTTTATCTGTAATCGGCTTTTAGAAATAAAATACCCCCTTTTTTACCTGCACCATGTGGAAGCAATACTTTTTTTCTCCACATATCATCCTGATGTGAGTGGATACCCTGTTCTGGTGAACCCAGCATCAAAGATCCTACCCAGAGGCGGCTCTAGGCTTTGTGAGGCCTTAGGCGAATTTTACACATGAGGCCCCACTCACGCCCATAATGGGAAAAAAATTCAAGCAATTAAAATGGCTGCAGAAAGATGCACGTATTTAGCACACAGTTCATCACCACCACTTCCAGGGCACCCTCCTCACCCATCAGACATATGCAGCCAATAAAACATCTGGGACCCAGCAAGGTGGCAACCTACCCCTCTAAGAATTTCCCATGCCTTGGGAGGAAGGAGAGTGGGGGAATCCCAACACAGTGCAGAGAGAGATAGGGAGGAGGGAGGGAGAGAGACAGGGATAGAGAGAGGGGGAGGGGTGGGAAAGAAAGGAAGAGTAGGGGTAGAGAGGGGGGTATAGGGGGAGAGAGAGGGGGAAAGGGGGAGAGAAGGGAGCAGAGGGAGAGAGAGAGATAGGGGAGGAGGGGGGAGAGCGGGGGAGGGAGAGGGGGGAGAGAGAAAAAGGGGGGAGAGAGAAAGAGGGGGGTGAGAGGGGGAGAGAGAGAGGGGGAGAGAGGGGGAGAGAGGGGGAGAGAGGGAGAGAGAGTGGGGAGAGAGAGAGGGGAGAGAGGGAGAGATAGGGGAGGAGGGGAGGGAGAGAGAGAGAGGGGTAGGGGGGAGAGAGGGGAAGGGAGGGGGAGAGAGGGAGGGATAGAGGGAGTGAGTGGGGGTGGGAGAGACTGGGAGTGACACAGAAGAGGGAGGTGAATAAGAGAGGGGGTGAGGGAGAGAGAGAAGGGTTGTGGAAGAGAGGGGTGGCACGAGAGAGAAAGAGACGATGGGTGGGAGAGAAGGGAAGAGAGGCGGGAGAGAGAGAAGAGGGAGAGAGAGAGAAGGGGGAGAGAGAGAGAGAGAAGGGGGAGAGAGAGAGAGGGGGGAGAGAGAGAAGGGGGAGAGAGAGAAGGGGGAGAGAGAGAAGGGGGAGAGAGAGAGGGAGAGAGAGAGAAGGGGGAGAGAGAGAAGGGGGAGAGAGAGAAGGGGGAGAGAGAGGGGGGAGAGAGAGAAGGGGGAGAGAGAGAAGGGGGAGAGAGAGAAGGGGGAGAGAGAGGGGGGGAGAGAGAGAGGGGGAGAGAGAGAGGGGGGGAGAGAGAGAGGGAGAGAGAGAGAAGGGGGAGAGAGAAGGGGGAGAGAGGGGGAAGGGGGAGAGAGGGGGAGGGGGAGAGAGGGGGGAGGGGGAGAGAGAGGGGGGGAGAAAGAGGGGAGAGAGGGAGTGAGTGGTGGGAGGGGGTGAGAGAGTCTGAGGGTGACACAGAGGAGGGAGGTGAGAAAGAGAGGGGTGGTACGAGGGAGAGAGACGAGGGGTGAGAGAAAGGAGGGTGAGGGAAAGGGGGGGTGAGAGAGATCCCTAGCCCTGTCCCTGTCTTCAGACCCTCCTGTGTTCCATGTCCCAGTCTGTGACAGCACTGGGCAGGAGCAGGAGAGGGGGCAAAGAACAGGAAAGAGCTGGAGAGCACTGGGGTTGTGGGGGCAGAAAGCACTGGGTGGGGGCTGGAGAGTGCTGGGGAGCTTGAGAGGAGGGGAGTCAGAAAGAATGCGAGGGGAAAGCAGGGGGAAATGAAGAGCACTGGGGGAGGAGCCAGGGAGCACAATGAGGGTCGGAGAGCACAGGGGGTGCAGAAGTTAGATAGGAGGAGCGGTGGGTGGCTGCATATAGTGGAATTGAACTTTTTATATTCCTCCTGCAGCAGCTGAATGCTCACTTCTCCTCCTGTGTGTACATTACACTATACCTGCTCCTCGGTCCCCTATCCTTCTAAAGGCACTAGGCAGCATGAGAAGCTGGACACTGGACAGGTGATGTTTCTTCAAGCTCCTCCCTGCAGGCTGCAGTGCAATCTGGGAGTTGTAGTCTCTGCACAGCACAGGCACCAGAGAGCCAAGTCTGTTCTGTGCTTTGAAAAACTACAACTCCCGCCGCCATGCACTAGGGGGGGGGCAGGCTAAAAGGACGGCGCCGCGGCGGTGGAACATGCTATTGGAGGATGCTGCAGCCTGAGCCGAGAGCCGTCTGCGGAGCCTGGCTGAGCTGGCTCAGAGTCATCAGCTCACACAGGCGGCGCCGGCGGCGGCGTCATTCGTGTGGTGCAGACAGGGCTCGGCTGAGGCTCGCTCACCCCACACTGCCGGCTTCAGTTCTATTGTTCACAACACGGTCACATAATGATGGGGGGTTATTTCCTGCACTCCCGAGTCCCATCCATCTTGTCAGATTCAGAATGTCAGGCAAATTAGGCAGCCGCGGCCCGCGAGGCCCTTAAGGGGGCGAGGCCTAAGGCAATTGCCTAATTTGCCTAATTAAAGAGCCGCCTCTGATCCTACCCTAACGGTCCTTGGATTGGCGGTCGATTTGGAGGTTACTCCTGTTTCCCCCTGGATTCCATCCTAGAGGTCCAAACCATCTGAATATCCATACACCTGCCTTGTGTGGCATACTGCCTCTATGTCGCTGACATTTGAGTCCACCTGTTCTGGTAAGAGCATCTACAGGTCATTCAGTTGTTGATGATTCCCCTTTGATGTTGTTTCCACGGACGGAGTTGCATTCCCATTTCCACCGCTCTTGGATTTACACTATCCGGTGTTTGATTATTTTGGTCAGTAGTTATCTCTCTCTCTCTCTAAGTTGCTGAATATGTGTTTTGTGTTGTGACTTATGAGTATGGGGGATTCAATGCTCTCCTTCCTTAATGGAGCTTATTGGTCGTCACGTCTGTTTCCATCCATGCACACTAACTCTGGATATTGCTCGACCTAAGTTGCTGCTATAAGCCACTTTATAAAATGAGTTTTTACACTTCCATTGGTTTAAGCCCTTATTTTGTTATCCATTTATTAAATGTCAGCGTAAAGGCACAGAAAAAGAAAAGTTTCACTATAAATACAACATGCCTCTTATGCGGACTACAGCATAAAAATTGTTGAAAGGTTTTTTGTCTTATTTTCGGGAGGTTCTTTCTCAACATGTTTTGTAAAGCATTGTCCACTTCTTCAGGAAACCATACATAAGTATATACAGTATATTGTCAAAAGTATTGAGACAGGCTGCCTTTACACACACATGAACTTTAATTGCATCCCAGTCTAATGCCCCGTATACACCATCGGATTTTCCGACAGGAAATGTTGGATGTGAGCTTGTTGGCGGTAAGTCAGACTGTGTGTACGCTCCATCGGACGCTTGCTATTGGACTTTCTGCCAACAAATGTTGGCTAGCATGGTCTCAAATTTTTTCCGCCAACAAATGTGTGTTGTCGGACTTTCCGATCGTGTGTACACAAGCCTGTCGGACAAAAGTCCAAAGTACAAACACGCATGCTCGGAATCAAGGACGAGCCGGAAGCGCTCGATCTTGTAAAACTAGCGTTCGTAATGGAGATATCACAGGACTATTGAACTTCCTTTTTATTGGCTCGCCATACATCTTGTACGTCACTACATTCGAATTTGTTGGCCAACATTTGTGTGACCGTGTGTATGCAAGACAAGTTGGAGCCAACACCCTTCGAACAAAATTCCACGGTTTTGTTGACGGAAAGTCCAATCGTGTGTACAGGGCTTTAGTCCGTAGGGTTCAATATTGAGTTGGCCCACCCTTTGCAGCTATAACAGCTTCATCTCTTCTGGGAAGGCTGTCCACAAGGTTTAGGAGTGTGTCTATGGGAATGTTTGACCGTTCTTCCAGAAGCGCATTTGTGAGGTCAGACACTGATGTAGAACGAGAAGGCCTGGCTCACAGTCTCCGCTCTAATTCATCCCAAAGGTGTTGTCTTGGGTTGAGGTCAAGTTCCTCCACCCCTAACTTACTCATCCATGTCTTCATGGACCTTGCTTTGTGCACTGGTCCAAATCATTTGGTGGAGAGGGGAGTATGGTGTGGGGTTGTTTTTCAGGGGTTGGGCTCAACCCAATAGAACACCTTTGAGGTGAATTAGAGTGGCGACAGATGATGGTCACATGATGGTCACATAAGCAGGTGGTCACATGACCATAAACCCGGCCCTGCCTCCCGGCATCTAAAACTCCTTAAAGGGTCAGGAGGCGCTGGCGCCAAAGGGTTAATCAAATGTCCTTAAAATAAATCATAAATAAATAAGTAAATGAATCATATAAATTAAGAAAAAGTAAATAAAGAGATGTCTTCTAATATACAATCCAACCAACAGTCCACGTAATAGAGAACATGCAATTATAGTGTCCAAATATCAAATGTCTTCACAATTTTCCGTTATGTTACCAACCACAATGTGATGTGTCCTCCACCTCAATAAAGCAGCTCATCTTAATATCATGACCTACTATCAAATCGGTCAGAAAGTGCTTGTCCATTTGAGGGTAACAACTCAAATATGCCCGATCGCCAGGATCCTGCACCACCTCCACCAGATCCCATATGTCTTGCCATATAGCCAGAGTTTATTGCTCCAAAATAAATATTTATAACACCATAGTGTGTTCCATAAAACAAGTACAATTTATTGGCAGAAAAAAAAAATAACGCTCACATTATCATGTGCACAATACTGGTGCACTACAAATGAAAGACTAGCGCATAGCCCAGGATCACCACAGGCGGTGCTGTCAGTAGAGGCTGCAGCTTGTGGATGCGTGTGATACAAATATACACCGTCTTGCCACTTTCCACTTAAATCTCTAAGCAATGAGTAGCTTCCGTCCAGATCTCCGCGTGTTCTCTCTGTGTCACTAGCTCCACCCTCTACGCGTTACGCCACCCAGCGGGGCTTCGACAGGGGGATAAATAAATATAAAATAAATAAATATAATCTGATTGTGATATATTCAAAGGGACAGTGCAACACACTTTTGTAAGTTTGTATTAAGATATTTTTGTGTTTGAATATCAATTATAGTATTTCTACACTTACAGAGTCATCAATCATGTATTAAAGTGACAATAAAGTCTCGTTTTTTTTGTTTTTGTTTTTATAAATAACAAAAATAATATACTTACCTGCTCTGGGCAGTGGTTTTGCACAGAGCAGGCTGGATCCTCCTCTTCTCGGGACCACAGCTAGTGTTCCTGGCCCTTCCCTCTTGCCGAGTGCCCCCCCACAGCAGCTTGCTATGGGGGGCACCCGAGCCGAGCTGCTGTTCTGTGTGTCCATTCAGACACGGAGCCGCGGCTTGGCCCTGCCCCCTCTCTCTCCCAATTGGCTCACTGACTTTGATTGACAGCAGTGGGAGCCAATAGTGCCCACTGCTGTGTCTCAGCCAATCAGGAGGGAGAGTCCCGGACAGCCGCGTCTCTCGTGTAACATCCCTGGATCGAGATGGGACTCAAGTAAGTATCAGGTTCTGAGGGGGGCTGTTGCACACAGAAAGTTTTTCATCTTAATGCATAGAATGCATTAAGATGAAAAAACCTTCTCCCTTTAGAAACACTTTTAAAGAAATGGAGTCCCCTTGTGCCACCAAAGAGTGCCTCCAGGACTGGAGGTCCCCACATTAGAGCACACAAGGAGTCATGGATTATAGGACCTACGGGAGGCCCAATGCACCAGCCTCATAGCATTTACCTAACCAATAAAGACCCAAAGGTTAGCCCAAAGATGAAAACAGGGCAAAAAAACAATAAACCATATCTGATTAAAACAAAAAAGGATTCTAACCAGAAACAAGAAAGATTAAAACAACCAGCTGGAGAGGCATGAACCATTACAAAACTTGCAGTTTTGGTAGGTATTATGGCCCGAAGGCAATAGAAAAATTAAAAACCCTAATCAGTATTGATCAATAATTAGTTATAACCCCCACCCCTCCAAAAAAAAAACAAAAACTCCAAAACATTAAAGTGTACTTACACAAAGTAGTCACAAATACAGCACCTCTCCACGCTGGACAAACCATGTGAGAGACCAAAGGTTTGCTGTGCTGGAATATATGTCTAGGTGAAGCACTAATTAGGGCCAACACCTGTGGGGGGAAGGCACCCCGAATCAGCCCATCGTGTCCAGAGCGCCAGCCGGCACCCCATCTGTGACCAACCTTTTGGTATTTATTGGTTAGGTCTATGCTGTGGATGCTGGTACATTGGGCCTCCTGTGGCGGTCCTATAATCTGTGACTCCTTGTGGGCTCTACAGTAGTGTGAGGACATACAGTCCAGGAGGCACTCTTTGGTGGCATAAAGGAACTCCATTTCTTTAATACATGATTGATGACTCTGTAAGTGTAGAAATACAATAACTGGTACTTAGCACTTTATTACTGTTTTGAGGTTAAAACTGTTATGTATGTTTCTTATTATTCTATATTGTTTTATAGAGTTACTATCCCTGTTACCCCCTGAGGAAGATTGTAAAGCCCAATTGAAAGGCGTTGGGGAACTTCTGGCAAATTTCATTGTAGCATTCCTTGCCTTATCCCATGTTATTCCAATCTTTCTATCGCACTGCCGGAAACATTGTTTTTATGGATTTACATTTCTACAATATGAAGGGAAAAGGGGAAAGTAGAAAACTAGTTTCTCAAGAACATGGCAGACTTTATAGGCACAACATGAGGTGATTGATTAAAATGTATAACAAACTTTATTCAAAACGTTCTAAAACATTATCTTAAATATATAAAATTATTGTAGCACCCCCTACGCTCAGTAGATCAAACAGATACCCAATCCCAAGCATTGAGATAGAGATCCAATAAAACAAACTTTTAGGATATACAGAAGTCCATCAATAGGAGGTATATGAGTGTAGTATCCAGTAGTGGCCACTCCATTAAGGGCGCAGGGGCGCCACCCCCCCCACTCCATGTGCCCGGCCCCTAATCTACATGTAGGGCACCGGACACATGGATTTCAATGTTTTTTGTTTTTCTTTGAAGCACATGATTAGAGCCTGAATCTCTAATTGGCTTCAAAAAGGGTGGTCTCGGGGCGCAGAGCACTGTGTGACAATAGTGAATTAATATATAAGAGAGAAGAGCCGGCAACTCAAATGTCCTTGATGCAAAAATTTTTTGGCTACATATGAGCATTAAAAAGCAAACAGCTAATGCTTTTTGGCGTGAGCCTTAGTCTAGGGTTAGGGTTAACCCTAAGACTAAGGCTCATGCCGAAACGCGTCAGCATGTTTACTTTTCAATGCTCATATGTAGCCAATACATTTTTGCATCAATGACTTTTGAGTTGCCGGATCTTCTCTCTTATATATTGTATTTAGTGTGAGAAGACACACTGAGCCTTGGCACCTGTGCTGCAGACTGCTCACTAGGACTGGATTGCTTCTGTTGAGAGCCTGATTCTGATTTCCCTCAGTAGGGAATTAATATTCGCTATTGTCTGCCTGATTCTCCTCCCGGCCAAAAAGGAAGCGGGTCTTAAGACCCGATTGACAGAGAGAGGAGGCAACTGTATTGGCCGCCAAGGAGGAAATGCAGGGTGAAGCCACAGAGGATGAGGAGACGCAGGGTGAAGCTGCAGAGGATGAGGAGACGCAGGGTGAAGCCGCAGAGGAGGAGGAGACGCAGGGTGAAGCCGCAGAGGAGACAGAGATGCAGGGTGAAGCCTCTGTGAAGCCGCAGAGGAGGAGGAGATGCAGGGTGAAGCCTCCGTGAAGCCGCTGAGGAGGAGAAGACGCAGGGTGAAGCCGCCCAGGAGGAGACGCACAAAGGTGCCCACGACTTAGGTGTGGTAAGTGGGCAGACGGGGGGGTTGACTGATCGACTGACTGACCGACCTGGGAGTGGCAGGTGTATTGCGCCACTGGTAGTATCAGCATGAGTATGGAGGATCACATCCACAGTTCCTCCATGCTTGAATAGTCAATGTGTTTCGCGAGATTTACTTGCTTCCTCAGGATTGATTGACTGATATTCCATAGTATTTCATAGTATCATATCAAATTGAAAAGTACAATTTTCATTGACTAAACATTTTTATTATTTTTGTGTGTGTACACATATACTGTATTTATATATATATATATCACCATTCACAAGCAAAGGATTTAAAGAGAATGCCTGCCTGATCGACCTTGAAAGTAGAAGTGTGGGCAACACCAGGTCATGGGGGGCCACCTCAGATGAAGGGCAGGATGACACTGGTTGAAACCCAAAAGTCCCCTTCTCCCAGGACAAGATCAATATGAGGTTTGGGTAGAAGGTAAGTAACTGAACCACAACCTGCTAGGAGGAAGAGAAAAGCTAATAAATAGGTAGTCTTACAATGGATAACATCTCATCTCTCGTATCTTACCCAAAAAATGGTAAAAGAGGGAGATGGAGGGGATGCCTCTATGGAGAAATGAAGTATATATAGTATATGGTTGACGCCAAACATAGGTATGATAAACAACGCTTGAAAAGATGTATCAAAAGTGCTTTAACCACTTCCCGCCCAAGGATGTCATATGAAGTCGTGGACTTTGAGTGGAGATATCTGAATGATGCCTGCAGCTACAAGCATCATTCAGTTATCTTCTTTTTCTGCCGGCAATTCCCTGCATTGTTAAAATGATCATTGCGGATGTCCCCTCCCGCTGCCACTCTGGTGCTTCTACCAGCTAGCCTGAGCGATCAGCGAGCTGGAGAAAGAATCGTCCGGCAGCCACCGTTTACCATAGAGCTGACCAAGGACCAGATGGTCCCCGGTCATATCTATGACCTTCGGAGGCCGAGTGCGACGTTATGACTTCACGTCCGGCATCGGCAAATGTAAACACTGACGTTTCTTCAGCTGGGAAGCAAGATCGTTTTTTTTTTTTGATTTTATCTCAGGCTTTCCAGACTAGAGGCGAGATCTGGGGACTTATAGACCTCAGATCTCACTGTAAAGAGGTCATACCCTATTCCTATCACAAGGGATGTGTAATAAGAGTATTGTTCTTTGGACTTAAATTTGTATGCAGACCATTACAGGAACCAAGTTATGAAGGCAGCTCATATTTCTGGAGGACCTACTCACATTCTTTCTGTTATGCATCAATGGAGAGAATAAAGTTAATGTTTTATTGTTCTGGAGTGTTTGCTGTATGATTTATGCAGTGAAGGGGGGTAACGGGATCATACTATCGGAAAAGAATGAACTACCCAGTGCGCTTCATTTCGATATGTGTGCCTTTTGTTGGCATTTCCCTTGATCTCCCATCCAGATGATCACATAGGAAGTCAACAGTATATCTCCACAACGGACAGGAATATAAACTTGACGGCAGTTCTAAGCCTTCCCTACTCTATTCAAAAAAAAAAAATTAAAGTTTTGGCTTGAGTTCCATTTTAGGTACTTTGAAGAGTTCACCTCAAACAGCCCCAACATACCCGATGCCAGCTGGCCCCCTGAAAAAAAAGCATTATCCTCCCTCTCTAAAGTATTTAAATAAAACTGGATTATCACATTTTAAAATGCCATTATACAGTAAATTCACTAAAAGTCAGACGTAAAGATTCAAATTTCAGTCAATGCAAAAAAAAAAAAAATTATCTGTGCCAAAAATGTTCCTGTTCTGCCGCTCATTGCAACGCCTGGGATTAATTGTTTCTGTGAACATCGACTTGGCGGAGGAACACACAATTCACATAACAACTTATTTTCGCCTCCCTTAAATCCTATTAAAATATGAATGCGGGAACAAGCTGGCTAGTCTTTTTTTATTTGGCTAGGATAAAAAAGCACAGCGGGAAGATCTTTACAAACAGCCTTTAACTGCTGCGTGCAATCTACAACGGGAATTCTGTCATGACTCCTTCAATGTTTATTGTGTATTAAAAGGCGGTTTGAAACCGGTATAAATAATCTCTCTAACATATTAAACAACTTACATTTTATGACCTTGGAAAGTGATAATCCTTAGCCTTCCCTGCATGATTTAGTAAGTGCGGTGTCTTAATTTTCTTATTTGCTTAGAGAATTAGGTTGCTGCTCAACGGGGATGCGTTGCTGAGCTGGGCTGCTTGGAAAATTCTGCAAGACTTTTTTTTTTTTTCACTTCTAAAGACAGCCATATAATTAGGGTGTGTTAAGCTAACTTCATTAAAAAACATACAACAAATACGTACAGAACATGACCCAGATAAATAAAATGGTTTAAAAAAAAAAAACAACTAGCTAAACTTTTAAAATGAGTTTGTCTTTCAGAAGTTCTGGAGTGTTGAGAATTTTCAACATAGTAACAAATTTTATGTTGCGTCACCCAGGGCCTATTTTTCTCAAAGTATAGGTGCAGGTACTCCCTATATCGAGTCACCCCTTGTGGTTCCACCCACTACCCACCTCAGAGCACCAGGTCTTGGTTCCACCCACTACCCACCTCAGAGCACCATGCCTTGGTTCCACCCACTACCCACCTCAGAGCACCAGGTCTTGGTTCCACCCACTACCCACCTCAGAGCACCATGCCTTGGTTCCACCCAATACCCACCTCAGAGCACCAGGTCTTGGTTCCACCCACTACCCACCTCAGAGCACCATGCCTTGGTTCCACCCAATACCCACCTCAGAGCACCATGCCTTGGTTCCACCCAATACCCACCTCAGAGCACCATGCCTTGGTTCCACCCAATATCCACCTCAGAGCACCATGCCTTGGTTCCACCCAATACCCACCTCAGAGCACCATGCCTTGGTTCCACCCAATACCCACCTCAGAGCACCATGCCTTGGTTCAACCCAATATCCACCTCAGAGCACCATGCCTTGGTTCCACCCACTACCCACCGCAGAGCACTATGCATTGGCTCCACCCAATACCCACCTAAGAGCACCATGCCTTGGTTCCACCCACTACCCACCACAGAGCACCATGCCTCGGTTCCACCCAATATCCACCTCAGAGCACCATGCCTTGGTTCCACCCACTACCCTCCTCAGAGTACCATGCCTTGGTTCCACCCACTACCCACCTCAGAGCACCATACCTTGGTTCCACCCACTACCCACCTCAGAGCACCATGCCTTGGTTCCACCCATTACCCACCTCAGAGCACCATGCCTTGGTTCCACCCAATATCCACCTCAGAGCACCATGCCTTGGTTCCACCCACTACCCACCTCAGAGCACCATGTGTTGGCTCCACCCAATACCCACCTCAGAGCACCATGCCTTGGTTCCACCCAATACCCACCTTAGAGCACCATGCCTTGGTTCCACCCACTACCCACCTCAGAGTACCATGCTTGGTTCCACCCAATACCCACCTCAGAGCACCATGCCTTGGTTCCACCCACTACCCACCTCAGAGTACCATGCTTGGTTCCACCCACTACCCACCTCAGAGTACCATGCCTTGGTTCCACCCACTACCCACCTCAGAGCACCATACCTTGGTTCCACCCACTACCCACCTCAGAGTACCATGCCTTGGTCCCAACCACTACCCACCTCAGAGCACCATGTGTTGGCTCCACCCAATACCCACCTCAGAGCACCATGCCTTGGTTCCACCCACTACCCACCTCAGAGCACCATGCCTTGGTTCCACCCAATACCCACCTCAGAGCACCATGCCTTGGTTCCACCCACTACCCACCTCAGAGTACCATGCTTGGTTCCACCCACTACCCACCTCAGAGCACCATGCCTTGGTTCCACCCACTACCCATCTCAGAGCACTATGCCTTGGTTCCACCCACTACCCACCTCAGAGCACCATGCCTTGGTCCCAACCACTACCCACCTCAGAGTACCATGCCTTGGTTCCACCCACTACCCACCTCAGAGCACCATACCTTGGTTCCACCCAATACCCACCTCAGAGCACCATGCCTTGGTCCCAACAACTACCCACCTCAGAGCACCATGCCCCCCCCAGAACACCCCCCCCCCCATTGGAATCCATGTATCCGGCGTGCTACATTGAGATTATCTGGACCTAACTGTATATATACTTTATATACAGTATCTCACAAAAATGAGTACACCCTTCACATTTTTGTAAATATGTTATTATATCTTTTCATGTGACAATACTGAAGAAATTACACTTTGCTACAATGTAAAGTAGTGAGTGTACAGCTTGTATAACAGTGTAAATTTGCTGTCCCCTCAAAATGACTCAACACACAGCCATTAATGTCTAAACCGCTGGCAACAAAAGTGAGTACACCCCTAAGTGGAAATGTGCAAATTGAGCCCAAAATGTGAATATTTTGTGTGGCCACCATTATTTTCCAGCACTGTCTTAACCCTCTTGGGCATGGAGTTCACCAGAGCTTCACAAGTTGGCACTGGAGTCCTCTTCTACTCCTCCATGATGACATCACAGAGCTGGTGGATGTTAGAGACCTTGCGCTCCTCCACCTTCTGTTTGAGGATGTCCCACAGATGCTCAATAGGGTTTAGGTCTGGAGACATGCTTGGCCAGTCCATCACCTTTACCCTCAACTTCTTTAGCAAGGCAGTGGTCATCTTAGAGGTGTGTTTGGGGTCGTTATCATGTTGGAATACTGCCCTGCGGTCCAGTCTCTGAAGGGAGGAGATCATGCTCTGCTTCAGTATGTCACAGTACATGTTGGCATCCATGGTTCCCTCAATGAAGTGTAGCTCTCTAGTCCTGGCAGCACTCATGCAGCCCCAGACCATGACACTCCCACCACCATGCTTGACTGTAGACAAGACACACTTGTCTTTGTTCTCCTCACCTGGTTGCCGCCACACACGCTTGTCACCATCTGACCCAAATACGTTTATCTTGGTCTCATCAGACCACAGGACATGGTTCCAGTAATCCATGTCCTTAGTCTGCTTGTCTTAAGAAAACTGGGGGCTTTCTTGTGCACCATCTTTAGAAGAGGCTTCCTTCTGGGACGACAGCCATGCAAACCAATTTGATGCAGTGTGCAGCATATGGTCTGAGCACTGACAGGCTGACCCCCCACCCCTTCAACCTCTGCAGCAATGCTGGCAGCACTCATATGTCTATTTCCCAAAGACAACCTCTGGATATGACGCTGAGCACTCAACTTCCTTGGTAGACCATGAGGAGTGGAACCTGTCCTGTTAAACCGCTGTATGGTCTTGGCCACCGCGCTGCAGCTCAGTTTCAGGGTCTTGGCAATCTTCTTATAGCCTAGGCCATCTTTATGTAGAGCAACAATTCTTATTTTCAGATCCTCAGAGAGTTCTTTGCCATGAGGTGCCATGTTGAACTTCCAGTGACCAGTATGAGAGAGTGAGAGCGATAACACCAAATTTAACACACCTGCTCCCCAGTCACACCTGAGACCTTGTAACACTAACGAGTCACATGACACTGGGGAGGGAAAATGGCTAATTGGGCCCAATTTTTTACATTTTCCCTTAGGGGTGTACTCACTTTTGTTGCCAGCGGTTTAGACATTAATGGCTGTGTGTTGAGTTATTTTGAGGGGATAGCAAATTTACACTGTTATACAAGCTGTACACTCACTACTTTACATTGTAGCAAAGTGTCATTTCTTCAGTGTTGTCACATGAAAAGATAGAAGAAAAGATTTACAAACATGTGAGGTGTGTACTCACTTTTGTGAGATACTATATATATATATATATATATACTCTGACTGAACACATTATTAGGTACACCTGTTCAATTGCTTGGTAACACAAAGGCAGAAACGCAATGCATTTAGGCATCTAGACGTGATGAAGACAAGTTCAAACAGAGTATCAGAATGGGGGAAGAAAGAGGATTTAAGTGACTTTGAACGTGGCATGGTTGTTGGTGCCAGACAGGCTGGTGTAAGTATTTCAAAAACTGCTGATCTCCTTGGATTTTCACACACAACCATCTCTCGGGGTTTACAGAGAATGGTGGGAAAAAGAGAAAAATTCCAGTGAGCGGCAGTTGTGTGGAGGAAAATACCTTGTTGATGTCAGAGGTCAGAGGAGAATGGGCAGACTGGTTCCAGATGATAGAAAGGCAACAGTAACTCAAATAACCTCTCGTTACATCCAAGGTATGCAGAATACCATCTCTGAATGTACAACACGTCAAAACTTGAAGCGGATGGGCTACAGCAGCAGAAGACCACACCGGGTGCCACTCCTGTCAGCTAAGAACAGGAAACTGAGGCTACAACTCACACAGATCACCAAAATTGGATGATAGAAGATTGGAGAAACGTTGCCTGGTCTGATGAGTCTGGATTTCAGCTCCGACATTCAGATGGTGGGGTCAGAATTTGGCGCATAGATCCATCCTGCCTTGTATCACCGGTTCAGGCTGGTGGTGGGGGTGTAATGGTGTGGGGGGGGGATATTTTCTTGGCACACTTTGGCCCCCTTAGTACCAATTGATCATGGTTTAATCACCACGACCTACCTGAGTATTGTTGCTGACCATGTCCGTCCCTTTATGACTACAGTGTCCCCATCTTCTGATGGCTCCTTCCAGCAGGATAATGCACCATGTCACAAAGCTCCAATCATCTCACCACTGGACAATGAGGTCTCTGTCCTCCAATGGCCTCCACACTCACCACATCTCATCCAACAGAGCACCTTTGGGATGTGGTGGAATGGGAGATTGGCATCATGGATGTGCAGCCGACAAATCTGCAACTGTGTGATGTTATCAGGTCACTATGGAGCAAAATCTCTGAAGAATGTTTCCAACACCTCGTTGTATCTATGCCACCAAGAATGAAGGCAAAAGGGGGTCCAACCCGCGACTAGCAAGGTGTACCTAATAAAGTGGCCGGTGAGTATATATATATATATATATTCATCTGCATAAACCCTTCTTTCAAAGATGAAAAAAAAAAGTGGTCTATTTTCCCTGGAACCGTTCAGAAATCTACCAGAAGGATGTTTTGCTGATGAAGATATTGTATAAGAAAAACAACTCATAAACCCTCTTCAAAAAGATGAAAACTGATTATTCAAAATAACTAATCACCTTTGGCAGAGATCAGATGTAACGGGATTTGCATGATCTCTTTATATGTAATCCTCTTACCGACTCAAACACTTGTCTTTTTTCCCTAACGATTAATCATTCTGCTCCATCACATGAGGGGAAGAAAAATCTCACTTTCTCATTTTAACATTTGCATCTTGATGTTAATCTGTAATTATCTTCGGTAAACAGTAACTAATACCATTTCTTTGATAGATGAGCGCACACAGAAATAAAAAAATACATTAATAAATGTTTATTCCATGGACAAAAAAGGCTCCAAAGTTCCAATCATACCAGTAATTGTTATTTCATTTATCTTTTAAAATATTCATTTTGTATAAACACACACATATACAGTGTATGTATGTATATATAGTATATATGTGTGTTTATACAAAATTATATATATTTATATATCTATTTATATATCTTTATATATAGATATATATATTAGGGATATTAGGGATGCATGTGGTTATACAAAATTATAAAGATATATATATATATATATATATATATATATATATATATATATATATATATATACATACACATATATATATATATATCTATCTATCTATCTATCTATCTATCTATCTATCTATCTATCTATCTATCTATCTATCTATCTATCTATCTATCTATCTATCTATCTATCTATCTATCTATCTATCTATCTATCTATCTATCTATATCTCTCCATCTCTCTCTCTCTCTCTATATATATATATTAGGGATGCACCAATACCATTTTTTTTACGAGTACGAGTACCGATACTTTTTTTTTAATACTCGCCGACACCAATTACCGATACCTACCGCAACTGTTTTGTTTTCACTTCAGCTGTCAGCAATGGTACTAAGCATTGAAAAGTTATTTGAAAATTAAATCGATTTTTTTTTTTTTTTAATTTTGCGCTTTTTCAATGTGAAATGTGTAAATATATGTTAATATATATGTGCAAAAATATTCACTAACGAAGCAAACAAAAAAAGTTTTCTTTGTTTATCGTTTTATAAAATAGACGTGATCAAAAAAAAAAAAAAAAAGCAGGAAAATAATAATTCAATGGAGGAGAATAGGGAGTTAATTAAGGCTGATTAGAGTAAATTAAGGGTTATTAAGGGGTTAAACAGAGGAACGTTTGTTAATCCCTTTGATCTGCAGATGAAGAAACAGAAAGCTACAAAAAGAAACAATGTTTCTTTTAATTTTAGTGTTTTAGTGGTTGAGCAATGTTGTTAATAAACATTGCTGGTTGCTTTTTTTTTTTTTGACAGCCCCAATTAGTGGAATTCTTTAACACTTCAGCTTTCAACAGGGGAGACCAGCTGACAGCTCAATATATTATATATTTTTATATATATATATTTACTATTATAATTTTAATATATATTAGTATATATTATAACAGTAGTAGGATGTAGTGTGACGTTCCTGGGAGGATGTCATGTGATGTTCCTGGGAGGATGTCATGTGACGTTCCTGGGAGGATGTCATATGACGTTCCTGGGAGGATGTCATGTGACGTTCCTGGGAGGATGTCATGTGACGTTCCTGGGAGGATGTAGTGTGACGTTCCTGGGAGGATGTCATGTGACGTTCCTGGGAGGATGTAGTGTGACGTTCCTGGGAGGATGTCATGTGACGTTCCTGGGAGGATGTCGTGTGACGTTCCTGGGAGGATGTCATGTGACGTTCCTGGGAGGATGTCATGTGACGTTCCTGGGAGGATGTCATGCGACGTTCCTGGGAGGATGTCATGTGACGTTCCTGGGAGGATGTCATATGACGTTCCTGGGAGGATGTCATGTGAAGTTCCTGGGAGGATGTCATGTGAAGTCTACCCGAAGGAGGAAAGTCCGCCCGCACCGTAATTTTACAATGTGCCAGGCAGGAAGTGGTTAAAAAAAAAAAAAAAGTTGGGGCCTTCCTTGAAATTTAATAATTTTCTAAAACTAATAAGATGAAATCCATTTACCTAAACTATGTTTACTTCCTATGGAGAACAACCCGGGTGATCCAGGCTCCATGTGTTTTCTTCCAAGCCAAGGAATAAAATGCACACATAGCATGAATGTTAATGATGGATACAGGTAGGATGTTAATGTATCATGGTCAAGAAATTAATGTTCCGTATAACCTCTCCAGAACTGAGGTAGAGAAACACGTAACGTTTCACGCTGTGCAGCAATTTATACCGGTCAATAGCCAGTAAAGGATCAATTACAACATGAGTTATGATCACGTAAGCTCTTAGATGTTCCACTACAGAGCACACAATTAATATAACTGTTCAATTGATTTTCAAACTTCCTGTTTTTTTTTTTTAAAGGAATGTCTAAGAGCAAGATAAGTTTTACACGGTCATTTATCTATTTGCAATTTTTAATAAACATTTTCTGTTAGTTAAAGTGAAATACATATTTTATAGGCCAAAAGAAAAATACTCCTTTCCTAAAGAGACTCTGTCTCTTTGCCCATTGAGGCCCAACCCTCAACCCACTTTTATTCACCTTAGCCATGCTCCCCCACCGCTTCGATTTGCCACTGTCCAGGATCTTTATGAGTTCTGTGTTGGATGGTGTTGGAGCTTACACAGAGTTGATAATGACCCCCCCCCTTTCCTCATGCACAGTGCTGATCACATGTTCCTCCTCACCCCTATCTGATGGAGCAATAGAACACCAAAGAAGGTGATCATGGGTTGGGTCTGGGGTCCTACAGGGATTTTGGGTATGGGTTAATGTTGGGCGAGGTTCTGCAGGGATTTACTTGGAGCGGCACAGTGGTTTAGTGGGTAGCACTCTCACCTAGCAGTAAGAAGGGTCGCTGGTTCAAATCCCAACCACGAAACTACCTGCCTGGAGTTTGCATGTTCTCCCTGTGCCTACGTGGGTTTCCTCTGGGTACTCTGGTTTCCTCCCACACTCCAAAGACACGCTGGCTAGGTTAATTGGCTTCTGTTCAAAATTGGCCCTAGTATATGAATGTGAGTTGGGGACCTTGGATTGTGGGCTCCTTGAGGGTAGGGACCAATGTGAGTGTGCAATGTGGGTGTGGAGCGCTGCGTAAATTGACGGCGCTATATGGGTACCTTAATAAATAATAATATAATAGATGAGCATCTTAATGAGACACAATGTACAGGGATAAGGAGAATTGTAGACACGCACCAACACTCACTCAGGTTGAACTGGATGGACTCTTTATTCAACCTTACAAACTATGTAATTTTGGGTATGGGTTGTGTTTGGGTTCTGCTGAGATTTGGGGTATGGGTTCTACAAAGATTTTGGGTATGGGTTGGTATTCTACAGGGATTTTAGGTATGGCTTGAGTTTGGGTTCTACAGGGATTTTGGGTATGGGTTGAGTTGAGGTTCTACAGGGATTTTTCGGTATGGGTTGGTTGTGGTTGAGATTCTACAGGGATTTTGGGTATGGGTTTGGGTTGAGGTTCTATGGGGATTTTGAGTATATGTTGGGTCTAGGTTCTACAGAGATTATGGGTATGGGTTGGTGTGGGTTGGGGTTCTACAGGAATTTGGGGTGTGGGTTGGGTTGAGGTTCTACGAGGATCGTGTCACTTTGCCCTTAATCGGCAATTGCGTGTCTGTTTCCTTTTTTCTTTTTCTACATTCATGGCATTGTATTTGGAAGAACGTCTGAAATTATTACATCTTCTGTACTTTCATTTCAGAACACAATTCAAATTTCTCTAATTAATCAATATTGTCACTGATTCTTGGATAACATTATTATTGAAAGGAGCAGTGGGTCATTTTGTGCTGACTCTAAACAAATAAATCATTGAAAAGAATGTTGTATCGAGTGGCCAATTGTGTCCTATATTCTTTAAGCTCTTCTTTTCATTATACTGTTTTTCTTTTAATATTTAAATACTGTACATGCCAGAGGGCTGATAAGATAAAAGGCTAAGTCCATGTTTTGCACCATGTTACATGTTAGACCTGTATTTTAATCCAGAGAAGGGTTACGGTTCATATCTAGTTTTGCTCAAACGCATTTGTGCCTGATTCATTGGCAGATTGACCAAACAGGTCAACAACACTGAACCAGAATCCAAACCCCTCTGACAAGTTAATAGTGACAAAATTTGGGTGGGTTGCACACATAGTACTCCCAATGCTAAATGACAGATTCCAGGCAGTTGTAGTTTTAAGGAGAAGTATAGCCAAAGCATTTTTGCCCTATATTTCCTATGGATCACACTTTGTTCTGCACTTCT
This sequence comes from Lithobates clamitans, assembly GCA_037952925.1. Classification (NCBI taxonomy): domain Eukaryota; kingdom Metazoa; phylum Chordata; class Amphibia; order Anura; family Ranidae; genus Lithobates; species Lithobates clamitans. Next base: position 125,172 of record JBBGZY010002311.1, read on the forward strand.
GTGACCCATTTTTAGCTAACTTTTCGGGTCCCCCGCCGGCGCTCCTGGCTCCTCCTCGCTGTGCAGTGCCCCCATGGGAAGATGCTTCCCCTGAAGATGGGAGAGTCCATTCACCCAAAATGTATATGCTTGCTTTTTTTTAATAAACATTTTGTGAACTCCTACATCAAGAGTTGCATTTTTCTGGACACCAGGGGCTCCTTCCTCCTCATCAAAGTCTTCTCATTTAAACCACCATATGGTCATACCAGAGAGGTATCAGCCCAAGCCCCCAAGTGGGTTCACCACCACTGTTGGGCTCAACCCACTGGAAGTCATTGCTTCCTCATTGCCCATGGAGCCACCTACCTATGACTATTGGTCAATCCAGATGGTCCAGTGTAGTCTCCTATCCATACTAGAAACTTAGCTTTAGCTGTCCCTCTTTTTGGACAAATGTGGGGGCCTCTATAATAAATTAAATACTTAAAAGGTCATGACAAAGGAAACATAATGATGAAAAAGCACTTGTGAGTTAAGCCAAGAAACTTTTGCTTAATACGTCATGGTCCATGTTCATGTAACTCATGGTGGGGAGGGGGGTGCTGTCCTTTGCCAATACACATGGTACGGAATGGTGTCTCTTTTTTCCATCTCAGAAAGTTGGGGGGGGGGTATGCCCCACTATAACCCTCACCAGCTTTTTGGGGCACATGGAGGTGGTAAAAAGGCCCTTGTCTATCATGGTGTCCCATGTACCAAATGTTAAAAGCCATGTGGTCTGGTATTCTACAGGAAGGGTGGGGCGGCATATGCTCACTGCCTTCTCTTTCCTGGCCACCCAGGCTGCATGCCTAGATAAGGTTCTGTTTGGGATATTAAGGGGAACACAACACCCTTTTTTACTTTTTTTCCCCCAAATGGGAAAAACAACCCTACTTAGGACAGGGGGCACCAATACAGGTAGAAAGGGGTCAACAATACAGGTAGACAGAAGTCACCAATACAGGTAGACAGGAGTCACCAATACAGGTAGACAGGGGACACCAATACAAGTAGACAGGGGTCACCAACACAGGTAGACAGGGGTCACCAATACATGTAGACAGGGGTCACCAATACAGGTAGACAGGGGACACCAATACAGGTAGACAGGGGTCACCAATACAGGTAGACAGGGGTCACCAAGACAGGTAGACAGGGGACACCAATACAGGTAGACAGGAGTCACCAATAAAGGTAGACAGGGGACACCAATACAGGTAGACAGGAGTCACCAATATAGGTAGACAGGGGACACCAATACAGGTAGACAGGAGTCATCAATATATACGTAGACAGGGGACACCAACACAGGTAGACAGGGGTCACCAATACAGGTAGACAGGGGTCACCAATACAGGTAGACAGGGGTCACCAATACAGGTAGACAGGGATCACCAAGACAGGTAGACAGGGGACACCAATACAGGTAGACAGGAGACACCAAGACAGGTAGACAAGGGACACCAATACAGGTAGACAGGAGTCACCAAGACAGGTAGACAGGGGACACCAATACAGGTAGACAGGAGTCACCAATACAGGTAGACAGGGGACACCAATACAGGTAGACAGGGGTCACCAAGACAGGTAGACTGGGCACACCAATACAGGTAGACAAGGGAAATATTCCCACTGAAGAAATAGACAACAATACAAATCAAATAGAATTTCTTTAAACTTCCCCACTTTTTCAAATCTAGGTCAACAGTTTTTTTTCCATTTTAATACACTGAGATGTGAATAGCTTATGCTTTGTATGTTGTAACTAATCATACCCAATCCTAGACATGCTTCATGCTGGTGTTAGAGCTCCAACGATTCCTGTTTACATCCTCAGGATCAAGGAGACGGAGATAAGAAGAATGCACAATTAATTTTAAATCAGATATTTTCCTGTGAGGATCTTTGATCTTCCGAACTATCACATAAGAAGAAGTCAAGGTAATTACTGCCATTGTAAATATTTAAAAAGAGCAACTCACAGTTCTTCATACAGCCAAAATGTATGGTGGAGTGGAAAGATCAAAAATTCCTAAAAAAAAAAAACAAAAAAAAAAACTTTTCATAACTCCCTGTTTGGAATGCGATAGGTCTTCGTTTTATCTGTACACAGGAGCTGAGTTTTATTTGAAGTTTGGCCAACCCAAAATATAAGAATGTACAGCTGGCTACCACTGGTCATTGTAAAACCTCAACTGAATTGTCTGTTTTAATCAGCTGAATACATTTCAGATGCATCGGAACAGTGCCACCTATCGTTGCCTGTCAGTGCCGCATATCAGTGCCCATCAGTGCCACCTATCAGTGCCTGTCAGTGCCGCATATCAGTGCCCATCAGTGCCACCTATCAGTGCCTGTCAGTGTCGCATATCAGTGCTCATCGGTGCCACCTAATAATGCAGCCTTATCACATAGCTCCCAACTGTCCCTGATTTGGAGGGACTGTCCCTGATTTGGAGGGACTGTCCCTGACTTGGAGCAATGTCCCTCTGTCCCTCTTTCCTCCTCATTTGTCCCTCATTTTGGTCTGATCCATATAGTTGTATATAAAATGCACTTTTTATCTTTCAAAAAGTGTTTCCCAGCACTAAACCTTTCATCCAATTTCTAAATTGCTGCATTTGTAAATTTTAAAAGCCAATATAAAGGGTTGTTAGTGGTAAAAAAAAAGCCTTTGTGGATTTAATTAACCTTTTTTGGGGGGTAATTCTCCTTTAAGGGGGTGTGGCAGGAGGAGTGTCCTATGCCTACATACGTTTGCTAGTAGGTGTCCCTCGTTCCCATCTCAAAATGTTGGGAGGTATGTTATCAGTGCCTCCTAATCAGTGTCCATGAGAACAACTTATCAGTGCCGCCTCATCAGAGCACATCAGTAAAGCAGAAAAATGACTTCTACTATTGCAAAATTTTATAACAGAAACAAAGAAAAAGGGTTTTTCTTTTTCAACATTTTTGGACTTTTTTCGTTTAGTTAACAAAAAATAATAAGCCCAGTGGTGGTGATTAAATACTGCCAAAATAAAGCTCTACGTGTCTCAAAAAAATATAAAAATGTAATTTGGGTACAGTGTAGCATGACCACACAATTGTCATTCTAAAGCCTCGTACACACAATCGGACTTCAAACAAACTTTTCCGAGGATTTCTGTCCAAAGGGCGTTGGCTGTGAACTTGGTATGCATACACACGGCAGGACTTTTTCAGCCAACTTTCACCAAATCACGTGGTTATTCAGCTCTTTACCGCCACCCTTTGGTCAATTTCTGTATTGTCGTCTGATCTTTTGCATGGGTTCTGAGCATGCGTGTTTGTACTTTGGACTAAAGTCCGATGGATTTGTGTACACACGATCGGACTAGCCGACGTAGGACTTTTGTTGCAGGAAAGTTTGTCTGTTCGCACAGCCAACATTTGTCTGATGAAAACCGCAAACGTTTGTCCGATGGAGCGTACACGCGGTCGGATGTTGCCTTAAAACAGGTAATTTGCATGTTTGTTGTCAAAAAGTCCGATCGTGTGTACGGGCCTGAAGTGTGGCAGTGCTGAAAGCTGAAAATTGGCTTGGGCAGGAAGGGGGTGAAAGCGCCCGGTAGGCAAGTGGATAAGCAATAGGTCCCCTAGGAAGCAAAAAAGTTACATTATTTTAAAAAAAAAGTTTAATAATAGATCTTTTTCAAGTAAATGTTGCTTTGCATGCTTCGTTCACTGATTTCCTAAGCAGTAAAAATAACTGCTTGGGAATAGGTCCCCATCTGTAGTGGAACTGTAATGCCCAGTACACGCAGTCGGATTCTCTGACGGGAAATGTTGGATGTGAGCTTGTTGTCGGAAAGTCCGACCGTGTGTGCGCTCCATCGAACATTTGCTGTCGAACTTTCCTCCAACAAATGTTGGCTAGCAGGTTCTCAAATTTTCCGCCAACAAAACTTTGTTGTCGGAAAGTCCCATCGTGTGTACACAAGTCCGTCGCACAAAAGTCCACGCATGCTCAGAAGCCGTCGGTCTTGTAAACCAGCGTTTATAATGGAGAATTAACATTCATGACGCTGCAAATTATGAAATCTCCAAATGCAGCGCACAATTCTCTTCTTCTTTAATGGGATAATAATGAAGCTGCTTTGCTGGTGATACTGATGGAGTTATTGCAAACAAATTTTTAAAGGCTTTTTTTTCAAGTGATATCAAGAATAATAATAATAGCGCAAAATAAAAAACGCAAAAAGAAAAAGCGCAAATCAACACTCACCAAACTAACACTACACATCACCAAATTTGCTGTTCACAGACTCTCTCCGTCCAGTCTGACAGAGCTTGAGATATTTTGCAAAGAAGAATGGGCAAAAATGTCCCTCTCTAGATGGACAATCGTCAATGCTTGCTTCTTTTTCTTTAAACACATTCTTTGTGAATATTTTGATGGCTTCTAATTGTACCCTATTTTTATGCAGTGACATATCCATTCTGGTCCTTCAACATGCATCCCCTGAGGAAGCCATATTGGGCGAAACATGTAGGGATGCTGAGTGACTGTTTATTTCTAACCTAATTTGATATGTACTGCTGTATGTCTTTATATGATATTGTGTCGAGCCAGCATAACTTTTTAAACTTTGTATATGTTGAATAAAATATGAATTTTATATTTTACCTCGATGTTTGTTCAAATTTATCTGCCCGGCACCCATAAAGTCCCACTAAATTACCTTCCTGACTATACTTGCTACTCAGGGATGGTGGTGCCCTCTCCTTGACATTGTCACCTATCCATACCAACCAATAGTCCCTCTCTAGATGTGCAAAGCTGGTAGAGACATCCCCAAAAAGACTCGCAGCTGTAATTGCAAAGAAAGGGGGTTTTACAAAGTATTGATTCAGGGGGGCGCCATACAAATGCACCCCACACTTTTCACATATTTATTTGTCAAAAAAATAGAAAACCATTTATAATTTTTTTTCCACTTCACAATTATGTGCCACTTTATGTTGATTATGAAAACATTTCCAATAAAACACATTTACTGTTTCTGGTTGTAACATGACAAAATGTGGAAAATTTCAAGGGGTATGAATACTTTTTCAAGGCACTGTATACTGGCTATGCAGCTGACAATTTTTTTTTTTTTTCCAGTTTTGTAGCTTTCCCTTTTGCTTATAGCCAAACAATCCTCCACCAACGGTTTTTAATCATTTCCAGGTTTGGAGTAAACAAATTATCAAAAGTGACATAGAAATCAGTAATTTTCCGCTTTCAGTCAATTTCCACTGCAAAGTTCAACAATTTGGTGATAAAATTATTCCGAGCTTAAAAAAACAAAAAAGAAGAAATGAAGATTGTAACACGAAGGGCAGAACGTGTAGATTGTGCCTCACTTGACAAGAACAATTTGCAGCAGAGTTTAAAATGATGTAGAAATAGAGGAAAAACTGAAATGAAAAAAAAGAAAATGTTGATCATCTTCATGCATTCCTAAAAATGTATTCAAAGGAGATGATGTATTCTACGGCCGTATTTCACAGCCACCGTGCCGTGGCTCAGTTCCAGGTCACAGCTTTCTCCTGCCAGGCCGTCAAATTCGCTGTCTGCTGCACCCCCTGGCATATTACTTCCTGCAATTATCTAGCCTGGGCCTAAGGACTGTGGGCCGCTGTGGATAATAGCAGCATCATTTAGCTCAACCTATAGCACCACCCAGAGACTGCGGTACCTCTGACAGAAGTCCTGCCCTAAGTCACTTACACTTGGAATAATCTATTAGCAATGGTTGAAGGGGGAAGCAATGTTGGAAGAGTGTTGTGGCGTGAACAATTTTGGAAGTGAGTAACAGGGGATGCAAAAGTGAGCAGTGTTGGAAGAAGGTGGAAATGGGTGCAGATGTCATCAGTGTTGGAAGAGAGCTGTGAGAGGTGCAGGTGTGAGCAGAGTTGGAAGAGAGTGGCAGGAGAGGTAGACATGAGTAGTGTTGGAAAAAGGTTGCAGAAGTGAGCAGAGTTGTAAGTGGGTGTCAGGAGATGCAAAGGTGAGCAGTGTTGGAGACAGTGGCGTCTCCAGCTTTCATATTTAGGGGGGGCACATGGGGGAGCAGGGACTATATGAATCCTGGGGCCAGGGGAGTTGCTAGGTCTGCAAAAGATCTGGGGCTAGAGCCCATAGCAGCGGTCACCAACCTTTTTGCATGCCCGCGGGGGGGGGGGGGACCAGTGGTAAGCAATTTTTCAAGGGCGATGGCTGGTGTTGGCGCTTCAATCATCATGGCACCATGGTTGATATGGTGTCAGGGTGATTGAAGTGCATTATTTCTATTGTTACATTCTAATACATAATGAAGTGGTTCAACTCACCATACTGCAGAATCAGTGGGAGTCCTGGGCGTGTCACTTGCCACATCTCCTGCCACTAGATGCAGCGTCTTACTTGCCACCATCACCTGCCACTAGATGTGGATTGTCACTTGCCATGTCGCCTGCCACCAGAGGTGGATTGTCACTTGCCACGTCTCCTGCCTCCATTTGCAGATTGTCACTTGCCACATCTCTTGCCACCATTTGCAGATTGTCACTTTAGTGAGAGCAGGAGAGAGGTGATGCGGGGTTGGCAGTGAGAGATGATGTCATCTCGCTGCTTCCTGCCGCACCTCCGACATTGAAGCAAGGGGGTCTGGCTGCAAAGTGGAGCTCAACAAAGACCGTGCTGTGAGGGCAGAGGAGCGCCGATTTGTGGTGGACAGTGAGAGATTATATCATATATTATATTATATTATATCTGCTGCTCGACGCACCTCGCTCCCAAATTGAAGAGGCCCGGCTGTGAAGAGCTTGCTTCTTTCCTCTCCTCCGCCTCTCTCATGCAGCCAGCCCACCTGCCGCAGCAGCCGCTACCCGCTGGTTAGGCAAGGACCCTGCAGAAAGAGACTCGGGGCTATTGGCCCCAGATTCGGGGCTATAGCCCCAATAGCCACCCCCTAGTAACGCCCCTGCCTGGGGCCCTTTACTACGATCCCACAACGGTCCCTTTCACATGTTCTGCAGTGAGCTCCCTTTCTACTGTATTGGGGCTCCCCAGGGTGGCAGAAAACAAGAGATATATGTCACAAAAGATGCAAGAGGGTTCCCCTAAATGGACTTTTAAGGCACTCAAAATAGAGATATATAGAGATATATGTCACCAGCATACCAAGAAAATATAAGGGTCCAAAGCAGTGGGAGAACTATCAGGGTTGCAAAGGTTGTCTTGCCTCCGGGCCCTGGTGTTCTGTCACTGTGGGGTTCCCCAGCCTCCTCTTGCTGTCCTGCCCCTGCTATTGACAGCGCTGGTCTGGCATCTCTTGGAATTTACAGGCTGGTTCACCTGTCCTAAGGACGGGAGAAATCAGTCTGTTTTTTCAGTTACTGAGAGTCCTGGTGGAGTCCTTCCTGCAACTCGCTCTTCTCCCTGCCAATGAGGATGCAAGGGAAGGAGTAGATCGGGCGGCCGTGGTTGTGTGAGCGCTCGCATTATGCAGTGTCAGCAGAAAAAAAAAAAAATTTTGTGGAGCAGATGGTGGGGCACAGCATATTGTTGGGGGGGTCAGGGCCCCCTCTGCCCCCCCTAGTGACGCCATTGGTTGGAGATGGATGGAAGGGGATGCAAATTAGTAAACAGAACAAGGGTGCACACATTGCTTCAGGGCAAAAATTGGACACACCCGATCCAAGGTGCTAATCCCGGCTCATCACTGTAGGCAATGTCAAGAAGAAGAGAAAAAAATTGATTGCACACTTGAATCCAGAAGATGCAGAAGAGTGGAAATTTCTTTATTGTCATGAGCCAGACAAAATTGCAATGATGATCAGTTGCGTTTCACATGAAAAGAACCGTGCTTGTTCACAACCACAACTTTGTGAACAAGCACGGTTCTTTATGCGTGAAACGCGTCAACTGATCATCATTGCAAAATTCAGACGAATAAACGAATATTAAATAAACGGTTGTTTCCAAAATTTTCTCTCCTTTCAGAAGGCCTTACATATTTAAATACTCATTCTATTCTATTTGATTTTTTAGTAAATACGTACATCCTACCCCTGATGACTGGCAAGCCAAGAAACGTGTTGGGTTTTAAACTAAGAGTGCCCAGCTAAGCTTATTTTCATCATGAAATTAATATAACTTTCTCGAGTTTGTATCCGCATGATTTATGTAATTTTGATTGTTACATTTATGACTCATGTACTTCCTTGCAAGAATTGCATCAATTTATGTCCATTGATTTGTTTGCATAAACTTATGATTATCAATATAAATATATTAAACTTTTATGACTATATCTATATCCTATTATATTTTATTTTGCCTATGCGTTTTTTAAAATCATGGACCACCCCTAGGGGTTAATGGCATAAAATCAAATCAAAATTAATTGAATTCGTTTACATCCATTATCTATACCAGGGGTCTCCAAACTGCTGCCCTTTGCTTGACTATATCCGGCCCTTCGAGCACTATTCCATCCACTGACACCAACAATGGGTAATCACTTTTGTTGCCACCATCAAAAGGGCACAACTCCTTCCATTGACATCAATGATGGGGCACTAGTCCTCCCACTGACACCAAAGATATGGTATTGTTTACTCCCGCTGGACATGTTTGACTCCCGATAGCCACAGTCCAGCCCTCCTAAAGCCTGAAGGACAGTAAACTGGCCCCTTGTTTAGAAAGTTTGGAGACCCCTGATCTATACCCACAATGACATGTTTCATTTAAAGTCCCACTTCCGTTCTCTAATTCTTTGTAAGATAACCAGGGATGGAAGCATGCCATTGATACATTAACCACTTCAACACCAGACACTTTCGTCCCTTCCCGCCCAGGACAATTTTCAGCTTTCAGCGCTGTCGCAATTTGAATGACAATTACGCGGTCATACAACACTGTACCCAAACAAAATTTTTATAATTTTCTTCCCACAAATAGAGCTTTCTTTTGGTGGTACTTGATCACCTCTGCGGTTTTTATTTTTTGCTAAACAAACTAAAATTTTTGAAAAAAAAAAAGGTTTTCTTCGTTTCGGTTATAAAATTTTGTTTTCTTTTGTTTTCTCCTTCACTGACGGGCACTGATGAGTTGGCACTGATAAGGTGGCACTGATGAGGATGCATTGATAGGCGGCACTGATATGCAGCACTGATGGGCACCAATAGGCGGCACTGATATGCAGCACTGAGGGGCACTAACTGGCATCACTGATGGGCACTGACTGGTGGCACTGATGGGCACTGACTGGTGGCACTGATGGGCACTGACTGGTGGCACTGATGGGCACTGACTGGCGGCTGTGATGGGCACTGACAGACGGCACTGATTGGCAAATAGGTGGTACTGATTGGCACTGACAGGTGGCACTGATGGGCAGCACTGATGTTGAGGTACTGACAGGTTTTACTGCTGGGCACTGAGACGGGCACTGACTGGCATTGTGGTGGGCACTGATTAGCACTGATATGGGCACTGATTGGCACTTTGATGGGCACTGTGAGCTGTGTTTTTGGGGCATTGACTGACAGCTGAGGGGACACATCCGAGGTGTTGTGGCACATCTGAGGGGGCTGTGCTGATAATCAATGTGCTGATTATCAGCACAGACACCCCCCCTCTGACAGGGAGAGCCGCCGATCGGCTCTCCCTGTCAGCACGAACCGAGAAATGCAGTTTACCGGCACTTCCTGGTTCTCGTGATGATCAGCTGTGATTGGTCACAGCTGATCACGTGGTAAGAAGCCTCTGACAGAGGCTTAGTATCACGATCGGAGATGCGGTGTGTCAGACTGACACGCCGCACTCGCGATCACCGCGCTGCGTGCCGGCATGTTATCCTGCTGGACATCATATGACGCCCAGTCAGGATAACACAACCACTTCCCAGACGTCATTCTGCATACGGCGGGTGGGAAGTGGTTAAGGTAGCAACAGGTCACTTTGTCTGAATTTTTCATATATATGGGTGGAAAACACCCGCTTTTCAGTGGCTTATCGCACCCAATTACATTTACTTATGACCCTTAGTGATTCATTTAATTATACCTCTACTTCCTTCTATTTTTTGTTTCTTGTTTTCTGACAATCAGTATTTGACATATGCTCCCTTCAGTTATAAAGATTTACTATTTCTTCATTTCTTAGGGTCATTCCCCTAGACCAGTGATGGCGAACCTTGGCACCCCAGATGTTTTGGAACTACATTTCCCATGATGCTCATGCACTCTGCAGTGTAGTTGAGCATCATAGGAAATGTAGTTCCAAAACATCTGGGGTGCCAAGGTTTGCCATCACTGCACTAGACTATCCTACAATTAGTCCAGCATATGGGCTGTGGGACTGGACACCCAATTGTCTCACTTCCTGGGTTGCAGTGCGCTCAGTCCCTTCTCCGCCTTCCATCATAATCACATGGTGGGGGCAGGGTTTGACCTCAGCGCATCGGCGTCATGCTCCAACAAGCCTCGCCAGCGTGAGACGGGAGCCTGTTTTGTTTTTTCCAACACAGTGGAGGTTACATCCATTATCTATACCCACAATGACATGTTTCATTTAAAGTCCCATTTCCGTTCTCTAATTCTTTGATCTTCATTGCAATTTTCTCTGGCTCATGACAATAAAGACCTTTCTACAGTATCTTCTGGATTCAAGTGTGCTATCAATTTTCTCTCTTCTTCTTGGATGCAAATCAGTGTTGGAAGTGGCTGACAGGAGATGCAAAGGTGAGCAGTGCTAATGGTGGGTGACAGGAGATGTAGAGGTGATCAGTGCTGGAGGTGGGTGGCAGGAGATGCAGAGGTGATCAGTGTTTGAAGAGGATGGCAGGAGATCTAGAGGTGAGCAGTGCTGGAGGTGTGTGGCAGGAGATGCAGAGGTGATCAGTGTTTGAAGAGGTTGGCAGCAGATCTAGAGGTGATCAGTGTTTGAAGAGGATTGCAGGAGATCTAGAGGTGGGTAATGCTGGAGGTGGGTGGCAGGAGATGCAGAGGTGATCAGTGTTTGAAGAGGATGGCAGGAGATCTAGAGGTGGGCAGTGCTGGAGGTGGGTGGCAGGAGATGCAGAGGTGATCAGTGTTTTAAGAGGATGGCAGCAGATCTAGAGGTGATCAGAGCTGGAGGTGGGTGGCAGGAGATGCAGAGGTGATCAGTGTTTGAAGAGGATGGCAGGAGATCTAGAGGTGGGCAGTGCTGGAGGTGGGTGGCAGGAGATGCAGAGGTGATCAGTGTTTGAAGAGGATGGCAGGAGATCTAGAGGTGGGCAGTGCTGGAGGTGGGTGGCAGGAGATGCAGAGGTGATCAGTGTTTGAAGAGGATGGCAGGAGATCTAGAGGTGGGCAGTGCTGGAGGTGGGTGGCAGGAGATGCAGAAGTGATCAGTGTTTGAAGAGGATGGCAGCAGATCTAGAGGTGATCAGTATTTAAAGATGGAGGCAGAAGATGTAGAGGTGAGCAGTGCTGGAATAGGATGGCAGGAGATCTAGAGGTGATCAGTGTTTGAAGTTGGTGGCAGATACAAAAGTTTCCTCTATGGGACTTTAAAAAGCAGAAACTCCTTAGCAATCAGATAATGTTGAAAATATATTGTATATTTTATTTGAAAAGTTAAAAATATGAAAGTATAACATTGATAAAAATCAAAGTTGGTTGCATATATAACTCAGATGTAATATAAAAAAACATATACTAACAACCACTTGACCCTGTCGAATAACAGAATAGGACAGAGAATGTCCGACATGTTTCAAGTTTAGTAACGGTAATCCTCTTCTTCAGGGGCTAGTGGTTCAATAGTTAATTGCCTACAATTGATAGAAAACAAAGAGCAGTAAGCATTCATCATTAAACATAATTACGAATAACATAATAACGAATAACATAATTTATTGGCTATCACCAATATTGCATCCCATTAAAATCAGGGAGGAAGTCTGCTGCCATATATCCTCCAAGCTGGAGAAAACCAGTGAGGGAAGAGGGCACGGCGGGCCCGGATTCAGGACCAAACACAGAGGGAACTTTGCGTCCACCCAACCCCACATATGCCACAGCTGGAGCAGGAATACCCCTCAAGTTTCTAGGGCATAAGCAAGAAAAAGGGAAGAGAGAGCCTATTTACTACAAAGTGTGCGCAGTTTAATGGTGAAATCTATATGTAAATATGATATGACTGGTCATTTAGTACACACATCTTATAAATGGCTGATATGTTGATAATGGGCAGACAAGGAGAAAGAGATGTGGATAAGACCGGACAGATCCCATCAGATATCTATAAAATAATTTATAGTTAGTATGGACCGCACACATTATGTGCCAAAATTGTATTATATGTATATATAAAATATAAAAAGTGCGATAATGCAAATCCATAAATAGTCGATGGCATCCAGCTCAAAATGAGCTCTGCAAGATTACGCAAAAACAAAAAAAAGGGTTTGGGACTTTAAGAGCCCATTCACACCTGAGCGTTTTGTAGCTTGAAGCCTGAAGCTACAAAACGCTTGAGGGGAAAAAATCCATTATTCTCTATGGAGATGGTTCACATCTCCACTCCAAGCTGCCTGAAGCCCTACGCCTGAAGCTCAAACAAGTTCTGGACCCTTTTTTGTCGCGCGAATCGGGCAGATTTGGGCGTTTTTGGAGCAGGAAGCAGATGACAAAATCTAATAACATAGCAACAAATGATGAAACAGATTATCATTTTTCCTATTGGCTAATAAAAAAAATGCCAAAGCTCAAAAACGCCGCACAACGCTGCATGGAAACGCGCAAAAAAACACTGGAAGAAGGGCTCAAAAATGCTACGCTCAGGTGTGAATGCAGCCTTAATGAGGTAGATCCAGCATGGCTAAAAGATTTTTTTTCACTATTTCCGCACTTCATTTGTATCTTTTTATCTTGGTGTTGGGCTCCATTTACTGTTCAATACTTTTCAATGATATAATACACCTTCATATATTCATAGTCTACCTGATTTATTCACTTTCACAGCATTGGAGCCCAAATGGTTTTCTTTTTGACCACTTGTTTCCTTTTCTCTGGGGATCATTGTGTGCGTCCGGCTTTCCTGCGGTCCCCTTTCTCAGCTCCCGGGATGAACATTTCAAGCAGCCACCATTTTTCATGTTCACATGGTCTAGACTTAATGGACATGTAAGCACTTATGGGGCATACACACGGTCAGACTTTTCGTCTACAAAAGTCCAACGGACGCCGACGGACTAAAGCTGGCTGGTAATCCGATCGTGTGTGGGCTTCCCCGGACTTTCAGCTGACTTTTTCAGCCTCAAATCCGACGGACTTTAGATTTGAAACATGCTTCAAATCTTTACGTCGTAACTACGACGGACCCCGAAATCCGCTCGTCTGTGTGCTAGTCCGACGGACAAAAACCCATGCTAGGGCAGCTATTGGCTACTGGCTATGAACTTCCTTATTTTAGTCCGGTGTACGTCATCGCGTACGAAGCCATCGGACTTTTGTGTGGTCGTGTGTAGGCAAGTCCGTTCGTTAGAAAGTCTGCCACAAGTCCGCCGCAAGTCTGCCGAAAGTCCGCCGGAAGTCTGTCGGACAGGCTGTTGGACTTTTGTAGACGAAAAGTCCGACCGTGTGTATGCCCCATTAGTGGGATGAGTTCATTTCTCCCTTCCTTTACATATATAGTCTCCCTTGTGTTTGGGTGTAACTTTGGACCATATTATTTATTTATGCTTTTTTACAGACATTGGTGCACTCGCCCCTGATGATGTGGTAGGAAACCACAAAATGTACGTCCAGCCAATTTTGATGCACCATTTTCTTTTTAGATGGTTTTATTTCATCCACTCCCAAGCTACCACACCATGCTGCTTTTCAAGCGATTCTTTACTATGGACAATTGTCCGATACCTCAATATGTCATCTCCAAGTTGCTATGATTGTTTTTATAAATATCTGGTCAATAATATATGGTCGTTATGCTTATTTACTATGTATGTACTCATATTGCCATGTCATGTTTTTTAATGAATAAAACATGTCTTGTTACATTGACTCATGTTTTAGCCATGCTAGATCTACCTCATTTAAAGTCCCAAACCCTCTTTTTCTTGCATATAGATAGGGATGGAGCTGTGTGATCCCACACACCTCATTTAAAGTCCCAACCCCCCCCCCCCCTCTTTTTGTTTCAGATTATGCAAAAAGGTCTGACTGTTACCTGTGGTATTGATTGAAAATTGCTCAGTCTGCATGGTGCAAAAGGCAGCAAAAGGTGTCCGTCTTAAAAAGGGCATCTCCTTGTAATCAGTTGTATCTCCTACAGCTGTGACTATAGAGAGGACAGGATCAGAAGGAGGGACTGCCCTCCGAATCCCCGGCGCGCAAGTCCGCCCCCCCGGAGCGTCATCTCGGTGGGGAAAGCCGAGACAGGAAATTATGCTGGTAACAGCGTTGTGATGTCATCCATCCAGTGGAGAGGGGCGGGACATGACGCCCAGGTGACTAACGTCCGCATCAGCGACCCGCGGCGCACAGGGGGCGCCGTGGCAACGAGTAAACACTCGGCTAAATGTGCCCAATAACAAGGCCGACCGCGTCGAAGGATGATGACGCGGGCGGCCCCCTGTGCGCCAAGTGGATTATCCTGAGAGGGTCCGCCGCACCTCACCCCCAATGGCTGATGATATAATGACAGGCAGCAGATATTAACTATGATGTTCACAAAACAAAACAAGAAAAAAGGGACAGTTGAGCTATAACATTGGAGAAAAGGAAAAAGGAAAAAAGGGGAGGAAGGAGGAGAAAAGCATCAACTCTGAGCCATATAAATACAGTATCCATCAGTCACGCATTGATATGTAACAATCAAAGAAATATCTCTCAATAGAATAAATGCAGTAGATACACATCATTTATGCTTGAAAGATAGTGACAGACAATGGTTATTGTTGCAGAAAACAGGTGCCCCGAGATATGGGAGACAGTTAAAATATCAGATTCGCATCATTGGGATCCCATTCCGATCCCCCTGATGCAAATCCTTTCAAAAATGGCCTGAATGAAATAGACTCATTCAGGCCAGGAGGTTTGGTTGCATTTAGGCGAAAGATCCATCTCTGTTCGTGTTGCAGGAGGATCTTATTCCGATCACCTCCACACAGACCCGAGTGTATGCGATCTAAAATCAAAAACAATATTTTTGGAAAATTTCCATCGTTAATAGCCGAAACATGTCTACCAAGGGGAAGGCTTGGGGTTGCATGATTTCATATATGCAATATGTCGGTACGCTCACTTCCAGAATTCTAAACTTGTCTTCCCTACATAGAAACATGCGCAGTCACATAGCAAAAGGTATACCACACCAGGAGTTCGACAATTTGCATAGTGCTTAGGTTGGTACTTTTCTCCACTCGGTAGGTGGCAGGGGATGTAGAGGTGATCAGTGTTTGAGGAGGATGGAAGGGGATGCAAAGCATGTTGGAAAAGGGTAGCAAAGGTTGCAGAAGTGAGCAGTGTTGGAAGTGGGTGTCAGAAGAGGGAAAGGTGAGCAGTGTTGGAGGAGGATGGAAGGGGATGCAAAACAGTGTTGGAAAAGGATAGCAAAGGTTGCAGAAGTGAGCAGAGTTGGAAGTGGGTGGCAGGGAATGCAGAGCTGTGCAGCAATGGAAGAGGGTGGAAGGAGATGTAGAGGTGATCAGTATTGAAGAGGGTAGTAGGGGATGCAGAAATGAGCAGAGTTGGAAGAGGGTTGTAGATGTACACAGTGATGGATGTCAGGGGACACTAATGCCCCCTCTCCACCTGCATCAGTGGAACAATCGCATAGATTACAGTCGCAGAGAGATGGGGGGAAAATCGGTGGCAGTATCGCTGGGCAGAGGAGACCTACACTGAATTACACATGCCTGGCACTGCATGGGCTGGACAGGTGTGTTACCCAGGGCTGGTGCAAGGATTTTTGACACCCTAGGCAAAACCTCATTTTGACGCCCCCCATGGGCCCCACCCCTGACTCCACCCCTTTTGCCCTGCCCATGTATACCGCAGCTTTTTAATGAAGTGCCAATTAATGCAGCCTACTAGCGCCCATCAATGCAGCCTCACCAGCGCCCATCAATGCAGCCTCACCAGCACCCATCAATGCAGCCTCACTAGCGCCCATCAATGCAGCCTCACCAGTGACCATCAAATGCAGCCTCACCAGAACCAATCATATGCAGCCTCACCAGCGCCCATCAACACAGCCTCACCAGTGCCCATCAAATGCAGCCTCACCAGTGCTCATCAAATGCAGCCTCACCAGCGCCCATCAATGCAGCCCCACCAGCGCCAATCAATGCAGCCTCACCAGTGCCCATCAATGCAGCCTCACCAGTGACCATCAAATGCAGCCTCACCAGCACCAATCATATGCAGCCTCACCAGCGCCCATCAACACAGCCTCACCAGTGCCCATCAATGCAGCCTCACCAGTGCCCATCAATGCAGCCTCACCAGTGCCCATCAATGCAGCCTCACCAGTGCCAATCAATGCAGCCTCACCAGCGCCAATCAATGCAGCCTCACCAGCGCCCATTATGCAGCCCCACCAGCACCCATCAAATGCAGCCTCACCAGCGCCCATTAATGCAGCCTACCAGTGCCCATCAATGAATGTTTGCTTGCTTCCAATCATTCTGGATTCGGAACACAGACACAGTCCTCCGCCGCCACTGCTTCTCTGACACTATGTGCGAACGGAGCAGTGGCTGCCTGCTCATGCTGAGACTTAGTTGCTTGCTGCAGAGAGAAGAGAGTAGGAACACCAGTGGCTGCGTGCCCTAGACAGCAGTGCGCCCTAGGCGGCTGCCTGGTTTTCCTAGTGGTAGCACTGGCCCTGGTGTTACCTGCCTAGTGCCAGCTATGTACTGTATGTCTTTTGATCTACCGTGCACGTATTTAATAGGTACATGACTGCAGGGCAGATCAACAGACACATACTGTATAGCAGGCACTAGGTAGGTGATAAATGCTTAGGGAATTAATATTTTGCCTTCCCATACCTTTATTGTTTTTTTTTCAATGGGCTGCCCTCAAGCAACACATATTAATGGCAACATAATGCACATAACACATTGCAGAGAGGTAGATCAGCCCTTACTGATGGGGCATAGTACGTTTTGGAAGAAAATTCCCTGGTCTTCATATCACTGATGTTGAGAATCTCTGCTCCTCAGAATCAAAGTAAATATGAAATGATATCAGTGCATTATGGTAATCCATACAAAACATCTAGTGTGTTCACCTGCATGAATTAAACTGAGCTGAGCTCCAACCCTTCTCTATGATGTGGTACTGTCTGTGGAAATCTTTCCCTGCAAACCACACATCAAACAACCCGCTAGTTTGGGTGCGGGCCAGATCTAATCACAGCAACGTCCCTCTTTATAAGAGCTTATTAGAAATGTTTTGCCCTCCGCTGACTTTTTTTACTCATATAATTAATCTTCCTCTAATGATGTTGAGTCTCCAGTCCAGAATCTCATGCTTACTCAAGAAGCAGCAACACCATTAGATAATTTAACAAGTGGCTCAACAAATGAAGGGCCTGTGTCAATGGGTTTTTATTTAAGCTAATAGGGTATTGTATTCCAATGCAAGTCTATGGGAACCCACTCGAAGTAGGTCAAATGCTCGTCAGATGGAGGTGAATGGCACCTGTTAATGAATTCAGGAATAATCTCAGAAGCTTCTCAAACTGATGCTCACAACAAATGCCAAAGCCCATCAATATAGACCCTAAAGGTTACATAATGCATAATATAACGTAGAGAGCGGGATGAACCTATGTGAACACACTAGAAGCAGGTCAGATGGAGGTCAACTGAAGGTCAATTGTACCTGTTCATGGATTCGGAATGATCTCAGAAGCTTCTCAAACTGATTCCAATAACAAATGCCAGCGCCCATCAACATAGACCCTAAAACTTACATATAGTATAAATTAGAGGGTGGCATGAGTTTAGTAATTTAACTGAAATTAACTTTACAGCACAAAAAAAAGAAAGAAATTCCACTTTTTTGAAATTTTATTGAAATTAGCCTCACATTTCTGCATGAGGACTGTGTTGCCCCGTACACACGGTCGGACTTTGTTCAGACATTCCAACAACAAAATCCTAGGATTTTTTCCGACGGATGTTGGCTCAAACTTGTCTTGCATACACACGGTCACACAAAGTTGTCGGAAAAGCCGATCGTTCTGAACGCAGTGACGTAAAACACGTACGTCGGGACTATAAACGGGGCAGTGGCCAATAGCTTTTATCTCTTTATTTATTCTGAGCATGCGTCGGATTTGTGTACACACGATCGGAATTTCCGACAACGGATTTTTTTGTCGGAAAATTTTATATCCTGCTCTCAAACTTTGTGTGTCGGAAAATCCGATGGAAAATGTGTGATGGAGCCCACACACGGTCAGAATTTCTGACAACAAGGTCCTATCACACATTTTCCGTCGGAAAATCCGACCGTGTGTACGGGGCATGTCAGTTGGTTTTTATTTGAGCCAATAGGGCTCTGTATTCCTATACAAGTTTATGGGAATCCACTTAAAGTAGGTCAAATGCGGGTCAGATGGAGATCAACTAAAGGTCAATTGGCCTTTTATTCGAGCCAATAGGGTTTTGTATTCCCATACAAGTCTATGAGAACCCACTAGAAGCAGGTCAAACCCCCCTGGTGCCATCGTATTTTCTTTGTCTGCTCCATAAAAGAATCTTCCAGTTTATCTGGGCCAACAAATGCCCCAGGATCTCAAGCGTGACCCTTTTGTCATACAGTGGAACCTTGGATTACGAGCATAATCCGTTCCAGGAGAATGCTTGTAATCCAAAGCATATCAAAGCGAGTTTCCCCAAAGAACTCAATGGAAACAAAGATAATTTGTTCCGCATTGACTTCTATTACATGCAATACCCCATGTGGCCAGAGGTGGGGGGGGGCGCCAGAAAGCCTAGAAAAAAACTCGGGGACAGCTCTGGGTTTCTGAGTCATCCTGAGTATTTCCGTGTCCCCCGTGCCCCCGCACCTCTGGCCAAATGCGGTACTGCACCGCCCATTAGCTTCAATTCTGCTCGTTTTGCGAGACAACACTCGCAAACCGAGTCAGAATTTTTTTTTAAAAGTTGCTCGTCTTTTAAAACGCTCGTTAACCGCGTTACTCGTAAACCAAGGTTCCACTGTATAGGTTACTGGGAGGTCTGGGGGTTCCCAATATCGCTAAATATTACTTGGCCACCAAGATTGCCCAGTTATCCCTTCTTCATGCCTCAGTAGATATTCCTCTATGGGTTCTCTTAGAACTACCCAATTGCGCCCCCATCACCATGCCCACCCTCCATAATCTTTGTCCGCCGACTTTGAGCCCGCTCATGCAACACAGCTTACATGTTTGGGATTCCGTGCAGTCCTCCGCTTGCCTCATGTTGCCCTTCCCGCCCTTGCTCCCAATCACTAATAACACTCTCCCCCCCCCCCAGGCCTAGACCAACCACTGGCATTCTCCTGGTGGGTTACTAGCGGGTTTTAACCACTTCAGCCCCAGAAGGATTTTCCCCCTTAATGACCATGTCATTTTTTGCGATACGGCACTGCATCCCTTTAACTGACAATTGCGTGGTCGTGCGATGCTGTACCCAAACAAACTTGTCCTTTTTTAACCCACAAATAGAGCTTTCTTTTGGTGGTATTTGATCACCTCTGTGGTTTTTATTTTTTTTTTGCGCTATAAACAAAAAATACCAAATAATTTAACACAAAAAAAAAAAAATTGTTTACTTTCTGCTATAATACATATCCCCAAAAAAATATTAAAAAAATAATTTATTCATCAGTTTAGGCCGATATATATTCTTCTACATATTTTTGGTAAAAAAAATCGCAATAGGCGAATATTGATTGGTTTGCGCAAAAGTTATCGCATCTACAAACTACGGGATAGATTTAGGGACTTTTATTTTTTTTTACTGTTTTTACTGGTAATGGCAGCGATCTGCAATTTTTAGCGGGACTGCGACATTGCGCCGGACAAATCTGACCTCAAATGACACTTTTTGGGGACCAGTCACATTATTACATTGATCACTGCTATAAAAATGCACTGATCAATGTAAAAATGACACTGGCAGGGAAGGGGTTAACACTAGGGGGGTGATCAAGGGGTTAAATGTGTTCCCTCAGACATCAAGAATTGGTTTTTGTGGTTCCCTTTTTTTTTTATTCCTTTCTCGCTTCTATGTTTCCTTTTTTTGCTGTTTGAATTGTGACAAATGGATATATTAGAATAACTTAGTGATAAAAGTAAAGGGTGAACTAAAGTATACTATGTATATGCAGGAGGGTGTGAGTTAAATGTTGGTGGGGGGGGGGGGGGGGGTGTAAAGAGTAAATGTGTGATGTATAAATGTATAATTGTTTTTTGTCTTTTTATATAAATAAAAATTACTTTAATAAAAAAAAAAAAAAATGTGTTCCCTCAGCGTGTTATAACTGTAGGGGGATGGGCTTACTGAAACATGACGAGATCCGCAGGGGCGCACCACCGCGGCATGCTGTGGGTGCGCTTGCCCTCTATCCTCCTTGCACGGACCTTGCGAAAGAGAGCTGGTCGGCTAGTGGTTAACATGTTCGACACTTCCTCACCACCAGATCACTCCGGGAGACCCTTGACATACTTCCATTATCTCCAACTTTAGCATTGGCTCACCTCGCTGCGCAGAACTTCTACGTACCCATTCCAGAAGACTGCATTTAAACACACCTGCTTGCACTCCCCGGAATCCCCAAGCCTCATCTCGGTTTTCTATACTTCTCTGAACAACCGTCCTTCCCCTACTTCACTCACTTATGTAGCTCAGTGGGAACGAGTCTTGGCGACCAAAAAAGACTTGGTGGACTGGAGTGGGGCTTGGTCTTCTGTGGCCAAATGCTCCTTTAACACAGCCACCTTGGAGGCAGCATATAAGGTGCTTCTACGTTGGTATTGGGTTTCTGCCTGCATTGCCCATGCCAATCCATCCTAGAGTGAACGCTGCTTTCAAGGTTGTGGCCATCGGGGTGATGTCGTTCATATATGGTGGAAATGTCCTAGACTAACTGGCTTCTGGTCCCGTGTATTCAGACTCTTATTTACGTTGTTTCACCTGCCCATACCAAAAGAAGCCAAGTTTGCCTTATTACGCTGCCCAATTCCGGGCCTATTCGCCAATGGAAGCTCGCTTCCTATCTGTTTCTGTCAGCCAAAAGAACGATTGGCCAAGCCTGGAAAAAAACATCTGTTCCCTTTCAGAGGCTGAGAGATCGCATGATGCTTAACGAACAGATGTCAAGCATCCCCAATGACTCTCATGCCAAGTTTCTTAAAATTTGGGAACCATGGCTGTCATATTCCCTTTCTACCCTGCCACCAGCTAGATTGGGCTGCCTGTGATGGACGGTCCCGAGCCCTTAACTTCCCCTTGTTTCCCGGTCTCCAACCTTCTAGCTTCCCTCCCCCTCCTAGACTCCTCCTTCTCTTTTCGGTTGGTGCGCAAGCTCCTTCCCTCTAGCTTTACCTTTCCGCTCAACTTTCTTCTGATTTCCCTTCCATTCAGATCTGTCTAGGCCTTATATTGCGCCACCTTTTGGATTAGGGAGGGTCCAGGGGACACCCTTTAGTTGTGGGGAGCCTCTTCGGGACCCCTCGGTCCTCATGGGCCCACGAAGACTCCTATTCATTGCTGTTATGTTAGCTCTTGTTTCCTCTGTTCATGTATCACCTCTTTTTTTTGCCTTCCATGTGAGCTAACTCTTGTTACCACTTTAATGCTACCCCTGCGTGGGCGTAACTTTTGCGTGTTCACTATTTTGTTAAAACTTGTCAACCTGACATTGTCACTTTGGCGCAGCTCTCTACATCATTGAAGACCTCGCACTACCACAGGGAGAGGATAGGAAGAGGTTGGACCCTGTATGCCATGTGACCTGAAGAAATCTGGAATAGACATGAGCGATTAGTTTCGTAGGAATGGGAAATTCGTACGAATTTCCAAAAATTCGTACATTCGTAAGGATCCCAAAATACGAATTTTTATGCATACGAATTTTGTACGAAATACGAAACTTCTTTTACCAACTTCGGATAAATTTATAACTTTCGTTATTGTTACGAAAAGTTAACGAAACTAAAAGTTAAAAACCCCAGGAAGTCAGCACAGCACAGGGATGGTGGGAGCCCCTCATAATGATACATTTATCATAACGAACTTTCGTAATTGCTACGAAAATTTTACGAACGAAAATTCGTATTTCGTACCAATCCGAATTGAATTTCGGACACAAATTACGAATTAATTTTAATACGAAACAGAACGGAACCAAACAAAACAAATTTATTGACGGCGCACATGTCTAATCTGGAATATAAGTATAAAAACAAAATCATAAAATACAGATTTACAGCGCCTCGAAAAAGTATTCATACCCCTTGAAATTTTCCACACTTTGTCATGTTACAGTAGGTGAAAACACCTAACCCACCACCACCAGGCCCGGACTGGGGCAAATAACAGGCCTGGGCATTTTAAACTGAGTAGCCCTGAGCCCTGGGGGCCCTTTCCCTTGGAGTCTGGTGGTGGAGCGATAGGGCCCGGTTGCAAATGCGATATTTGCAACCCTGGTAGTTCTGGCTCTGGTGTCAGTAGTTTTGTTTTTTTATTTTTTTTATTCATTTTTTTTTGTTATTTTTTTTACTATTTCATAATTTATTTATTTTTTACAATTTTTTTTTCAATATTTTTTTTATAGATTTTTTTTTTTAGGAGCCCCATTGGGGGGCTTTGGTCAGATATCAGGGGTTTAAACAGACCCCTGATGTCTCACTTTTGAGACAGAGAAAAGGAGATTAAGTACACAGCCCTGAGTATCCATCCCTGCAGCTCAGCTGCACAGAATGAATAAACAGGAATAGCTCTGTACAGGGGCTCCATTGTTCATTCACAAACTGAAGCATAGTAAACACAGTTTACTATGCCTCAGTTATAAATGGACAGAGTCAGTGAACAGTACAAATAACTAATTGTCCATTCAGACAAGGAATAGGCCGTTACATAATATATTTACCAGCCCATTCCCTGCTCTCCGTCCTGACAGATCCCCTGCAGCAGTGAGGGGGCAAGTGGGGGGTGGGGGGGCGAGAGAGAGCAGATGGGTTGGGATAAAGACAGGGGGAGCAGGAGAGAGGACAGGGGACCAGGGGCAGAAGAAAGGAGCTGGATAGGAGGGGAGGCGGGGCAGCATATAGGAGAGCCGATCCATCCATTTCTCTTCTGAGGTGGCTCCTATAGACCGGTTCCTCTGTAGTGCATCCTGAAAGTATTTACAGCGCTTCACTTTTTCCACATTTTGTTATGTTACAGCCTTATTCCAAAATTGAGTAAATCATTATTTTCCTCAAAATTCTACAAACAATCCCTCATAAGGACAACGTGAAAGAAGTTTGAAATCTTTGCAAATTTAACCACTTCAATACCGGGCCAATTCTGACACTTTGCTCCTACATGTAAAAATCATCATTTTTTTTGCTAGAAAATTACATAGAACCCCCCAAACATTATATATGTTTTTTTTAGCAAAGACCCTAGAGAATACAATGGCGGTTGTTGCAACTTTTTATCTCACACAGTATTCGCGCAGGAATTTTTCGAACGCGTTTTTTTGGGGAAAAAAACTGTTTTGTGTTTAAAAAAAAAAAAAAAACAGTAAAGTTAGCCCAATGTTTTTGCATTTTGTGAAAGATGAAGTTACGCCGAGTAAATAGATACCTAACATGTCACGCTTCAAAATTGCACACGCTCGTGGAATGGCGCCAATGTACTTAAAAATCCCCATAGGCGACGCTTGAAATTTTTTTACTGGTTACATGTTTTGAGTTACAGAGGAGGTCTAGGGCCAAAATTATTGCTCTCGCTCCAACGTTCGCGGCAATACCTCACATGTATGGTTTGAACACCGTTTTCATATGTGGGCGGGACTTACGTATGCGTTCGCTTCTGCGTGCGAGCACACGGGGACAGCGGCGCTTTAAACTTTTTTTTTTTTTTCTATTGTTAATTATATTTTATTTTTTTTATTTTGACACTTTTTTGAAAAAAAAAATTGATCACTTTTATTCCTATTACAAGGAATGTAAACATCCCTTGTAATAGCAATATGACATGTCAGGTGCTCTTAATAGTGAGATATGGGGTCAATAAGACCCCATATCTCACCACTAGGCTGGGAAGCCTGAAATTAAAAAAAATAAATAAAAAGATCGCTGCTTCCCAGCCGAAGCGGCGCCGTTTTTTTGAATGGAGAGGCCGGGCGTGACGTCATAACATCGCGCCCGGCCTCCGACGATCCTAGAGACTCCGGGGACCATCTGGTCCACCGGAAATCTCTATGATCTACATCTGGCGCCGGCGGATCCACTCTCCGCCTCACCGAACGTAACGGTGACTCGGAGCAAGCACCGGAGGGCGGCGGGAGGGGGGGCGTCCCCTCTCGCCTCCCATAGGAACGATCAATCGGCGGAACGGCTGCTATGATCGTTCCTATGGTGTAGAGATTCGCCGGCTGAAACCGGCAATATCTGAATGATGTCTGTAACTACAGGCATCATTCAGATATACCCGCTCAAAGCCAAGGACGTCATATGACGTCCGTGGTATTGAAGTGGTTAATAAAAAAAGAAAAAACGAAAAAAAAATCCCATGTACATAAGTATTCATAGCCTTTGCTCAATACTTTGGTGAAGCACCTTTGGCACCAATTACAATCTCAATGAAAAAGGTTTCTGATGAGGAGAAGTCAGAAAGGTGTGCCGAATCCCAAATGTATCAAGGAACAGGGAGAAACCAGGAAAAGATGATCCGCACTCCGGTAATTGCTCTTAAAAAGTTTAATATTTATTGACAAGCCACAGTGACCAAACGCAAATGAGAACAGTTGACGCGTTTCTTATAAGGCCTTAGTCATAACCATAATGCTTCAGATCTCATTGGACGGAGCTTCACAGTGCAGATGGACAATGACCCGAAGCATACTGCGAAAGCAACCAAAGAGTTTTTTAAGGGAAAGAAGTGGAATGTTATGCAATGGCCAAGTCAATCACCTGACCTGAATCCGATTGAGCATGAAGGGAAAATGCCCCAAGAACAAACAGGAACTGAAGACAGTTGCAGTAGAGGCCTGGCAGAGCATCACCAGGGATGAAACCAGCGTCTGGTGATGTCTATGCGTTCCAGACTTCAGGCTGTAATTTACTGCAAAGGATTTGCAACCAAGTATTAAAAAGTGAAAGTTTGATGGATGATTGTTAATCTGTCCCATTACTTTTGGTCCCTTAAAAAGTGGGAGGCACATATACAAACTGTTGTAATTCCTACACCGTTCACCTGATTTGGATGTAAATACCCTCAAATTAAAGCTGAAAGTCTGCAGTTAAAGCACATCTTGTTCGTTTCATTTCAAATCCATTGTGGTGGTGTATAGAGCCAAAAAGATTAGAATTGTGTCGATGTCCCAATATTTATGGACCTGACTGTACATGGCAAAACAAAGCCCCACAAAAGATAGCAGAGGAATCTGTATCAGAGGCGAATGAGAACAACAAACAGAACCTGAATAGTACTGATGACCAATATATCTATATAGAACATGCCCAAATGGTGCTGAATCAAGTTGCATATAGCAACCAGTCCTGAGCTCTATCTATATCCCTTAAACTGTTGGCGCTATATAAATCCTGTATAATAATAATAATAATAATATATCCCAATTCCCAGCACATATTCGAGAAAGGGGGGCGGGCATAGGAATAAACGTGGAGGGGATGGGCGAGGGACTGCACGCAAAAATGTTTACAGTAAAAACGCATCATAGAAAGCAACATGTATAGACCTGAACCATATCATAAACAATGAAAAAAAAAATTAGAAAAAAAAAATATATACAGTAAACAATCTCAAATGGCCCAAAGCAAGAAAAAGAGAAAAAGAGGGGGAAGAGAACAACGTAGGTGCAGACAGGGAGGAGGACATCTGGCATGACATTTCCAATGTACAAGGCCAGATTAACATGTAAACTTATTTCTCCATCCCACCTGAGTTGAAACCCTCAAGAAAGGGCTTGAAACAGACCGCATCATTTAACCCAGGGGGGGTGTGTGGCTCTTAACGTATATATATCCAGCGCAAATTCGAGCTGGAGGAGACTCTTGTTCCAGTCCCCCTCCCCTCGGATTAAGGTGGATACGGTCCAGGATCAAAAATTTGATCCTGGGAAACACACCCCGATGGATCAGAGCAGTATGTCTGCCCAGGGGAAGGTCAGGGTTGCAGGTCTGCATACTTCTAATATGTCGGTAAGCTCTTTTCCAAAATTCAAGCTTCGTCTTTCCGACACGGAAGCAGCCGCAGTCGCATTTGAGCAAATGGATCACACCAAATGTCTTGCAATTTGAAAAATGTCGAGGTTCGAAAATGTGGCCATTAGGTAAAATTGATTCTTTGTTAGTGTCCAGGTATTTACAATAGCCACACGAACCGCACATAAAAGTGCCTTTGTATTCGCAATGATCAACATCCTTGTCTCCTTTGTACTCGCTCTTTACCAATTTGGAGGCAATGGATGTAGCTCTCCTAAAAGTGAAAAGGGGTGTCTCAGGAATCAATTGACTCAGATTCGGGTCCATTGTAAGAACATGCCAAAATTTTGAGACGATTTTCCTAATTTCTACGTGCTGATTGCAGTATTTGGTTATAATTCTAATGCCGCGTACATGCGATCGGATTTTCCGACAGGAAATGTTGGCTGTGAGCTTGTTGGTGGAAAGTCCGACCGTGTGTACGCTCCATCGGACAATTGTTGAGAGGTAAACGAGAAATCCTGGACAGTCTCACTCAAAAGAAATCTTCGATCTTTATTTAAATATTATCATAAAAATACATGCCACAGCATCACAAAGCAGGAAAGCTGACGCGTTTCACACTGTAGTCAGTGCTTAATCATCAGCTATGATTAAGCACTGACTACAGTCTGAAACACGTCAGCTTTGTGATGCTGTGGCATGTATTTTTATGATCATATTTAAATGAAGATCGAAGATTTCTTTTGAGTGCGGCTGTCCAGGATTTCTCGTTTACCTCTCAATTACCAGCATTGCCTGCACCTGTTACTTCCAGCATGGAGAAGATGTTTGTTCCTCACAGACCTCTTTCAGAGCGGTGATATCTCTCTCCATCGGAGGATTGTTGTCGGACTTTCCGCCAACAAATCTTGGCTAGCATGTTCTCAAATTCTCCGCCAACAAATGTGTGTCGTCGGACTTTCCGATCGTGTGTACACAAGTCCGTCGGACAAAAGTCCAAAGCACAAACACGCATGCTCGGAATCAAGGACGAGACGGAAGCGCTCGGTCTTGTAAAACTAGAGTTTGTAATGGAGATATCACATGACAAATTGAACTTCCTTTTTTATCGGCTCGCCGTACGTCTTGTACGTCACTACGTTCGTAATTGTTGGCCAACATTTGTGTGACCGTGTGTATGCAAGACAAGTTGGAGCCAACACCCTTCTAACAAAATTCCACGGTTTTGTTGTCGGAAAGTCCGATCGTGTGCATTTAGAGGATTTAGAGGATTCTCTTGATTTAGAGGTCTTTAGGAATACAGCAAATCCCGTCTAGTGTGTAGTGTAGCACATGCTGCACTACACACTAGACAGGATTTGCTGTATTCCTAAAGACCTCTAAATCAAGAGAATCCTAATGGCACCCAAATGCATGCAGTGCAGTAATCACCATGCAATTTGGAATCACGGGCAGAATCTCAGCGATCGAGTGTGAGCCTAAGTGCGACAAACGCCTCAAAGTAGCTCCAGAACCTTTGTGTTTTGGGCATATTTATGTCTCAATTTGGCACATGGCGAAACGCGTGTCTGCTACCTGCGCTTGGGGGGGTCATTAACAATAATGGTACCACAAGCCTGACCCATGGTTGCAGTGCCGAAACGCGTGTCAAACGCACATTTTTGATGAGGAAAACTGGAGGGGCTTCTGAAAACACACATTTAGCAGTATAAGATTTAAAAAAAAAAAAAATGACTAGCTCATTAGACTTTAATTTTTGTATTCCAAAATAACATCTTTAATTTATCAAATCATCAGACAAATAACACCTCTATAATGACTCATAAATCACATGGATGCTCGGATTTATTTTCATGCTTTGCATTTTACATTTTTGTGTGAAATCCAAGAAACAGCTAATTGCTATTTTCCAATCTGTCAGCTAATAAACACAAACAGAAATAACAGAACATTCCTATCGTGGTACTCAACATGTGGTGTCCGTCCCCCGAGGAGCACCTTCCACAGCCTCTAGGGGTCCTGCTGCTCTTCATATAGACTCTGTGTATTCATTCAAAAGCTCTGTATACAAAACAAACGCTATACAGAATAAAATAAAATCAGGACATTTATTTTACCTTTTATTCTTTATTTTTACACTGTTTAAAAAAAATCGTGTCACTTTTATTCCTATTACAAGAAATGTAAACATCCCTTGTAATAGAAAACAGCATGACAGGTCCTCTTAAATATGAGGTCTGGGGTCAAAAAGAACTCAGATCTCATATTTACACTAAAATGCAATAATAAAAAAAATTGTCATTTAAAAAAAAGAAAAAAAAAAAGGCCCTTTAAGAGCTATGGGCGGCGGAAGTGACGTTTTGACGTCGCTTCCGCCCTGCAGTGTCATGGAGACGGGTGGGGGGGCCATCTTGCCCTCACTCTCCATACCCAAGTAGCCTCCGCCGCTGCCGTTGGCTCCGGTAAGCGGCGGAGGGCACAGGATCATGAGGGGGGTGGGCCCCTCTCCCGCCCCTCTCCCGCCGCCGATAAAAGTGATCTTGCGGCGAATCCGCCGCAGAGACCACTTTTATCTTGTACCGGACCATTGGCCATATACGGGATACCGGGGTTATGGCAGCTAGCTAACTAAGGACGTACATCGGCGTGCGGCGGTCCGGAAGTGGTTAATATTCAAAATATGACTGATCTTGCCAAAAAAAACCTCTATTTTATTTAAGGATAGTGATCACATGAAGCCATTTATTATCACTTCCTTTTAACCACTTCAGCCCCAGAAGATTTTACCCCCTTCCTGACCAGAGCACTTTTTACAATTTGGCACTGCGTCGCTTTAACTGACAATTGCGCAGTCGTGTGGCGCTGCACCCAAACAAAATTGACGTCCTTTTTTTCCCACAAATAGAGCTTTCTTTTGGTGGTATTTGATCACCTCTGCGGTTTTTTATTTTTTGCGCTATAAACAAAAAAAGAGTGACAATTTTGAAAAAAAAAAAAAAACAATTTCTTTTACTTTTTACTATAATAATGTCCAAAAATGTTTTTAAAAAACAAATTTCTTCATCAGTTTAGGCCAATATATATTCTTACATATTTTTGTAAAAAAAAAAATTGCAATAAGCGTATATTGATTGGTTTGCTCAAAAGTTATAGCATCTACAAAATAGGGGATAGATTTATGGCATTTTTTTTTTTTTACTAGTAATGGCAGTGATCTGTGATTTTTAGCAGTACTGCGACGGACAGATCTGACACTTTTGACAAATTGTTGGGACCATTGACATTTATACAGCGATCAGTGCTATAAATATGCACTGATTACTGTGTAAATTTTACTGGCAGGGAAGGGGTAAACACTAGGGGGCGATCAAGGGGTTAAATGTGTGTTCCCTCAGTGTGTTCTAACTGTATGAGGATAGGACTGACTAGGGGAGGAGACATATCGTTGTTCCTTACTAGGAACAAACAACATGTCTCCTCTCCCCTGACAGAACAGGGATTTGTGTGTTTACACACACAAGTCCCCATGCTGGCTCTCATGCTCGCAGTCGCGCATGGCCGGTGGCAATTGCCACGCACATCAGGTCCCCCGCCGTGCACAGGGCGTGTGCACTCACTCTCTGGCCGCTCTTAAAGGGAACCCCTTTTATATTACGGGATTTTTTGTAGCGGTGCCATTGTGCCACAGTAATGCCCCGTACACACGGTCGGACTTTGTTCGGACATTCCGACAACAAAATCCTAGGATTTTTTCCGACGGATGTTGGCTCAAACTTGTCTTGCATACACACGGTCACACAAAGTTGTCGGAAAATCCGATTGTTCTGAACGCGGTGACGTAAAACACATACGTCGGGGCTGTAAACGGGGGCAGTGGCCAATAGCTTTCATCTCTTTATTTATTCAGAGCATGCGTGGCACTTTGTCCGTCGGATTTGTGTACACACGATCGGAATTTCAGATTTTGTTGTCGGAAAATTTTATATCCTGCTCTCAAACTTTGTGTGTCGGAAAATCCGATGGAAAATGTGTGATGGAGCCTACATGTACACACGGTCGGAATTTCCGACAACACGCTCCGATTGGACATTTTCCATCGGAAAATCTGACCGTGTGTACGGGGCATTAATGTGCGTGAGCCGGTCGGGAACCGGTTAAATCATAATGATAACAGAAGTCACCCAAATGGCCCTGATAAAAAGTTTACATACCCTGGAATGTTTGGCCTTGGTACAGACACAGAAGGTGGCACACACAGGTTAAAATGGCAATTGAAGGTTAATTTCTCACATTTGTGGCTTTTTAAATCACAATTAGTGTCTGTGTATAAATAGTAAAAAAACTGTCTTTTATTCAAGGATAGTGATCACGTGAAGCCATTTATTATGACATTATTTTTTTAGCTCCTTTTAAAAACATAATGATAACAGAAATCACTTAAATGCCCTGATGAAAAGTTTACATACCCTAGAATGTTTGGCCTTCATACAGACACAGGAGGTCAATGAGTTTGTTAGCTCTCACGTGGATGCCCTAAGCAAGCTAGACACTGAGCCATGAGGAGGTAGAAAAGAACAGTCAAAAGACCTGCGTAACAAAGTAATGGAACTTTATAAAGATGGAAAAGGATATAAAAAGATACCCAAAGCCTTGAATATGCCAGTCAGTACCGTTTAATCCCTTATTAAGAAGTGGAAAATTCTGGGCTCTTTTAATACCAAGCCAAGGTCAGGTAGACCAAGAAAGATTACAGCCACAACTGGTGGAAGAATTGCCCAGGATACAAAGAAAAACCCCACAGGTAACCGCAGGAGAAATACAGGCTGCTCTTCAAAAAGACGGTGTGGTTGTCTTTAACCACTTCCCTACCCAGCCATAGTCATATGACGTCCTGGGATTCCCGGCCGTCTAGGGGGCGCGCGCGCCCGCCGCGTTGCTCGGGACCCGGTGCATGTGCCCGGCGGCCGCGATGTCCGCCGGGCACCCGCGATTGCCCGTTAACCGGGCCGGACCGTGGATCTGTGTGTGTAAACACACAGATCCACAGCCTGTCAGCTCTGAGGAGAGCGATCTGTGTTCCCAGAACGGAGGAACACTGATCGGTCTCCTCCCCTTGTACGTCCCCTCCCCCTTCAGTTAGAATCATTCCCTAGGAAACATATTAACCCCTCCCCGCCCCCTAGTGGTTAACCCCTTCACTGCCTGTCACATTTACACAGTAATCAATGCAAATTTATAGCATTGATCGCTGTATAAATGTGAATGGTCCCAAAAATGTGTCAAAAGTGTCCGATGTGTCCGCCATAATGTCGCAGTCATGAAAAAAAAATCGCGATCGCCGCTAAAAAAATAAATAAATATTTTTTTTTTTAAAATGCCATAAATCTATCCCGTATTTTGTAGACACTATAACTTTTGCGCAAACCAATCAATATACGCTTATATATGCGTTTTTTTACCAAAAATATGTAGAAGAATACGTATCGGCTGAAACTGAGGAAAAAATTTGTTTTAAAAAAAAAAAAATTGGGATATTTATTATAGCAAAAAGTAAAAAATATTGTGTTTTTTTCAAAATGGTCGCTCTTCTTTTGTTTATAGCGCAAAAAATAAAAACCACAGAGGCGATCAAATACCACCAAAAGAAAGCTCTATTTGTGGGGAAAAAAGGACGTCAATTTTTTTTGGGTACAATGTCGCACGACCGCGCAATTAACGTTCAAAATGCGACAGTGCTGAAAACTAAAAATTGGCCTGGGAAGGAATGGGGTAAAATTGCCCTGTATTGAACCGGTTAAGGAGCACAATTCAACGATACTTGAACAAAAAAGAGCTGCATGATTGAGCTGCCAGAAGGAAGCCTTTACTGCGCCAATGCCACAAAAAAGCCAATAAGGCATATCAAGGTGTTGTTGGGCTTTTTTGTGGAACTTGTACAGTAAAGGCTTCTTTCTGGCAACTTGGCCATGCAGCTCTTCTTTGTTCAAGTATCATCGTATTGTGTTCTTTAACCACTTAAGCCCTGGACCATTTGGCTGCCCAAAGACCAGAGCACTTTTTGTGATTGGGCACTGTGTTGCTTTAACTGACAATTGCGTGGTCGCGCGACGTTGTACCCAAACAAAATTGACGTCCTTTTTTCCCCACAAATAGAGCTTTCTTTTGGTGGTATTTGATCACCTCTGTGGTTTTTATTTTTTGCGCTATAAACAAAAAAATAGCTACAATTTTTAAAAAAAGGCATTTTTTTAAACTTTTTGCTATAATAAATATCCCCCAAAAATATATAAAAAATGTTTTTTTCCCCTCAGTTTAGGCCAATACGTATTCTTCTACATACTTTTGGTAAATAAATAGCGTCTATAAAATAGGGGATAGTTTTAAGGCATTTTATGGCATATTTATTAATATTTTTTTTTTTTTACTAGTAATGGCGGCGATCAGTGATTTTTATCATGACTGCGACATTATGGCAGACAGATCGGACACTTTTGGCGCGATTTTGGGACCATTCACATTTATACAGCAATCAGTGCCATTAAAAATGCGTTGATTACTGTGTAAATGTGACTGGCAGTGAAGGGGTTAACCACTAGGTGGCACTGTAGGGGTTAAGTGTGTCCTAGGGAGTGATTCCAACTGTGGGGGGGAGGGGCTATGTGTGACACGACACTGATCCCAATTACAGGGAGCTGTGATCAGTGTCCTTGTCACTAGACAGAATAGAGAAATGCTTGTTTACATCAGCATTTCCCCATTCTTCCTATCCATGAGACTTTGAGTCTGCGGGACCCGCAATCACACTCATGGAGGTTGCAGCGGACAGCGGGTGCGGGCGCACTGCCGGCGGCATGCACACGCCCGTAAACCGTTTCTTAAAGGGCAACGTACAGGTACGTTAATCTGCCTGTACGTGCCCTTCTGCCGACGTATATCGGCGTGAGCCGGTCGGCAAGCGGTTAAAAACAACCACGCCATCTTTTTCCAGAGTTGCCTGTATTTCTCCTGAGGTTACCTGTGGGGTTTTTCTTTGTATCCCGAACAATTCTTGTGGCAGTTGTGGCTGAAATCTTTCTTGATCCACCTGACATTGGCTTGGTATCAAGAGATCCCCAAATGTTCCGCTTTTTATTAAATGATTGAGCAGTACTGACTGGCAAATTCAAGGCTTTGGATATCTTTTTATATTCTTTTCCATCTTTGTAAAGTTTCATTACCTTGTTAAGCAGGTCTTTTCTGCTCCCCATGGCTTAGTATCTAACCTGCTTAGTGCTTCCATGTGAGAGCTAACAAACTCATCGACTATTTAAACACAGACACTAATTGCCACCTTCTGTGTGTCACCTTCTGTGTCTGTACCAAGGCCAAACATTCTAGGGTATGTAAACTTTTCATCAGGGCATTTGGGTGATTTCTGTTATCATTATGATTTTAAAAGGAGCCAAAAAAATAATGTCATAATAAATGGCTTCATGTGATCACTATCCTTGAAAACAGTTTTTTGAGATGATTAGTCATAGTTTCAATATAAATGCCAAAATTTCACAATTTCTGCCAGGGTATGCAAACTTTTGAGCACAACTGTATGTGTAGCGCACTCCCTGCAAGAGCTGCTGCAATAGCCACTGGTAAACTTTCCGCCCAGTTAGAGCACTCTTAGCCAGGCAAACAACATTTCCTCATTCTTCCACTGGCTTGAAGAAACAGTCTAGTGGTGTTTATGTAGGGTTTTATTGGTGAGATGGATGTGTTGGTGAAGGAAGCATTGGATACCCAGAACTGAAGAACTGAACGCTGTGAGGACTACTCTCTCACTTGCTGAGCTACACAAAAATGTCCTACAGAACCTATTACTGACAGGAGAGTAGGAATTTTCCCCAATGGACCAGAATAGAGCTGCACACAGTCCCTGACTTCAAGCACCAGGCTCCAACAGCCACAGGATCATCCATTGCCTCCTTCTGATATCCCTTGGCCCTCTCCGGTAAGGGAGACACAAACTCACACCACCATCAGATAGTTGGACACTTCTCCAACTTCTTCCTGGTACTCTCAAGTGAGCTTCTGCAGACTCAAACGAACTCCAGGACTTAGCTTTTGCAAATAGACCATCCAGCTGAAGCCTTAGCTGGGACCTTGATGTCTTCTAGATAGCAGAAGACATTCAGAAGCTCTGCCCCAGGGGCAGAATCCCTGTACAGGGGTCTCCTTCAGCAGCAACTCTGTACCTCCTGCCCCAGGCCAGAGACTATTTATGGGCTCTTCCATCACCTTCTGGACACACCTCCCCAAGAATTTGCAGGAGTCCCATAAATATTCAGGCTGCGTACTCTGTTCTTCCTCCCACTATAATTCTAGAATCCTCTAGAATACAGGGAGAAGCAATCAGAGCAGTAGCCTGTGAGACACCGAGCGGGCCTGAATAATCAACCCCTGCTCCACTGATTACATAGGAGCTAAGTATTTTTACCTAACAATCTACACTATTTTAGGAGGGTGCTACATATGTTATGTATTTTTTTTTGCCCCAAGTACATATTTTTACATTCATCAACATTAAACCTAATTTGCCACATAGTTGCCCAATAAAAGAATGCATTAAGGTCTGCTTGTAGGTTGAAGACATCCTATAAGGTCGTTATATCACTACATACCTTGTCATCATCTGCAAACACAGAAATGGTAATCAAATTATTTTGGACATGTGTACCGGTGAACCAAGGAAATCAAGGGCACCGCATCCCACAATGAGTAATACATAAAGAACTTCATCCCCTGATGCCATTTTTTTGGCCCACATGCTAAGTTTAAGTCCTACAAGTCAATAACAGTAGTGCCCTTTAAGGGGTGGGGGAGTTTTTGTTTTCCCATTTTCTCTTTGTAGATCTGAATGGAAGTCCTTTTATCTACATACACTCCCAATTGTATATATGGTTGACCCGTGCCCCTCCTATAGCTCACTAATACCTACCTGGGCGGTGACTCTTGGCTGTACAGTGAATGGGTAATATTTGCTTGCGTTGGTAGAATTTCACATCAAGACTTCTGTGGTGTAATATGTAGTATTCACAAAACTCCTGAAGAAGCCAATAATTGGCGAAACATGTAGAGTAACTACATCTGTGAACCATATTGAATGATTCTTGATGGATTTTTATCCCTCATCTTTTTTAAAGTCAAATAAAAATTGGTATATTATTCATTCAATTCATGAGTGTCTGACACCTTAAAAATCCCTTGGTTATTTTTCTTTATGTATTACAGAAATTCTAAAGATAATTCCAAATTTGATATCAGTTATAAATATTTTCAAAATGGCCGGTCCCAACGCTGACCTATTCCTCCAGTAAAACCCACCAACAGTTATGAACAAATTGGAAAAGACACAAAAGCAGACTTGGCGTATCCCATGTTCTTGGAATTGCAGACCGCTGACCTTTCCATGTCCTTTTGTGATAATGAAGACATGTTGGATGATACGAAGGCTCTTGGTGTAACATTGGCTCACAAGAGCACGCCAACCTGTTACATGTTTTCCATAAGATCAAGCGTCACTTTTCTTATTCTGACATTTCGCCATTCTTGTAGAAAAAAAATAAATAAAAATTGGAGGCAAGCTGCAAGCAAAATAAGTTTTCCTCTCTGCTCTATTAGTCACCCGTACCCTGCATGTTCTTTTTCATTACAAGAAAGCATGTTGATTTGTAGGATAATAGCAAGTTTTATGAAAGCACATAATATATGGCTGTAGCGCTTGTGAGAAAATGAGATGCTCATTTTTCAAATTGATCACGGTAAACAGAGAAATGATTGCCATTAATAAAACACGTTTGCGGTGACATATTGAATTTGCAATTCCGGCTGCATTTCATAGTGAGGGCAGATGCAGAAGACCGTATTCAGGAATGGTTCCTGCGGCAGAAGGATGGACTCGAAACTAGATGGATCAAAGATGCAATAAAGTATCTTTTTGTGAAATAATGAGTACTGGAAACATAGCCAAAATGAGTAGAGGTGCTTTCCAGATAGGGATAGCCAGGAAAGGTTTCAGTGAATCAGAGGAAAACACACCTCAGATATATACATTTTTTTGGAAGTAAAACACCCTTGTGTTTCATATTACCGTATATACTCGAGTATAAGCCAACCCGAATATAAGCCGAGGCACCTAATTTTACCACAAAAAAATTGGAAAACGTATTAACTCGAGTATAAGCCTAGGGTGGGAAATGCAGGCTGCAAATGGACACAGTGAGTCTGCAGATGGGCACAGTGAGGCTGCAGATGGGCACAGATGATATAGGTGGGCACAGTGAGGCTATAGAGGGGCACAGTGAGGCTGCAAATGCAAAAAATGCAGGCTGCAAATGGACACAGTGAGTCTGCAGATGGGCACAGTGAGGCTGCAGATGGGCACTGATGATATAGGTGGGCACAGTGAGGCTATATATGGGCACAGTGAGGCTGCAAAAAATGCAGGCGGTGTAAAACACCCTTGTGTTTCATATTACCGTATATACTCGAGTATAAGCCAACCCGAATATAAGCGGAGGCACCTAATTTTACCACAAAAAACTTGGAAAATGTATTAACTCGAGTATAAGCCTAGGGTGGGAAATGCAGCAGCTACTGGTAGTAAACCATGCCCATCTGCAACCTCACTCACTGTGCTTATTTGCAGCTCCACTGTGCCCATCTGCAGCCTCACTGTGCCCACCTATATCATCAGTGCCCATCTGCAGCCTCACTGTGCCCATTTGCAGCCTCACTGTGCCCATCTGCAGCCTCACTGTGCCCACCTATATTATCAGTGCCTATCTGCAGCCTCACTATGCCCATCTGAAGACTCACTGTGCCCATTTGCAGCCTCACTGTGCCCATCTGCAGCCTCACTGTGCCCACCTATATTATCAGTGCCCATCTGCAGCCTCACTGTGCCCATCTGCAGACTCACTGTGCCCATTTGCAGCCTCACTGTGCCCATCTATAGCCTCACTGTGCCCACCTATATCATCAGTGCCCATCTGCAGCCTCACTGTGCCCATCTGCAGACTCACTGTGTCCATTTGCAGCCTCACTGTGCCCATCTGCAGCCTCACTGTGCCCATTTGCAGCCTCACTGTGCCCATCTGCAGCCTCACTGTGCCCACCTATATCATCAGTGCACATTTGCAGCCTCACTGTGCCCATCTGCAGCCTCACTGTGCCCATCTGCAGCCTCACTGTGCCTATTTGCAGCCTCACTGTGCCCATTTTCAGCCTTACTGTGCCCATCTGCAGCCTCACTGTGCCCATCTGCAGCCTCACCTTTGATTACACACGGCGGGAGACACCATGCAACTGCAGTCTGTTCGGCGGCCATCCACTGTAACAAAGCCCTGCCTCCTCCTCGTCCGTGATAGACGGAACACTGATTCAGTTTCCCAGCATTGTATCAGTGTTCATTGTTATCACGGACGAGGAGGAGGCGGGGCTTTGTTACAGTGGATGGCCGCCGAACAGTTAAGACTGCATGACACAGCGGGAGACCCTCACTCGAGTATAAGCCGAGAGGGGCTTTTTCAGCATAAAAAATGTGCTGAAAAAGTCGGCTTATACTCGAGTATATATGGTATTTACAGTGCATCCGGAAAGTATTCACAGCTCTTCACTTTTTCCACATTTTGTCATGTTACAGCCTTAATTCAGAATTGATAAAATTCATTATTTTCCTCAAAAGTCTACAAACAATACCCCATAATGACAACGTGAAAGAAGTTTAAAATCTTTGCAAATTTATTAAAAATAAAAAACACAAAAAAAAAAATCCCATGTACATAAGTATTTACAGCCTTTGCTCCATACTTTGGTAGCCTCAAGTCTTTTTGCATATGATGTTACAAGCTTGGCACACCTCTTTTTGGTCAGTTTTTCTCATTCCTCTTTGCAGAACCTCTCAAGCTCCATCAGGTTGGATGGGGACGGTCAGTGCACAGCCATTTCAGCTCTCTCCAGAGATGTTCAATCAGGTTCAAGTCTGGGCTCTGACTGGGCCACTCAAGGACATTCACAGAGTTGCCACTCCTTTGTTATCTTCGCTGTGTGCTTAGGATCGTTGTCCTGTTGGAAGATAAACCTTCACCCCAGTCTGAGGTCCAGAGCGCTCTGGAGCAGGTTTTCATCAAGGATGTCTCTGTACATTGCTGCATTCATCTTCTCCTCAATCCTAAATAGTCTTCCAGTTCCTGCCACAGAAAAACATCACCACAGCATGATGCTGCCACCACCATGCTTCACTGTAGGGATGGTATTGGCCAGGTGATGAGCGGTGCCTGGTTTTCTCCAGACATGACGCTTGCCATTCAGGTCAAAGAGTACAATCTTTGTTTTATCAGACTAGAGAAATTTGTTTCTCTCAGAGTCCTTCAGGTGTTCCTTTTTGGCAAACTCCAGGTGGGCTGTCATGTGCCTTTTACTGAGGAGTGGCTTCCATCTGGCCACTCTACCACACAGGCCTGATTGGTGGAGTGCTGCAGAGATGGTTGTTCTTCTGGAAGGTTCTCCTCTCTCCAAGAGAAACGCTAAAGCTCTGTCAGGGTAACCATCGGGATCCTGGTCACCTCCCTGACTAAGGCCCTTCTCCCCGATCGCTCAGTTTTTCTGGGTGGCCCGCTTTAGGAAGAGTCCTGGTGGTTCCAAACTTCTTCCATTTACAAATGATGGAGGCCACTGTGCTCATTGGGCCCTTCAATGCTGCAGACATTTTTTGTACCCTTCCCCAGATCTGTACCTCCATACAATCCTGTCTTGGCATTCTACAGACAATTCCTTTGGACTTCATGGCCTGGTTTGTGCTTTGACATGCACTGGTCACTGTGGGACCTTATATAGACAGCTGTGTGCCTTTCCAAATCATATCCAACCAACTGAATGTACCACAGGTGGACTCCGATCAACTTGTAGAAACATCTTAAGGATGATCAGTGGAAACAGGAGGCATCTGAGCTCAATTTTGAGTGTCATGGCGAAGGCTGTGAATACTTACAGTAGGTAACTGCGATATTGTGTCAATCTTGCCGCTGTTACCGACGAGATTTGACACCTGCGAGCCCTGTCGCGGGAGCCAGCGTTTTTTCCTTTCGCGAAGAGCGACAGGCAGTTCTGACAGCTGTCTGGTATGAATCATGAGGGGGGACGCCACGCCAAATTTTAAATAAAAAAATGGCGTGGGTTCACCCCGGGGGTGTCTAGTATTGTTTGTAGAATTTTGAGGAAAATAATGAATTTAATCCATCTTGGAATAAGGCTGTAACATAAAAAATTTGGATAAAGCGAAGTCCTGTGAATACTTTCCAGATGCACTGTGAGTCAGAGGAAAACTTCAGACAGGAGGGCCTAACAGGGTGTGTCTTAGTGAGACCCCCTTGGTTGGATTGATCTCCTGGATAGTCGTCACTCTTCAGAGAACAGTTTTGGAACAAGAAACCATCAGTCCATTCTCAGTTTAGCAGTCCACTCACACCAAGTCTCTGACTCTTTAGTTCCCACTGACCGCCAACATAAGGAGGCTCTTAAAACTACTGACCAGCAAAGTAAGATGTCACTTGAACTACTGACTGCCAAAGTAAGGTGGCACCAAAACCACTGACCGCTAAACTAAAGAGAC
The DNA here is from genome assembly GCA_037952925.1 of Lithobates clamitans. Lineage (NCBI taxonomy): Eukaryota > Metazoa > Chordata > Amphibia > Anura > Ranidae > Lithobates > Lithobates clamitans. Next base: position 165,269 of record JBBGZY010002311.1, read on the forward strand.
ACTAAAACTATTGACCACTAAACTAAAGGGGCACTAAAACTATTGACTGCCAAAGTAAGGTGGCACTAAAACTGCTGACCACTAAACTAATGGGTCACTAAAACTACTGACTAGCAAAGTAAGGTGTCACTTGAACTACTGACTTCCAAAGTAAGGGGGCACTAAAACTGCTAACTGTTAAAGTAAAAGGCAACTAAAACTAATGCCCGCTAAAGTACAGGGGCATGTAAATTACTAACCACCAAACTGAAAGGACACTAAAACCATTGATGCCAAAGTAAGGGACCACTAAATCTACAGCTTGCCAATGTAAGGTGGCACTGAAACTACTGATCACTAAAGTAAGAGACCACTGACTGCTGAAGCAAGGATGCACTAAAACTACTGACACCAACGTAAGGGGGCACTAAAACTACTGATACCAAAGTAAGGGGGCACTAAAACTACTGATATCAAAGTAAGGGTGCACTAAAAATACCGACTGCCAAAATAAGGGGGCAATTAAACTACTACTTCTGCTAAAAGTCCATCCTGATCTCCTAAGGCCCATCGTGTGTCGTAATCAAATATCTATTTGTAGTCCATGTATTGTCAAGGGTTACCACTATCTGCAAGTATTGTCAAGTCACAGCTGTTGAGAGGACCATAATACTACATTACATCTAGTGTGGAGCTGATTACTATCATCGCCATGATAAGAGGAGAGAAGGCAGTTCGCCAAGCCAGTAAACAAATGCGGCATCACAGAAACCACATTGAAACATTTGGAGAGGAGCGAGTTGGCTTTCATACAGAACGAATTCAACATTTACAACATGGGTGGCCCACTCGTAGCTCTGCTTCTAAAACAAGCTTGCGGCTGCCTTTTAATTACAAGACCTTCGCGAAACAAGGATATACCATTCTTCCCAATTAATTTTCATTACCCTCACAAAAGATGGGAGCATTAGTGTCAGAAAAAAAAAAATCAATAATTTGTATTATGTTGTATCGTTTATTGCACAAAATAAACATTTTATACATGTTGGAAAGCAAGCTTGACTATTCTTTTCATTCCCAGAGGGATAGCTCATTGTTGCAAAGTGCTTATTGCAAGGCTATAACGGAGTAAGTGCACACTAATTAGGCTTAATTGGCAATAACCAAAATAAAACATGTATTGCGCTCGTCAAAGAAACAGACTTAATCAGGCTCATTTATCAAGTGGTCTTGGGGAAAAAAATTTTTTTCATCAGAGCTTCCCAGGAACAAATAAAATTTGATGACATTTTGTTGTTTTAACATTGTGTTTGTTCTTCACTTCCTTCACTACCTTGTTATTCTGTACTTATATTTGCCAAGTGAGACTTCTGTTTTTTTTGTTTTTTTAATTGAAATGCTACAAACTGATTTTAATTTGGTCCGTTTTATTTGCCAGCAAGGCTAAATGCTAAAGAAATTGTGTACTGTATTCTGCTAATTGCTCCTCCCACGTTCATTGTCTTACTGCGACCCTGTCGCTATTCAAAGGATAAGGTGGTGGTTTTTCACATTGCTCATGCAGAACCCTCCTAGGTGTTACGTTTAGTTAGATTTAGTTCTGGCTTACTCTTTTCAGTGGAGCTGGGTGTGTTTTGATTGGTAAATTTAGCTTGCCTCACTGCATCCAGTGTGGCTGTAAATATTGTCAGGTAAATTTAGTTTTGCTGACTGTAGCCAGTGCAGCTGATTTTTTTTTTTCGGTCTGTTTGGTGTTCTCAGCTCTGCTTTCCATAGAGCTGTGAGAGTTCTCTGGAACATAGGTGTGGAGCTATGCAGATGGCAGTATACCGTATATACTCGAGTATAAGTCGAATTTTTCAGCACATTTTTTAGTGCTGAAAGTGCCCCCCTCGACTTATACTCGAGTCAAGCACTTTTCTGCAGCAAAAAATTTCATTTTCTGAACCGCATTTGGGGCCCCGTATCTCAGGGCCACTTGATGCTAGGAACTCCAAATTTGGTGTGCAAACCCAGTGGACCCGGTACCACAACATATCCAAAGCTGAAGTTCCTAGCACTAAGTGGCCTCGAGATACGGGGCCCCAAAATCGGTTCGGAAAATGTCATTCTCTGCTGCAGAAAAGTGCTTGACATTTTCTGAACCGAGTTTGGGGCCCCATATCTCAGGGCCAGTTGATGCTAGGAACCCCAAATTTGGTGTGCAAACCCAGTGGAACTGGTACCACAACATATCCAAAGCTGAAGTTCCTAGCACTAAGTGGCCCTGAGATACAGGGCCCCCAAACTGAATCGGAAAATGTCATTCTCTGCTGTAGAAAAGTGCTTGACATTTTCTGAACTGATTTTTGGGGCCCTGTATCTCAGGGCCACTTGGTGCTAGAAACCCCAGCTTTGGAAATTTTATGGTGCTAGTTCCACTGGATTTGCACACCAAATTTGGGGTTCTTAGCACTAAGTGGCCCTGAGATACAGGGCCCCAAATTCGGTCAACTGTGTCCATCTGCTGCAATGTCATTTCGGGACCCTTTGGGTTCAGAGACTCCAAATTTTGGCTGCAGCTAGGGGGCATCTAGGAACCCTTAACTACTGAGTTTGAAGTTCAGGGGACCTATGGCTGCAAATTAGCATTGTTGACCCTCTTTTCCACTTACAGTATCTGTGCATTTCTCACCCTCGTCTTATACTCGGGTCAATACGTTTTTCCCATTTTTATGTGGTAAATTAGGGCCTCGACTTATACTCGGAACGACTTATACTCGAGTATATACGGTAAATATTTATGCAGCCTTGGCCAATCCCAGGGAGCAGGATAGGAATGCTGGGCTTCTGTTCAAATTCTCTGAGCTCTGGGTCTTTTCCTGCAGAGGATCAGTCCAGCCTGGAGGACTGCTGCCCTCCAGGGCAATGCTACCATGTGCTTTCCTGGATGCTGAAGCTACAGAGAACTGACTGAGGGGCTGGCTTGCTGAAGATCTAGTCTGGTATCAGTGGGGAAAGGTCTCGCTTGGAAGTTGGAAGGAGGCAGTCAACTGTCCCTGAATCTATATTGAGTACAGGCTGCTGTGAGAGATCTTAAAGACTTTTGGCAGTGGTGTCACTATGGGGGTGTGGGGGGGGGTGCGGCCAGCACCATGGGTGACACCAGGCATGGACTGGCCCCCGCAGCTGGATAGACAGAGGGGTGCTGCGGCTCCCTCCTCTTCCTCTGAGATCTCTGCTGTTGCTGTATCTTTTAGCTCCCCATGATGTGCAGGGAGGAGACGGAATTGTGAGGCATACAGCTCTGTAGTCCAAGGGCCCAGTGCCCATGTGTCCTCCGGGAACTGGCACCACAATCGCCCGCTCAATTATTGTCACAGGCAGGCGGGAGAGGTGCCGGCTGCCTATCACAATTACACTCCTCAGACAGAGCCTAGGCTCCTCCCCCACTCTGTCAGTACATTCACAACAGAAGGAGGAGCCTAGGAGGAGGGACATCTGTGTGGACAGAGCAGCACTGATCTGAGGTCTGTAAATGTAGGGAGGTAGATTTACATTTTTAGCTGCTGCCACCCCTTGTGTGCTAGAGAGTCGAACAGTGTGTTTGTCTAAAGGGAACATTGGCTGGTGTTCTGAAGAGCTTAGTCTATCTAGTTCTCTGCCAAGGGACTCTGCTCTTGGTGCTCTAAAGAAAGAAGCCTGTTTCTATTACAAACAGCGGCTGCCGATCCATACGGGGAGCTGATCCGTGCGCCCGGCCCCTAATCTACCTGCATGGATTCCAATTGGGGTTTTTTTCTATTTTTTTCTTTTTTTTTTAGAAGCACATGATTAGAAGGTTCCAATTTGCTTCAAAAAAGGGTAGGCTTGGGGCACAGAGAACTGTGCCCGAGCCCACCCAGTTGTGTGACAATAGCAAATTAATATTTGCTATTATCGTCCTGATTTTCCTCCCGGCCAATCCTGGCTCAGGAAGCAGGTCCTGAGACCCAATTGGCCAAGAGGAGAAGCGATCTTATTGGCAGCCAAGGAGGAAGGGGGAGCACTCCTGATTGTTAAAAAAAAAAAAAAAAAAAAAGGTTAGGGGCGCTATTTGCACCTGGAGAAAAAGGCTTGTTTATAGTAAGCAAAACAAATAATAACAACAATGGCACAAAAGTGAATTTATTGTATATCAATAATAAATATCTAAAAATATCTAAAAATGTTGCCTGTAAAGTAGGGATGTTGAATTTATTTGCAGCATTGATGCATCGCAATTCGGCATCGATGCTGCGACCAAATTGATAAATTTTTGGATGACGTCATCTGCGCTGTACCCTGCCACTCTGAACGGAGCCAAAATGAGCTGTGGGTGAAAGCCGCAAAAGCAGCCGAAATGCGCCGTGCCCTGCCTTTGCAAACGGGGCCGAAGTGAGCTGTGGGCACTAGCTGCGCCCCCTTTTCCTGTCTCCTGCTGACATCATCCCCAGCCGCCCAGCGTCGCCTTGCGTTGAGCTGGCTGCTGCAGGAGAGAAGACATGTGAAGCAAGTGTCCCCGACTCCCGGTCTCCAGAGAGTCCTCCTCGGCTCACTGTCATAGCAAACTGCTGCAGGTATTGGGAAACCAGTGCACACTCTGTCATCATCATCAGGTACTTAAGTCAGACACTGACAGTTTATATGTGATGCACCATTGTGTGAAAATTTGCCAAATTATGACCGATTGACCGTAATAAAAATAATAAATAAACTTGATGGTGGACCTAAACATTAAAGTGACCATACCATTTCATTAATTATGGTTTATGTATGTCTTATTGTCTTGGTGATTGATTCACATCACAACTTCATTGATACCTTTTTTTTTGTATGATTTATGGTTTTGCTCATCACTGCCCCACATATGTAGCCATGCATTGCATGTGTGGGGCAGTGACAGGGCTGAACTGGCCCGGTAGGCCGCCTGCCCTGGGGCCACTTTGGATCTATTCCGTGGCTGCAGCGCAGCGCTCCCTTCTTTCTCATGCACAGCGGGAGACCGCTGTGTCACGGAGCTGTGAAATGTTCGGCAGCATTTCGGCCTCCTCCTAAAACAGCTTGTGTGATAGATGCAGTGTTCTGTCTATCACACGAGCTGGTCTAGGAGGAGGCTGGGACTTTTGTCACAGCACGGCCAAACATGTTTTCACACTCAGCTCCGTGACACAGCGCTAAGGTTGCAACGATGGTGAGGCTGTCGTGAGGGCACAGTGAGGCTACAATGAGGACACAGTAAGGCTGCAATGAGGTCACAGTAAGGCTTCAATGAGGCACAGTAAGGCAGCAATGAGGGCACGGTGAGGCTGCAATGAGGGCACGGTGAGGCTGTAATGAGGGCACAGTGAGACTGCAATGAGGACACAGTGAGGCTGCAATGAGGGCACAGTAAGGCTGCAATGAGATGGGCACGGTGAGGTTGCAATGAGGGCATGGTGGGGCTGCAATGAAGGCACAGTAAGGCGGCAATAAGATGGGCACGGTGAGGCTGCAATGCGGGCATGGTCAGGCTGCAATGAGGGCACAGTAAGGCGGCAATGAGATGGGCACGGTGAGGCTGCAATGAGGGCATGGTGAGGCTGCAATGAGGGCACAGTAAGGCGGCAATGATGGGGACAGTAAGGCGGCAATGATGGGCATGGTGAGGCTGCAATGAGGGCACGGTGAGGCTGCAATGAGGGCACAGTAAGGCGGCTATTAGATGGGCATGGTGAGGCTGCAATGAGTGCATGGTGAGGCTGCAATGAGGGCACAGTAAGGAGGCAATGATGGGGACAGTAAGGCAGCAATGATGGGCACTGTGAAGCTGCAATGAGGGCACAGTTAGGCTGCAATGAGGGCACAGTAAGGCTGCAATGAGGACACGGTGAGACTGCAATGAGGGAACAGAAAGGCGGCAATGAGATGAGCATGGTGAGGCTGCAATGAGGGCATGGTGAGACTGCAATGAGGGCACAGTAAGAAGACAATGATGGGCACAATAAGGCGGCAATGATGGGCACAGTAAGACTGCAATGATGGGCATAGTAAGGCTGCAACGATGGTGAGGCTGCAATGAGGGCACGGTAAGGCGGCAATGATGGGCACAGTAAGGCTGCAATGAGGGCATGGTGAGGTTGCAATGAGGGCACAGTAAGGCGGCAATGATGGGCACAGTAAGGAGGCAATGATGAGCACGGTGAGGCTGCAATCATGGGCACGGTGAGGCTGCAATGATGGGCACGGTGAGGCTGCAATGAGGACACAGTAAGGCGGCAATGATGGGCAAAGTAAGGCTGCAATGAGGGCATGGTAAGGTAGTGATGATAGGCAAAGTAAGGCTGCAATGAGGGCACGGTAAGGCTTCAATGATGGGCACAGTAAAGCTGCAATGAGGGCATGGTGAGGCTGCAATGATGGGCATGTGAGGCTGTAATTATGGGAACGCTAAGGCTGCAATGATGGGAACAGTGAGGCGGCAATGATGGGCACGGTGAGGCTGCAATGAGGGCACGGTGAGGCTGCAATGAGGGCACAGCGAGACTGCAATGAGGGCACGGTGAGGCTGCAATGAGGGCACAGTAAGGCTGCAATGAGATGGGCACGGTGAGGCTGCAATGAGGGCATGGTGGGGCTGCAATGAAGGCACAGTAAGGCGGCAATAAGATGGGCACGGTGAGGCTGCAATGCAGGCATGGTTAGGCTGCAATGAGGGCACAGTAAGGCGGCAATGAGATGGGCACGGTGAGGCTGCAATGAGGGCATGGTGAGGCTGCAATGAGGGCACAGTAAGGCGGCAATGATGGGGACAGTAAGGCGGCAATGATGGGCATGGTGAGGCTGCAATGAGGGCACGGTGAGGCTGCAATGAGGGCACAGTAAGGTGGCAATGATGGGGACAGTAAGGCAGAAATGATGGGCACTGTGAAGCTGCAATGAGGGCACAGTTAGGCTGCAATGAGGGCACAGTAAGGCTGCAATGAGGACACGGTGAGACTGCAATGATGGGCACAGTAAGGAGGCAATGATGAGCACGGTGAGGCTGCAATCATGGGCACGGTGAGGCTGCAATGATGGGCACGGTGAGGCTGCAATGAGGGCACAGTAAGGCGCCAATGATGGGCAAAGTAAGGCTGCAATGAGGGCATGGTAAGGTAGCGATGATGGGCAAAGTAAGGCTGCAATGAGGGAACGGTAAGGCTTCAATGATGGGCACAGTAAAGCTGCAATGAGGGCATGGTGAGGTGGCAATGATGGGCATGTAAGGCTGCAATGATGGGCACTGTGAGGCTGCAATGATGGGCATGTGAGGCTGTAATTATGGGAACGCTGAGGCTGCAATGATGGGAGCAGTGAGGCGGCAATGATGGGCACAGTAAGACGGCAATGATGGGCACAGTGAGGCTGAATGGACTGGCACAGAGGCTGCATTGATGGGCACAGTGAGGCTGCATTTTATGGGCACTGGTGAGGCTACATTGATCTCTGGTATCATGTCCGCAGTCTCTGACCATCTCTTGTACTGTGTCTGCAGTCTCTGACCATCTCCTGTATCATGTCTACATTCTCACACAGTAAGGCCGCAAGGAGGTCACAGTAAGGCTTCAATGAGGCACAGTAAGGCAGCAATGAGGGCACGGTGAGGCTGAAATGAGGGCACGGTGAGGCTGCAATGAGGGCACGGTGAGGCTGCAATGAGGACACGGTGCGGCTGCAATGAGGGCACAGTAAGGCTGCAATGAGATGGGCATGGTGAGGCTGCAATGAGGGCATGGTGAGGCTGCAATGAAGGCACAGTAAGGCGGCAATGAGATGGGCACGGTGAGGCTGCAATGTGGGCATGGTCAGGCTGCAATGAGGGCACAGTAAGGCGGCAATGATGGGGACAGTAAGGCGGCAATGATGGGCATGGTGAGGCTGCAATGAGAGCACGGTGAGGCTGCAATGAGGGCACAGTAAGGCGGCAATTAGATGGGCATGGTGAGGCTGCAATGAGGGCATGGTGAGGCGGCAACAGATGGGAACAGAAGGGCAGCAATGATGGGCACGGTGAGGCTGCAATGAAGGCACAGTAAGGCGGCAATGAGATGGGCACGGTGAGGCTGCAATGTGGGCATGGTCAGGCTGCACTGAGGGCACAGTAAGGCGGCAATGATGGGGACAGTAAGGCGGCAATGATGGGCATGGTGAGGCTGCAATGAGAGCACGGTGAGGCTGCAATGAGGGCACAGTAAGGCGGCAATTAGATGGGCATGGTGAGGCTGCAATGAGGGCATGGTGAGGCGGCAACAGATGGGAACAGAAGGGCAGCAATGATGGGCACGGTGAGGCTGCAATGAGGGCACTGTGAGGCTGTAATGTGGGCACAGTAAGGCTGCAATGAGGGCACAGTAAGACGACAATGATGGGCACAATAAGGCGGCAATGATGGGCACGGTAAGGCTGCAATGATGGGCATAGTAAGGCTGCAACGATGGTGAGGCTGCAATGAGGGCATGGTGAGACTGCAATGAGGGCACAGTAAGGCGGCAATGATGGGCACAGTAAGGAGGCAATGATGAGCACGGTGAGGCTGCAATCATGGGCACGGTGAGGCTGCAATGATGGGCACGCTGAGGCTGCAATGAGGGCACAGTAAGGCAGCAACGATGAGCAAAGTAAGACTGCAATGAGGGCATGGTAAGGTGGCAATGATGGGCACAGTAAGGCTGTAATGGGGGCACGGTAAGGCTTCAATGGTGGGCACAGTAAGGCTGCAATGAGGGCATGGTGAGGTGGCAATGATGGGCATGTGTGGCTGCAATGATGGGCACTGCGAGGCTGCAATGATGGGCATGAGAGGCTGTAATTATGGGCACGCTGAGGCTGCAATGATGGGAACAGTGAGGTGGCAATGATGGGCACAATAAGACGGCAATGATGGGCACAGTGAAGCTGCATGGACTGGCACAGAGGCTGCATTGATGGGCACAGTGAGGCTGCATTTGATGGGCACTGGTGAAGCTACATTGATCTCTGGTATCATGTCCGCAGTCTCTGACCATCTCTTGTACTGTGTCTGCAGTCTCTGACCATCTCCTGTATCATGTCTACATTCTCTTAACATCTTTAGTATCATGTCCTCAGTCTCTAACCATCTCCTGTAATATGCCTGCAGCCTCTGACATCTCCTGTACCATGCCCGCAGCCTCTGACATCTTGACATCTCCTGTACCATACCCACAGCCTCTGACCATCTCCTGTAATATGCCCACAGCCTCTGGCCATCTCCTGTACTATGCCCGCAGCCTCTGACCATCTCCTGTACTATGCCCGCAGCCTCTGACATCTCCTGTACTATGCCTGCAGCCTCTGACAATCTCCTGTACTATGCCCGCAGCCTCTGACCATCTCCTGTACTATGCCCGCAGCCTCTGACCATCTCCTGTACTATGCCCGCAGCCTCTGACATCTCCTGTACTATGCCTGCAGCCTCTGACCATCTCCTGTACTATGCCACAGCCTTGGGCCATCTCCTGTCTTATATCATGTCTGCAGTCTCTGAGGGAGTCTTGAGAGGAGTCAAGAGTGGGAGCGCCACCGGGATGGGGGTCATGGGAGAAGTCAGACATGTGTGGACTGTGGAGAAGAGACTATAGGAAAACCAGAGCCACCAAGCTGGAGCCGACTGACTGATCCCTGCTTGGTGCACCTGAGAGTAGTGGCGTAGCGTGGGTTGTCAGCGCCCGGGGCAAGGCAAGTAATTTGCGCCCCCTAACGCGTGGACTTTTAGCACTCAATGAGTCCCTTCGACTAGTACAGTATAAAACACCTTACCCCCTATGTCACAGATCAGCTGCGGAGCTGATCTGTGCCTTACCTTTACTGCTGTAGGTCGGCTGGCACCTGTTGTTCCACTAGGTTGTGTTCACTGACACCACCATACTACACTGACCACCATACTACACTGACCACCATACTACACTGACTGACCACCATACTACACTGACCACCATACTACACTATATTGTTGTCCACTATATACTACACTGACTGACCACCATACATACTACACTATACTGTCCTGCGGCTGCCTACAGTATTTCTGTTTCAGTCGATCAGGCAGTGGAACGCACGCCAAGCCACACCAGCGCGAGCATAGGAGGAGGCTGCTGTTCACAGTGTGAAGTGAACTTCACACTGTACCTGACGCTGCCATACCTGATACCTTTAGTGCCGAGGAAAGGTACTTTTTAAAGTAAGCGGCCACTTGGCCTGTTCTTTGTTTTATCTACTTTTAATAAACGGAATTATGCTATGTCATTGCTTTTCCACTACCATTCCGGCGGTAGTATTTTTTCTGGCTGATTCACTTGACATCAACCCAGATCCCAGACCGCTGTTACACACAGCACTACCTGACCTATCTTTTTAAGTAAAGGGGTTATGGTAGTCTGGTTACTTACCTTTACTCCGGTGTCGCTGATATTCAGAATCGTTTTTTGCCAGTGGTGATGATTTAAAAGTACGGAACAACCCACATATGAACATTATTATTTTTGCACATTTCTCAGCGGTTTCATGATGCACATTGCACTTTATATTTGTATAAGTGTTTATTTATGTTGATGCATATGATGGGGCAGTTAATTCCACACTATTAACCTATGTGTGGTTTGTTCCAATTTGCAGGCAGGTGTGTTTAACACATCTGCTATGATTCTATTACTGGCTGTTTTCTGATGCACATTATACTATTATTTATTTCATGTTGATATCTGTTCAGTATTTACAACGATTATGTATTATTGATCACAGTTAATTTATTATTTATTATTAAGCACCCCCTTATTTTTCTACACCCCCCAACAAGGAGGATAAAACAATCCAAAATTCTATACACAATACTTTGTGCTCCTGGAAGTAAGAGATACACAGACAGACCAATATTATTATGGTAAGCTGCTGCTTAATTAAAGCAAAAAAACCCCACATAGAGCAAATGTCAAAAATCACCCTAGCAGGCGCAGCACTTAACCTAAGAAAATGATAAAGCACTGAGTGGCGATATATTGTAGTGATATTTACTATTTTATGTCTGAAGTGCCATGTGCATTTATGGACACTTTTACAACATAAAGCCATGAAAAGGGAAGAGAAACTCCTTGGAGGACTGACTGCATACATGATACTACACTATACTGTTCTGCGGCTATTTCTCTATCTCATCCCCCCCCCCTGCCCCCGGGACCAGTAACACGACTCGAGGGAGTCTCACTCACCTTGTCCTGGCCTGCATCAGTCCGGTCTCTCCGGAGGATAGGAGGAGAAGACAGCGGTTGCGTATGGGGGTCATGTGCGGAGGCGGGACTTCAGAAGCACTCACATGACCGGAGCGCGGAGGACACAGGAACTTAAAATTAGGAGGCGGCAGCCAGTAGTGACACTACTGGTACGAAATTGCGCCCCCCCCTAAATGTCGCGCCCGGGGCCACGGCACCCCCCGCATCCCCCACGCTACGCCACTGCCTGAGAGGAGGTCAGTGACAGCGCCGCCAGGCCAGTCTGAGGGGGGTCACTGATGTAAGGGAGGAGGGAATACAATAATGTAAGGGGGCACTGATATAAAGGTTTCCCCCTTATATCAGTAACCCCCCCTCTTACCTTAGTGTATTTTCTGCGGAAGGTGGTGTCACCAGAGTCCCGTCCCCCCCTCACATTCCCAGAGTCCCAGGTGTCCCCCTTGATGATTGCTTCACCTTTACTACTTTTAACTGAAATTTGCTGTTTTATATATATATTCATAGCCCCATGTGCTTTCATATCTGTCTTATGTATATATAATACGCTCTTCAAATGTGCTTTAAAATGCATTTGCACTTTCATGAACAAGAAAATAAGAAAAGAAAATAATGACGTTGGGCTGGTATAATGATGCTATGGGGCTGGTATGAAATTATTTCCAGGGCTGGTTTTTATTCCCAGTCCGGCCCTGGGCAGTGATGAGAAAAACCATAAATCATGCAAAAAAAAAAAAAAAAAAAGGTATCAATGAAGTTGTGATGTGAATCAATCACCAAGACAATAAGACATACATAAACCATAATTAATGAAATTGACATTTGGGGGGACGTTATGGGGACATTGTCTGCAGTCTCTGTCCATCTCTTGTACCATGTCTGCAGTCTCTGACCTTCTCTTGTACCATGTCTGCAGTCTCTCACCATCTCTTGTACTATGTCTGCAGTCTCTGACCATCTCTTGTATTATGTCTGCAGTCTCTGACCATCTCTTGTATTATGTCCGCAGTCTCTGACCATCTCTTCTACCATGTCTGCCGTCTCTGACCACCTCCTCTAGTATTTTGGGGGAGCCTGGAGCTCCTCTTTAGGTTGTCTGCTGTGTTTAGACTTTGCTACATGCAGAGAGTGTTGTATTTTTTTTTAAGAACAGATAAAATAAAATAAATAGCGCATGGGCAGTAATCGTGATGCACACCTCTACTGTAAAGCAGCTAAAAAAACGCCTCCCATGCCACCCCAGTGTGAAAGCCCAAGTGCTTTCACACTGGGGCGGTGCACTTGCGGGACATTACAAAAAGTCCTGCAAGCAGCATCTTTGGGGTGGTTTGGGAGCGCTGTATACAGTGCTCCTAAACCATCCCTGCCCACTGGAATGCATGGGGCAGAGCTTCCACCTGAAAAGTGCTTCAGAAGCGCAACAACACAGGCGGTTGTAACCCTTTCTGCAGCCGCTAGCGAGGGTTAAAATTGCCCCACTAGTGGCCGAAAAGCGACGCTAAAACGACAGTAAAGCGCCGCTAAAACTACCGGCGCTTTAACGCCAATGCGGAGCAGCACCAGTGTAAAAGGGGTCTTAGGGAATGTAAAAGTTCCAAGGTAAAATAACTAGAGTATGCTAGGATGCTAAATGGGGCATAATAGTCCATACAAAAGAATCTTATTGCATCCAAAACCACTAGTGGCAGGTCCGCAATGAGACTGAAGTAATCTCTGTAAGGAAAAAAAGGGAGAAAGGGAGCCAACTCTGTAGAGAATAATGGTACAAATAGTCGGCACCCTCTGCTGTCTCCTTTTGTTTATAGAAAGGATGTCCATAGATAGGTCATTTTATTTTGATTAGCCAGTTGCCTGACTGAAAAAAACAAACAAACAAAACAAATGGATTCCCCCATCCACACAAACAAGGTGGATGGTGGAATCCTCCCCGCTGTGTTATTGTATTCTGACAGTGGGCGCTTCTTCGCGGTCAAAATACAATGATTGGTTATTGGATCAACCAAGGATAAAAAGTAACAAGAACAATTGAGTACTCTCCATGATACTTTTTTATTTGCACTAATATCCACATTTTCAGGACAAGCTTCAGGGGTGTACCCCCCTTCTTCAAAGCACCTCAAAACGTTGTCCCGAGAATCTGAATGTTAGTGCAAATAAATTAGTTGCAAGTGCATTAATATGGCTACAATCACCACAATTATGATGTAAAGTAACATCAATAGTATTGAACATATCATCAAGTTGGTCACTATTGGGTATCACATATCATTTAAAGGGAAAAGGTAGGAATCTACATCTCTGATAACACCTCTTAAGAGGAATAGGAATAGGATACATAGAAAAGGTGCAAGAATGAATCAACAATAGCTTTACGTTGTATCCTAATTTCAGAAATCTAGAAATTGAAAGAATAAAAATCACAAAGAATACAAAATACAAAGACTGGATATTATAATTAATAAAAATAAGTCATGATCATAATTCAGACCCCTTGTATATGGTCAGGTGTCAGGCTCAGAGGTCATTAGCTAAAGCAATAGAGAGGCTCCCACCAACCAGCAGGAGAAGTACATAAACAGGTCACCCTGGCGGATGACGCGGGCTCACCTGGGGTGTGGGGTCTAAGCACTAACTGGTATTCACCAGAGCTCCTGATGATGGAGATGGGTGTTGCGGCATGTTAGTACCAGGTCATGGTCCTTAGGATCACCCCACCAGGAGGTGAGCAAGGTCCAGTAGCAGATATAGCAGGTAGGGGTCACACAGAAGCATAGTCAGCAAACAAGCCAAAGGTTGGTAACAAGTGGTTGCAGGTTGGAATCAAGCAGAAGAGTAGTCAAGGAACAAAGCAAAGTAGTCAAAGGCTGGAAGCAAAAATACAGATGCAACATGAGGGATAAGAGTGAGATATTGGCCGGATAGTGCACAATAATCTAGCAAACAGGAAGTGCAAAGGCATGGTTTAAAAAGGAAGTTCATGGGAGGAGCAAAGAGTTCACCAGAAGCTAGGTTCAAGGCATGATTTTTAAAGTAATTGCCCAGAAAGCTCCAGCATTTCAGATGGTTCAGCAAGAAGAGGTACTACCAGACACGGAAGAAGTTGCAGGTTCGGATCCAGGTCCTGACACCCCTAGGTGAACATGTATCCAGGGCTGGAACAAGGAATGGGCAGGAGGGGTGGCATCGGCAGGCACAGCGGTTTGGGAGGGTGCCCTCTCACCACACAATTAATTTATATCTTGGGCTGGCAACCTGTAGGCCACAGCTTCCTGTCTGCTTTGACAACTACTGTTTTCACACTGTGCTCCACCATGTCCACTCATCACCGCATCTGCCTACATCTGACACAAAAAAGCACACCATGCATACGCAACTTCTTTCTACCTGTTAGAAAACAAGTGATTGGCCACATATGTGCACACCCAATGCCACCCATGGGCAAGCAGAGCAAGTGGGCAGAGAATGGGCACAGGATGGTACAGTCATTCTATGGCATGCATTAGCAGCAGGAAAGGAGGGCACAGTTTCGCATCCTTACCCTAACATGCTGTTAGAAAAGATTAATTTGGTTGTCCTCGGGCTGGTTGGTAAGTGAGCTTGGAGTTTACCTTGGATTTATCCTTAACTTTTTTTCTAACATATGTTGCTTTCCAATGCTGCTTGCTGCAATGGCCAGTTATAGGTGGGGGCAGTGGCTTTTATTTGTATTACTGTTATATTGGTCAGGCAACGCACTGACAACTTTGCAGCCATTGTGCTATGTGCTGGGTGCTCAGTGTGCCCCTATACCTTTAAGAAGGGGTGGGCTCGCTTCAGTCCACCTGCCCTCCATCTGTCCATCAGAATGCATGTGCTTCCATTGTGGAGTCACTCATGAGCTAGTGATAGGGCTACAGATACCAGGGTACCTTGGTGGGGCTCTGTAGCGTATGTTTTTGGATATTCGTCCAAATCTTATGAATTACATAGCATGTGGGATAACTACGCTTACTATAGAAGTAGTAGGCTACTATTAGCTGCACCGGTGAAGATCTCTAAACAAGGTATCTAATTGTTTAAAAAAAATTCAGAGGAAGCCATACAGAACAGTTATGTAGAAAATATAATAGTTGTGGCATCCATATCATCTTTATCAAGTTAGCTCTACTTATTACTGTTAGAGGTAGATTACTCCAAATTTCCCCCACTTGTTTAAAGCGCTTAAAGAGGAAGTAAACCCTGATGAGTTTTAATTCCTCTTTATTTCCCTGCAAAGGTAAAGCATAATGGGCTACTATTGTCCGGGAAATTTTAAGCTTCTCCCTATAAGCAAATAATTTCTTTGCGCTTAAAAGCACAAAAACAGCTCTCTCATATAATGCCGGGAAAAGCGCGCTTGTATGTCTCCAAGTAACACAGACAGACGCTGGTGTCACATTGAGCTCAGCAGAATCCTGCAATTGAATGCTTTACTCCTTTTATTTATACTGTCAACATGAATAAACAAAGGAAGGTGGTGGCTTCAGAATCAGCCAATCAGACACTTGTATTCTTTCAAAAGAACCAATCACACACACATGTATATATTCAAATAGAAATACAGAAGTGACGTGTGCAGACTGTGGTGTGCAGAGCCATGCGGCAAGCAAATTGTGAGACACAAAGGACTCACAATTTAAACACTACTTACACGCCTCTGAACACGACAGTGTGCACATTCCCACTGCTACCAATGACGCAAGCCATACTCTATCATGGCTCAGTGGGCTCAATGGGCCATAATTTTGTATGGTTTTGCTGTGGTTCCCATGTACGCAGATCTGCTTACTTAGGAGTTTAGATGTGGTCTCCATTGAGTAGAGCAAACAGATCTTCCGTGTTCACGGGAAGGTTTCAGCAGCCAATGATCTTCCACCAATGTCTGTATGTGCAAATACGCTCACATGAGCGCATTACAGCAAAACTGACACTGGGGGACATCTGACAACATACATTAATAAAAATTTCCACAACACTATGCATCGCATAGTAGCCCATTATGTGTCTCTTACCTGAAACTGAAGCCTGCGATGTCACCACTGTCCCCACTAGCAGTGAGCGTCCATCTTCACCCCTCTTCCTACCGGGCCGCTAATCCTGGCTTTGTGACTGGCCGGAGTCTCGTGAAGTCATGGCATGACCCCTTTAGAAATGGCACGATCTGCTCTTTGTAAAGTGTACATGGGGCATAGACATTGGCTCACAGCTTTATTGTAAATATCTCCTAAACCGTGGAGGTTTAGGAGATATTTCCAGCACCTACAGGTAAGCCTTAATATAGGCTTACCTGTAGGTAAAAGTAGTTGGTACAACCATTTTAAGTAGTGGGGCTAAATGCCTCTCTGCATATGCACTCACTTGTGTTGTAACTTGTACGCCTAAGTATTTAAATGTAGAGACTACAGCTATTTGAGATTGTAAAGCCTGAAAAAGAGTCATATGTGTTCATTAAGGACATCACTGCCATTAAAGAGGACGAAGTGTCTCCCAAAAATAAAAGTGTGTCATCAGCATATAAAGCAATCTTGTCCTCTCCTAAGGGTCTACAAAACCCAATAATATTCGAAGGTTGACGGACAGCAGCAGTCAAAGATACAAGAGCCAAATCAAAAAGTAGAGGTAAAAATAGGCATCCCTGTCTTGTTCCTTGTTGAAGTGAGAAAGGCGGCAATATATGTCAATTTACCTGTACCTGTGCCACCGGGGCAGCATAAAGGAGTTGTATCCAGCTTAGAAACTGGGATCCAAAGTCAAATTACACTCAACAATGTCATAGGAAATCCCATTCAATGCTATCAAAAGCTTTTGCCGCATCAAGGGACAATATAGCTCTGCTCGATTTTCAGACGAAACCTGTAGGTTAAGAAAGCGCCTTATATTCACTGCGGTAGATCTATTCTACATGCGCTATCTTAGATATGACTTTCGCCAATCTATTAGCTAACACTTTTGCGAATAGCTTCACATCGGATGTAAGTAATGATATTGGGCGATATGATTCTGGATTATTAGGAGTTTTATCAGGTTTTAATAGGACTATAATAATTGCTTCATTCATAGAGCGAGGGAGGTGACCACATTCCAATGCTGCATAAATACCTCTAATAGTTCAGGCAACAAATTAGTTCCATAGACCTATAGACTGTTAAATGTTTATTAAATAAAGGTATCAGATGAAGCCAAGACATATCTGGGGAAATGCCTCCCCCTTACAGGGCTAGAGACATGGATCTGATTGGACTCGCATTGAGAAACAGTTAGGAGACCCATATAAGGGTTTGATTCAAACTCTCAAACCTGGACATAAACTTCCGGCATAGTTTTTCCTTGCCTTAGGCCAGGATTTCTCAAAACAGGGTTTCTCAAAACAGGGTCAGCCTTGCAATGTCTCATGGAACTTAAAGTTTCACAACAGCTGGAGGGCCACCAGTTTGACACCTGCGTTTTAAGGTTTCCTCTTTGTTGAAAAGGTTGAGAAAGGCTGCCCTAAGTCCTGGAGGGGGGGGGGGGGACCTGCCCCAGTGCTGCATGCACCTCAAATATGTATCCAGAAACCTTCATTTTCTTTTTAAAAGTTCTGTTACCACCCGATTGGGTTTAGGGACGTGGCCATTGCCAATAGCCTAAAACTTTAGTTGTGAAGGAGCAAATCCCGTGTCTAAAAAATGTCAGATGACAAGGCATTCTCTAAATATATTTTAACATTTCAGCCATAAAGCCCGGATGGTCAATCAAAGCTTGAAATTGGAAGGAGAGATAGCTGAATGCATATTTGAGAGGAATCATTTGGTGTGACCAAATTATTCAATTTGATCTCCAGAGCCGAGCGGAGAAACCCGATGAGGTAAGAAGAGATATTATTCCCTATTGTTCTACAGGTACGGCTCACGGATGGATAAACAGGTGCATCATTTTAACTACACCTAAAATGATTCACTTACTGTATCCTTCAACTCCAACTATATCCTTCAAAGCTTCAAACTAGCACAGAAGAATCTCTGGCCTTCTATCTTTGATGTGGGGGGTGGTGGGGAATTTTATGTCTCGAATTTTCCTTTACTTTGATAATAGATGACATGAGTTTGCCAGCTCTGCTGAATTGCAGGGGGAAAAAAAGGAGCATCAAAAGTGCAGGAAGTAGTTTCCAGATGAAAAATTACAATAAATTTGTATCTGCTGCTGGTATTGAAACGCACAACAGAGTTGTCAGAGAGCAGACTAAAGGGGAATTTTTATTTTAACACATTGTTTAATGACTTTGACGGAATTAAAGCAAGCCTGTCACAGTGAATTAAATCCTTTAACTGTCACCAACTCACAATTGTGTGCATGTTAGCAAGTCATAAATTAGTTGAATCCTTAACTGGGTGCTAAAAGAACGAGAACCTGCTTTTTTTTTTCTTTAATTGTGCCACCATATTGATTATGACATTAGAGTTGGAAGAGTACACCTGTCAATTGTGGTGCAGACTCCCTCCTCTTGTCAGTAGCTATAAATCTTGTTTCACAATTTGTATGAAGTGAGGAAGTGTTAAATTCCATGTCTGTCCCATCCTGGAGATTCTCCTTAACTTTTAGGTCATGGTCACTGGAACCAATGTCCCCATTGGAATATTTACCCTCATTTCCTATTTCCTTGTCAAATTTTGAAATGGAAATTTTAGATTTTTCTTAATTTACTGTCTCTATGATAATAGTTAGCAGGACAAATAGTGTGGATGCCCCTATTGGGGACACAGACAGCAATAAAGACCTGGAGGCTTATTTATGAATAAGATTGGTAAGTTTGTAGATAATTAAAGAATTCCAGGTACAGAATTTATTGCATAGTTACATTTGTCTAGTTTGGACCATTGTAACTGCCAGTGGGATTTTTTTTTTTTGGGGGGGGGGCGGCAAAGAGTATGCCAACCCCCCCCCTGGGGTTGGTCGTTTGGTAGCACTTACCCCATCACCGACAGCTTCCCATGCTCGGTGGTGGCTTCCATTGCTGTTCTCCTGCGGCCTCTCGTTCTCCAGGTCATCACGGCGGCTTCCGTTTCCTCCCTTCTCCTCGGCGGCCAATTGGGAGTCTTCTGTTTTCGGCCAATCCGAAAACGGGTCCTTACTTCTGATTGGCCAGATTGAGGATCAGTGTTTCCACAGCGAATATTCATTTGCTGTTGTAACACACCTGGGTGGGATCAGAGAGCATCCTCTGCGTCCCGAGCCCACCCGATTTTGAAGCCCATTAGAGCCTCTGAAAAAACAAAACCTGGCCACTGTAATTTATGTGCCCGGTGCCTTTAAAGGGGCCGGACACATGAATAGGGGGTGGCCGCAGTGGCCGTGGATAGATTCATGCTATGCATATAGGGGGGTGGAGAGAGGGGGCGGGTGTCCGGGCGCTCCTAATGGACGGGCGGCCACTGGTAACTGCATATATCATACCTGTGGGATTCCTTTAGATCAGGGGTGTCCAACCTGCGGCTCAAGATGGCAATGAAAGCGGCCCAACACAAAATTGTAAATTTACTTAAAAATTTGGATTTTGAGGTGAATTTTTATGTAAAAATGCATTTACACTTAGTGAACACATGCGACCAAAGAACATTTTGACAGCGTCTCTTTACTGGACTTCGATAAGTTGTATCTTCCCAGAGAAAAATGACTCATAAACACACCTTATTCATGTCATCAGTTTTCAGCAGCACTTATATTTGTGAGCAACTATTTTCAAGGGTGAAGCACACAAAGGGCAAAATTAGAACCAAAATATCGGAAGAACACCTTCATTCATTCAGATTTGCTACTCCGTCCATAAAACCAGATATTGATGCGTTGGCTTATCAAAAACAGTGACAAATATCGCACGTGTTTTATGTTGCCTTCTTTTACTTTTATATTAAAAAAATCTTACAAAAAAAAATTAAGTTTTAGTACTCAGATCTGGCGCGGCCGGTCCATTAGGGGTGAGCTGTATGTTCCTGTTATCATGCATTTTATATGTTTGAATTTACTGTGGCGGCCGCCTTCCTTTTTTTACCATGCAATACTGTTTTTACTATGGATAAGTGTAAGTGCAATAAATGGAACCCTTAAGAGGTTTTACACTATCCAGCGTTTTATGTTTTATTTGGATCTGACTACACAATCGTCGTCTGAGTGGAGTCCCTTGGATGCTCTGGAGCTGTTCCTGACGTGGTTCCTTTGTACATCCCCTGCTGATGACCCCTACCGGGACATTTTCATCGAGCCTGTTTGTCCCTTCGTAATAAAGGGTCCAGACTCTCTGGTAAGAGTCCAACCTAATGTGGTGGTGGTGTGTTGACTTGGTGAAGGGATTAGATAACCTTATCCACAGTTGAATAATAGAGTTTGCCATTTGACCATTATGGTCCATTAGAAAGACAGATTTTTCCAAACTGTTTCTTTATATATATTTTTTTTCAGTATTTTTAATATCAATCACTGTAGCGCAACACAAC
Organism: Lithobates clamitans; assembly: GCA_037952925.1. Taxonomy (NCBI): domain Eukaryota; kingdom Metazoa; phylum Chordata; class Amphibia; order Anura; family Ranidae; genus Lithobates; species Lithobates clamitans. The sequence continues at coordinate 185,991 of JBBGZY010002311.1, forward strand.
CTTATATTGGTCCATTAGGGTTGCAGGGGTGCCGACCCCCTAGTTTGCATAGATGCATGCGGGGCGCTGGACTCTTACGTTTGTATGAGTTTTTTTTCCCAAGCACATGATTAGAGCCGGAGGCTTGACAAATATTGGGTATGGGGAGCAGAGCACTGCTCCCCGAACCCACCCACTTGCGACAATAGCGAATCAATATTCGCTATTGTCTTTCAGCTTCTCCTCCCAGCCAATCAGTATGGGGGGATCGGGTTGGCCAAGAGGAGAAGCTGAGGAAGCCGCGGAGGAACCGTGCCGTGGAGCGGTGAGTGCCAGGACCATGGAGCATTGAACATTGTCTCCTGAGTTGTCCCTGGATGGAGAGCTGCATGCAGACTACAGGGTGGAAGCTGTTTGAGATGACAGTGCATAGAAAGTGAGGAGAACAGTGAGTGATGTATGTGAAACCACAGCGGGTTATCCTGCCTCTCCTCCCGGAGCTCTGCACTCACTCCTTTAAGTTCAGGGACAGCCTGGCATGTAGTAGTGTCCGCTACGTCTAGACCAGGACTCTTTTGGCTTATGGATTGCTAGGATAGTGTGGACATCGCTTTGGATTTTTTCCTACTATTAGCTGCAGACTTGGGATCATACACTGGACTGGTAGGCCTATAGACACCTTGTATTTATCCGGAGAATGTCACATAGTTACATAGTAGGTGAGGTTGAAAAAAGACACAAGTCCATCAAGTCCAACCTATGTGTGATTATATGTCAGTATTACATTGTATATCCCTGTATGTTGCGGTCGCTCAAGTGCTTATCTAATCATTTTTTGAAAATCCTCATGGCATTGTTATTGTACCAGCCCAGGAAGAACAGCTGTCGGATGGAGTGTGGAGGTCTGTCCGGGGATGGGGACTCTGTTTGCTGCCCCCCCAAAAAATGGAGCACAAGCCACCACTGACTCAGATAGGTACATTATTTATGTAGCACCCTGGTGTATAGGCAGGGTTGCTCCTAAATTTACCTGCCAGGTATAGCTACCTTGGCTAATTGTTGAGGATCAATTGATTTCACTCTAATGCCCCGTACACACAGTCAGATTTTCCGATGGGAAATGTTGGATGTGAGCTTATTGGCTGAAAGTCCGACAGTGTGTACGCTCCATCGAACATTTGCTGTCGGACTTTCCGGCAACAAATGTTGGCTAGCAGGTTCTCAAATTTTCCGCTAACAAAACTTTGTTGTCGGAAAGTCTGATCGTGTGTACACAAGTCCGCGCACAAAAGTTCACGCATGCTCGGAATCAAGTACGAGCCGGAAGCGCTCGGTGTTGTAAAACTAGCGTTCGTAATGGAAATATCACATGACTATTGAACTTCCTTTTTATTGGCTCGTCTTACATCTTGTACGTCACTGCATTTCCACGTTCGTAATTGTTGGCCAACATTTGTGTGACCGTGTGCAAGACAAGTTTGAGCCAACATCCTTCGAACAAAAATCCACGGTTTTGTTGGCAGAAAATACGATCGTGTGTATGCAGCATTAGTCTGTAATTGCTTCACTTCTCTCTTTTGCCGCTAGGTGGCCGGGTACCTGGTAGCATTAGATATGAGAAGGGCAATGCAAGGTCAAATTATGGGTATATGGGATATCCCAGCCAATGGGCGGGGGTTTTCTTGAATCCCTTGGCCTGCTGGGAGAACCTATATATTGAGATGGAGTCAGGTTGGGGTTCTGTGCCACCTGGATGGCTGTCTGGGTGGACATGTGTTGTATTGTTCCGGAGCAGTATTCTCACCAACCGGGGACGGTGAAGAATGGGGAAACTTCAGTGGGTATCAAGCCAGGGACCCAACCAGCAGAGGTGACACTTGCAGAACAGCCTTGTGTGTCAAGCCAGGGACGGAGCAGGCTAGTGGGGGTGAAGCTTGAGAAGTGTCTTGAGTCCCAAGCTAGGCACCCAGCAGAGAAGCGGGGGTGACGCTTGAGGAAGATACTGCTGTGAAGATTGGAGGAGCTCAAGGGATTCAGTGGCAGTAAATCATCTAGTCTAGTAAGAGAGAGACTGGGAGCTCAGTGGGCTGAAGAACTACAAGGAGTGATTGCAGTGGAAGCAAAGGAATTGTAACAACTTGTGTTAGAAACATTTAAAGACTTTTGCCATAGGAGACAGCATTCCTGCACATGCAGATGTGGCATCTTGCTGGATGCCTTTCCCTGCATGGCTATCCTCCTGTTGAAGTCTCGGAGTCTGCCAATTAACATTGCAACTACCTAGTGGTTTCCAGGCCTAACCCTCTCTCCCAAAGTTCTGTTTAAGAGACAATAAAAATTTCTTTGCATCCAAGAAGTGTCTGGTGCCCAATCAATCTACCTTGCATTACACCCACTATGCCTTGCAACCCACCAAATACAGGAGGATGTCAGCTATCTCTTACCCTGGAGATTCTCATTAGACTGAAGGAGACCTGGGACCTCGCTACATTTATATTAGTGATTGTTAGAAACACAGACATATAGAAAAAGTGACGGCAGTCTGCCCATTTTTTGTTTTTTCGTCAACTTTGTTGTTTGACTATAGATCTATGTTTAAAGCCATTTACTGTTGACTGTCTCACTACCTCTGCTGGTAGTTTATTCCAAGCATCAACTACCTGTAGCAATAACTCACGGTGGAGCTGCTGATTTATGATCGGGCCTGTTCTCTGATCTCTTCACTCCTCTTAACTTGCTCAATCGCCTAGACACAACTGTACTTATTACCTTCCTGAAGTCGCTCTTGATATGTTTTATCCCCCCCACATCTTTCACTATTATTGTTGCCCGTCTCTGGACTCATTCTACCTTATCAATATCTTTCTGTAGGTGAGGGTCTCCGGAAGTGGACACAGTATTCTAAACGAGGTCTCACTAAAGATCTATATAAGGGAATCAGACTTGTGATCTGCCCAACTTTTTCTGCTCATCAGCTATCCTTATTGTTAGTGTATTTTAAGTGTATATCAAGACAATTCCCCTTCTTCCAATGTGGCCCAGGAAGGTCAAAAGGTTGGACACCCCTGCTCTAGACACTGGAAATCACTGAGGTAGACACTTCTACTTAAGTGATATCAACTAGCTTCTGGGACTTGTGCCAATTGGCTGCCCTGCTGCATTGGGAACACAGGAGGTCACCCACACGCCATTTAGAGAATTCTTTGCATTTTCTCAATAAATGGAAAGCATTCTCTGATTGGACTAGGTGGGGAGCATGATGTCACCACCCCACCTCTCCACCTCCTCTAACCAGAGAACACTTTGCATTCATTGGGAAGGCATGAGGCCCAGACATCACTGGAGTGGTGGCATCTTCTATATTGATTTCCAGCTTCTAGAAGGATACAACATGTTTGATATATGCATAGTTACATTGGTCCAAGCTTGATCGTATAAGCATGCAAAAAATGCCATATCTGGAATTCTTCTTTAATTCAGTTGTCCAATCATGTGAAAAGTACTTGCACATAATTGGCTATCCAAAGTAAAAAGAAATCAGATAAACAGGGGAGCTTTATAGTTTATTTCTGACTAAGTCAGTGCCACTGTTTACAGCACCTTGGGGGGGTGGGTGGTCTGTAGGCAGAGTTTGGGGAGGGGGCTGTCCTAAAACCTGTACGGGGCCCCATGATTTCCAACAGCGGCCCTGCCGGGCAAGCAGTTTTTTATTTAGGATTTCATAAACCCAGATCGACCAAACCTCCCCCTCCACCCCCCTCAAAATGCATTGGCTTCAACTGAATATGATGTTAAAACAACTCCTGGACTTCTGAAAAGGTATATGGCAACTCGCACTCCAGTTTTTATTCAATATACATGCGTTCCTATAGCCATACCACCAGAACGCTTCCTAAAAAGAAATCTTCTTGTATACTAGACTAGTTTTATGATTGCATACCATGATCCACTGACCCCCACACCTCTTCTAGACCTAGCAATAAAGATCTGACAGGGGTTTTTCAATACTTATAAACAAGGCCAAGGAAAAATCCAAGGAAAAAAACAAGCTTAACTTACGGACCAGCTCGCAGGCAACCAAGTAAACCTGTCTAACAGTATTCGTTAAAAGCAGGGGTCTAGTCTGCACACATTTGCAAATGCATGCGTAAGCCACAGAGTCTCGTCAAGGCCCCCTGGTATCTCTGGTACCTAACACTAACTTATAAGTGTCCCCACAGTGCAGGCACATGCATTACCGTGATAGCCAGCTATATATGGGGGCAAGTGGCATACCCTTTTTTGTATCACTGTTGTGTTTTTCAACACGTACCTTATCACTCTTGGGCGCAGAGTGTCAATATTTTGTGTGGCCACAATTATTTTCCAGCACTGCCTTAACCCTCATGGGCATGGAGTTCACCAGAGCTTCACAAGTTGTCACTGGAGTCCTCTTCCACTCCTCCATGATGACATCACGGAGCTGGTGGATGTTGGAGACCTTGCACTCCTCTGCCTTCTGTTTGAGGATGCCCCACAGATGCTTAATAAGGTTTAGGTCTGGAGACATGCTTGGCCAGTCCATCACCTTTACCGTCAGCTTCTTTAGCAAGGCAGTGGTCGTCTTGGAGGTGTGTTTGGGGTCGTTATCATGTTGGATTACTGCCCTGTGGCCCAGTCTCCGAAGGGAAGGGATCATGCTTTGCTTCAGTATGTCACAGTACATGTTGGCATTCATGGTTCCCTCAATGAACTGTAGCTCCCCAGTGCTGGCAACACTCATGCAGTGCCAGACCATGACCCTCCCACCACCATGCTTGACTGTAGGCAAGACACACTTGTCTTTGTACTCCTCACCCGGTTGGCGCCACACGCTTGACTCAATCTGAACCAAATAAGTTTATCTTGGTCTCATCAGATCACAGGACATGGTTCCAGTAATCCATGTCCTTGGTCTGCTTGTCTTCAGCAAACTGTTTGCAGGCTTTCTTGTGCATCATCTTTAGAAGAGGCTTCCTTCTAGGATGACAGCCATGCAGACCAATTTGATGCAGTGTGCGGCGTATGGTCTGAGCACTGACAGGCTGACTCCCCCACCCTTTCAACCTCTGCAGCAATGCTGGCAGCACTCATAATCACGCTCATTTCCCAAAGACAACCTCTGGATATGACGCTGATCACGTGCACTCAACTTCTTTGGTCGACCATGGCGAGACCTGTTCTGAGTGGAACCTGTCCTGCTAAACCGCTGTATGGTGTTGGTCACCGTGCTGCATCTCAGTTTCAGGGTCTTGACAATCTTCTTATAGCCTAGGCCATCTTTATGTAGAGCAACAATTCTTTTTTTCAGATCCTCAGAGAGTTCTTTGCCATGAGGTGCCATGTTTAACTTCCAGTGCCCAGTATGAGAGAGAGAGAGCGATAACACCAAATTTAACACACCTGCTCCCCATTCACACCTGAGACCTTGTAACACTAACGAGTCACATGACACCGGGGAGGGAAAATGGCTTATTGGTCCCAATTTGGACATTTTCACTTAGGGGTGTACTCACTTTTGTTGCCAGTGGTTTAGACATTAATGGCTGTGTGTTCAATTATTTTGAGGGGACAGCAAATTTACACTGTTATACAAGCTGTACACTCACTACTTTACATTGTAGCAAAGTGTCATTTCTTCATGGTTGTCACATGAAAAGATATAAAATATTTACAAAAATGTGAGGGGTGTACTCGCTTTTGTGAGATACTGCAAATAACAGCAAAGGTGACCTGAATTGGCCTACTACATTATATGGCCAAAAGTATTACATTTTACATTACAAATAAAATATTGTAGATAAAAGTTTCCGGTTCCTGTTCCAGCAGGACTGTGGCCCTGTGTGCAAAGCCAGCTCCATAAAAGACATGGTTTGGGTATTTTGACATGGAGAAATTTGAGTTACATGAACAGAGCTTGGACCTCAACCTTAGAGAACACCTTTGAGATGAATTGGAATGACAGTTATGAGCCAGGTCTTCTCATCCAACATTAGTACCTGACCTCACAAATGTTCTTTTGGGTGAATGGGCAAAATGTTCTATTTATAACTTGCTGAGAATATAAGATTTTTTACGCTTGTTCAGAATGACACAAATTAAAAAAAAAATAAAAAAATGATACCAACCCTACAGTATTTCGGCAGAAGTTACGACACTTGGAAATACACCACTTGAAAAATTCCCTTATCTTTGGAAAGGTTCTCTCCAAACCCTTTACATTCTTTGGACACATATGCCTTAGGAAGCCACAGACGCCCAAATTCAATGTTACCTTTTATTCACATCTAATTACCTTCTTTCTTGATCATCCATATTTAACCTAATGGCTCTTGAATCTTTCCCAATGAGCCTAGACAGCGAAGATAACGAGGTCTGAGGACCCCAAACTTTTCATAATTCATAATCCAGTAATCCAATTGTAAGATTGAATCATTCAGCTTTAGACAGAAGCAGGCTATGATAATTCTTTTAAACTTTCTTAGCAAGATATTGTGAAATCCTAGCAGTATCAATTCTTTTGAGCCAACCCAGCAGGGCAGAAGGTTATCTAAATGTGGTATAGCGGGCCTGCACAGCATGGTTATATGCCATCGTAATTGCTAATGACCTAGATCAGTGTTTCTCAACTCCAGTCCTCAAGGCGCCCCCGACAGGTCATGTTTTCAGGCTTACCATTATTTTGCACAGGTGATTTGATCAGTAATTACCACAGCCGTTTCATCTGAAGGAAATCCGGAAAACACGACCTGTTGGGGCGCCTTGAGGACTGGAGTTGAGAAACACTGGCCTTGATTACAAAACCCATTAGACAAGGTACAGTATCAATTAAGTAGTTTAAGTTGAATTAAAAAAAAAAAACTTTTGGCCCAGAGTCTGCAAAGTTGTAAGGACTTCTAATTTAGCCATCGAAATTGGGGGCCGTAAGTTCCATTAAATAGAGCTGGTAAATGGCTATCATAAAGGATGTGTTATAAAAATTCCATACCAACGAATGTTTTAACTGGCTGTGAGTGGACATTGTAAAGCCACAAATGAGCAATCCACGTGCCTGTCTGGACGTTTCTCTCTACCAGAACCCAACTGCAATAATATTTTTTTTAAATCCTGGTATGAGAAAATTACCTTAATAACAAGTGTCTACACGAATGAAGAAGAAAATTGTGATCAATTACGGTAAGTACTAAATACCCCCATACTATGAGGTGCAGGAAGCTGATAGGAAAAATGACCCCTTCTAAGGAATGCCACATATAAGAGATGCATCATGCTTGTTCTCTAGTGAACTGTGATTTCATGCTATGCAATAATACACTATATTACCAAAAGTATTGGGACGCCTGCCTGTACACGCACATGAACTGTAATGGCATCCCAGTCTAATGCCCTGTACACACAGTCGGATTTTCCGGCAGAAAATGTGTGATAGGACCTTGTTGTCGGAAATTCCGACCGTGTGTGGGCTCCATCACACATTTTCCATCGGATTTTCCGACACACAAAGTTTGAGAGCTTGCTATAAAATTTTCCGACAACAAAATCCGTTGTCGGAAATTCCGATCATGTGTACACAAGTCCGACGCACAAAGTGCCACGCATGCTCAGAATAAATAAAGAGATGAAAGCTATTGGCTACTCCCCTGTTTATAGTCGAGACGTACGTGTTTTACGTCACTGCGTTCAGAATGATCGGATTTTCCGACAACTTTGTGTGACCGTGTGTATGCAAGACAAGTTTGAGCCAACATCCGTCAGAAAAAATCCATGGATTTTGTTGTCGGAATGTCCGACCGTGTGTATGGGGCATTAGTCTGTAGGGTTCAATATTGTCTTGGCCCATCCTTTGCAGCTATAACAGCTTCAACTCTTCTGGGAAGGCCGTCCACAAGGTTTAGGAGGGTGTCTATGGGAATGTTTGACCATTCTTCCAGAAGCGCATTTGTGAGGTTAGGAACTGATGTTGGACGAGAAGGCCTGGCTCGCAGTCTCTGCTCTAATTCATCCCAAAGGTGTTCAGGCCAGTCACATTCCTCCATCCCAAACTTGCTCATCCTGATCTTTTTGGACCTTGCTTAGTGCACTGGTCCAAATCATTTGGTGGAGGGGGGATTATGGTGTAGGGTTGTTTTTCAGAGGTTGGGCTTGGCCCCTTAGTTTCAGTGAAAGGAACTCTTAAGGAATCAGCATACCAAGACATTTTGGACAATTTCATGCTCCCAACTTTGTGGGAACAGTTTGGGGACGGCCCCTTCCTGTTCCAACATGACTGCTCACCAGTGCACAAGGCAAGGTCGATAAAGACATGGATGAGTGAGTTTGGGGTGGAGGAACTTGACTGGCCTGCACAGAGTCCTGACCTCAACCCCATATAACACCTTTGGGATGAATTAGATCAGAGTACAAGCCAGGCCTTCTCATCCAACATCAGTGCCTGACCTCACAAATGCGCTTCTGGAAGAATGGGCAAGCATTCCCATAGACACACTCCTAAACCTTGTGGACAGCCTTCCCAGAAGAGTTGAAGCTGCAAAGGGTGGGCCAACTCAATATTGAACCCTACGGAGTGAGAAGCCATTAAAGTTCATGTGTGTGTAAAGGCAGGCGTCCCAATACTTTTGGTAATATAGTGTTTAAAAGGCTGTTACAGATGACCCTGTGAAAATATGACTGCATTTAGAAACGGAGGCTTCATTGAAAATATCATAACTGTTTTAGCACTTCTACCCATTACCTCTCATGTCCTTGGATTGGTTTTGTCCTTTCTGTAAAGGCCACCCATATGGGAGAAAAAAGGATGGTGGCTTCAGCGGCTCAATGGCTCTCAATTTACCATTGAACCGATGCGCCCATACTGGGAGTCACTGAAGAATAGGACCTGTCTTATGCTACATTGTATTGGATTCTGTTGGGACCATAGTACAGGTGAAACCTTGTTAGGTACTTTTCATCTTTTAATTACATTTTTTTTTCTGTTTCTATTAATTGTCCATTTTTGTAATATCTGAACTAGTTCTATTTTTATTTAATTAAAACGACATTTTAAACATTTGTTAAGCCTTTTTCCTAAATGTTCTATTCTAAATCAGAATTGAAAGAATCTCTGTCTCTTTTAATAGCACTACTTGTCTTAAAGGTCAGAATTGGACACAGCATTAGTGGCAGTAGGCCGTGTACACATGGGCAGACTTTTCGACCGAACTTGTTCGCCGAAACAAATCCGTCAGACAATCCGACCATGTGTAGGCTTCATCGGACTTCCGACGGACCTTTTCAGACAAAAATCAGACGGACTTTAGATTTTTTTAAATCTTCCCACAGGAGCTGACTAGGGACTCTCTCCCTCTTAGACATTGATTTTTTGTAAAAAAAAAAAAAAACATTTATTGGGGGGGGGGGGGGGCACATGGTGGGGCACAGCATAATGTTGGGGGGGGGTCAGGGCCCCCTCTGCCCCCCCCTAGGGACGCCATTGCAGCTGGATAAATACAGAAGCAGGTCACCCTGGCAGATGACACGGGCTCAGCTGAGGTGTGGAGTCTAAGTACTAACCAGTGTTCACTAGAGATCCCGATAGATAGGGGAGATTGATTTTGCTGCACGTTATTACCAAGTTGCATTCCTCAGGATTGCCTCACCAGGAGGTGAGCAAGCCAGGGTCCAGTAGCAGATTTAGCAGGTATGGATAAGCAGAAGCGTGGTTAGTAAACAAGCCATAGGTTGGTAACGAGTGGTTGCAGGTTGGGATCAAACAGAAGCTGCATGTGTTCACTAATGGGGCATACACACGGTCAGACTTTTCGACCGGACTGGTCTGACGGACGCCGACGGACCAAATCCGGCGGACAATCTGATCGTGTGTGGGCTTCTCCGGACCTTCAGCGTACTTTTCCAGTCCCAAATCTGACGGACTTTAGATTTGGAACAGGCTTCAAATCTTTACGTCGTAACTCCGCCTGACCCAGAAATCCGCTCGTCTGTATGCTAGTCCGACGGACTAAAACCAACGCTAGGGCAGCTATTGGCTACTGGCTATCAACTTCCTTATTTTAGTCCGGTGTACGTCATCACGTACGAATCCATCTGACTTTGGTGTGATCGTGTGTAGGCAAGTCCGTTCGTTAGAAAGTCCATCGGAAGTCCGTCAAAAGTCCGCTGGAAAGTCTGTTGGACCAGTCCGGTCGAAAAGTCCGCCCGTGTGTACGCGGCATAAGTGTAAACACATTTTTATTAAAATATTCCAAAAAGTTACAATTTTTAAGCAAGTGTACAATTTTGTGCTGGGTCTCATTGATGGCCACCTTGGGCTGCACGTTGGACACCCCTGACGTAAACAATCTGGTTCCTGGGCAGGCGGCTTCTACACCCTAGAGCAGTGATGGCGAACCTTGGCACCCCAGATGAACTACATTTCCCATGATGCTCATGCACACTGCAATGTAGTTGAACATCATGGAAAATGTCGTTCCAAAACATCTGGGGTGCCAAGGTTCGCCACCACTGCCTTAGAGCAATATTTCTCAACTCCAGTGCTCAAGTACCCCCAATGGGTCATGTTTCCAGGCTTTCCATTGTTTTGCACAGGTGATTTGATCAGTTTCACTGCCTTAGTAATTACCACAGGGAAATCCTGAAAACATGACCTGTTGGGGGTACTTGAGGACTGGAGTTGAGAAACATTACACTTGGATCTTCACAGTCTCCTTGGCTTGTAGTGTAAGGTAATTCTCGTTATCTTACCACTTGGGACGCAGACAGATATAGACATCTAAGGGATGGCTAATACAGGCCTTACATGGGTCAAATTCCAAACAAATTGAGTGAATGGCCACAGCATCTGGTGAGCATGTTTCTTAAGAGGGTTGATCTCAGATTTATCACTGTGGTGGAGAAGTTGGTGTTAATACACATTAATATTTTGCACGTCTCAACGAGGATTGCTTTTCATTTTGCAAAACAAGGCTGGCAAAACCGAGTCAGGATTTTTAAAAAATCATAGCTCGTTAACTGCGTTACCCGCATTTCGATGTATTACTGTATATATGTTTTTTCATTTATTGATTTTTTATTTTTTTTTAACCTTTGGGTTGATAAATTGAGTTGATACATTGAAAGGTTAATGTGTTTCCCGTCCAAACTGTTTGCACTAGGTATATGTGAAAAAAACTAACCAAAAATGTTATGTCCATTGAACGATTTATGGGTCATTACATGATAGCATCATTTGCTCTCCCGGCTGAGTGTTCGTTTTTTTTGGAGAATGGGTTAGAATGATTTGTCGTATGGTGTATGGCCAGCATTAGGCCGGCCATACGTGAGTCGAATTCCAAAAGACTTCTCATTCGAAATTCGCACTATTAGTGGGCCGCAGCAACGGCCGATTTTCGTGCGGCCATCGAATTTGAGTGATTGGGCATGCTTGAAATTTTTGGAAAAATTAACAATGTTCTAATCATTGATGGGAGAATTGTGTAAGAAATATAATTGAAAAAAAAGGAAATATGCATGAGCACAAGAAAAGAAAATTCACAGAAAGAAAAAAGAGGATTCCCAGCCATATATATATATATATATATATAGATATATCTATATATCTATATATATATATATATATATATACACATATATCTATATATATATATATCTATATATCTATATATATATATATCTATCTATATATATATATATATATATATATATATATATATATATATATATATATAGATATAGATATAGATATATATATATATGCACATACTTTTTCACTTTTTCATTTATTATTTTTTTTCACTTGTTGGTTAATATTGTATCATTTAAGCAGCAGCACTAATTATTTATAGACAGGTGCACACTGAAATATTTTGTTTCGGAATTTAGTTTTCGTCCGAAAAATACATTTATTTAGTTACTCCCGAAATTCGTTTTTATCTATTTCATTTCGTTAAAAAATGCATTTGTCCGAAAATCCAAAATAATTAAGGTCGAATCTGTCATTGAAGGCTTATGGTGTCTGTCGAAAGTTCTAAGAAGATTCGACGGAGCAGCTAAACTGTACGACGGCGCAATCGTACATTTCTGGTCGAATGTTCAGCCTACAAGCTATAGTAGAATTCTAATGTTGTATGACACTAGTAATAATTCTATTTATTAATTATTATTACTAGTCAACCAACATTAGAATTCTTCTATAGCCTATGGGCAGAGCATTTGACCATAAATGTCCGCTCGCGACTGCTTCGTCGAATCTTCATGTCAAATCTTTTCTCTCTATGTCGAATAATCTTGGACTACATAGAGTTAGGTTAGGCACATTCGACCTTTTTTGCTATTGTCTCTATAATGTCGAATCTTTTCTCTCTATGTAGAATAATCTTGGACTATTAGAGCTAAGGTTAGGCACATTCGACCACAGGCAGGGCCGGACTGGCCAACCGGGATACCGGGATATCCCCCGGTGGGCCGGTGGTCTGGCTACCCCTGCGGCCGCCGGCCGCTGTGAGGGCAGCGGCGCCTGAAAGAAAAATGGCTGCGGGGGCCAGGCCGACGTGCAACTGCGCAGGCGCCAGCGCTGTTCCGAGGTTGGCCGTGCTCGGGAAAACCCGTACACGCTCGGCAATTTTCGGAAGTGCGGGCGCATGCGCAGTGACACGATGGCGCCGAGCGGCGCCATTTTCAAAGGTAAAGCGGTTGCAGCGCTCAGTGTCTGGCGGCCTGTGCCTCTTCCTGCGTCCCCCCACAGCCTCTGACCTCCTGCCCGCCCCCCCCCTGCAGCCTCCGATCACCTGTCCCCCCCCTGCAGCCTCTGACCACCTGTCCCCCCCCTGCAGCCTCTGACCACCTGCCCCCCCCCTGCAGCCTCTGACCACCTGTCCCCCCCCTGCAGCCTCTGACCACCTGTCCCCCCCCTGCAGCCTCTGACCACCTGTCCCCCCCCCCCCTGCAGCCTCTGACCACCTGTCCCCCCCCTGCAGCCTCTGACCACCTGTCCCCCCCCTGCAGCCTCTGACCTCATTGTCCCCCCCAGCCTCTGACCTCCTGTCCCCCCCCGCAAGCCTCTGACCTCCTGCCCTCCCCCCCCTGCAGCCTCTGACCACCTGTCCCCCCCCTGCAGCCTCTGACCTCCTGTCTCCCCCCTGCAGCCTCTGACCTCCTGCCCCCCCCCTGCAGCCTCTGACCACCTGTCCACCCCTGCAGCCTCTGACCTCCTGTCTCCCCCCTGCAGCCTCTGACCTCCTGCCCCCCCTGCAGCCTCTGACCTCCTGCCCCCCCCTGCAGCCTCTGACCTCCTACCCCCCCTGCAGCCTCTGACCACCTGTCCCCCCCTGCAGCCTCTGACCTCCTGTCTCCCCCCTGCAGCCTCTGACCTCCTGCCCCCCCTGCAGCCTCTGACCTCCTGTCTCCCCCCTGCAGCCTCTGACCTCCTGCCCCCCCTGCAGCCTCTGACCACCTGTCCCCCCCTGCAGCCTCTGACCACCTGTCCCCCCCTGCAGCCTCTGACCTCTTCTCGTCCCCTCCTCAGCCTCTGACCTCTTCTCGTCCCCTCCTCAGCCTCTGACCTCTTCTCGTCCCCTCCTCAGCCTCTGACCTCTCCTGTGGTCCCCTCCGCAGCCTCTGACCTCCCCTGCACCATCCGCAGCCTCTGACCTCCCCTGCATCATCCGCAGTCTCTGACCTCCTGTCCCCCCTGCAGCCTCTGACCTCCTGTCCCCCCTGCAGCCTCTGACCTCCTGTCCCCCCTGCAGCCTCTGGCCTCCTGTCCCCCCTGCAGCCTCTGACCTCCTGTCCCCCCTGCAGCCTCTGACCTCCTGTCCCCCCTGCAGCCTCTGACCACCTGTCCCCCCCTGCAGCCTCTGACCACCTGTCCCCCCTGCAGCCTCTGACCACCTGTCCCCCCTGCAGCCTCTGACCTCCTGTTCGCACCCCCCTGCAGCCTCTGACCTCCTGTCATCCCCTCCTCAGCCTCTGACCTCTTCTCGTCCCCTCCTCAGCCTCTGACCTCTTCTCGTCCCCTCCTCAGCCTCTGACCTCTTCTCGTCCCCTCCTCAGCCTCTGACCTCGTGTCGTCCCCTCCTCAGCCTCTGACCTCGTGTCGTCCCCTCCTCAGCCTCTGACCTCGTGTCGTCCCCTCCTCAGCCTCTGACCTCGTGTCGTCCCCTCCTCAGCCTCTGACCTCGTGTCGTCCCCTCCTCAGCCTCTGACCTCGTGTCGTCCCCTCCTCAGCCTCTGACCTCGTGTCGTCCCCTCTTCAGCCTCTGACCTCTTCTGTGGTCCCCTCCGCAGCCTCTGACCTCTTCTGTGGTCCCCTCCTCAGCCTCTGACCTCGTGTCGTCCCCTCCTCAGCCTCTGACCTCGTGTCGTCCCCTCCTCAGCCTCTGACCTCGTTTCATCCCCTCCTCAGCCTCTGACCTCGTGTCGTCCCCTCCTCAGCCTCTGACCACTTCTGTGGTCCCCTCCTCAGCCTCTGACCTCCTGTCGTCCCCTCCTCAGCCTCTGACCTCCTGTCGTCCCCTCCTCAGCCTCTGACCTCGTGTCGTCCCCTCCTCAGCCTCTGACCTCTTCTGTGGTCCCCTCCTCAGCCTCTGACCTCCTGTCGTCCCCTCCTCAGCCTCTGACCTCCTGTCGTCCCCTCCTCAGCCTCTGACCTCCTGTCGTCCCCTCCTCAGCCTCTGACCTCTTCTGTGGTCCCCTCCTCAGCCTCTGACCTCTTCTGTGGTCCCCTCCGCAGCCTCTGACCACCCCTGCATCATCCGCAGCCTCTGACCACCCCTGCATCATCCGCAGCCTCTGACCACCCCTGCATCATCCGCAGCCTCTGACCTCCCCTGCATCATCCGCAGCCTCTGACCTCCCCTGCATCATCCGCAGCCTCTGACCTCCCCTGCATCATCCGCAGTCTCTGACCTCCCCTGCATCATCCGCAGCCTCTGACCTCCCATGTACCATGCGCAGCCTCTGACCTCTCCTGTACCATGCGCAGCCTCTGACCTCTCCTGTACCATGCGCAGCCTCTGACCTCTCCTGTACCATGCGCAGCCTCTGACCTCTCCTGTACCATGCGCAGCCTCTGACCTCTCCTGTACCATGCGCAGCCTCTGACCTCTCCTGTACCATGCGCAGCCTCTGACCTCTCCTGTACCATGAGCAGTCTCCTGTCTTATATCACGTCTGCAGTCTGGAGTGGAGTCAACAGTGGGAGTGCCTCAGGGATGGGGGTCATGGGAGAAGTCAGACATGTATAGACTATGGAGAGGAAACTATGGGATAAAACCAGAGCCACCGAGCTGGAGCCGACTGACTGAGCCCTGCACGGTGCACCCGAGAGGAGGTCAGTGACAGCGCCGCCAGGCCTACCTGAGAGGGGGGGGTCAATACAATATTGTAAGGGGGCACTGATATATAGGTTTCCCCCTATATCAGTAAACCCCCGTACCTTAGTGTTTTCTTTCTGCGGAAGGTGGTCTCTGGTCAACAGAGTCCTTCCCACATTCCCAGAGTTCCCCTTTACATCATAGTCTGCAGGATTCCACCTTACAGTGCAAGGGGGGACTCTGATGTAAAGGGCAATGCTGCAGACCCTGATGTAAGTGAGAACTCTGATGTAAAGGGGAAAGCAATGGACTCTGATATAAGTGGGGTCTCTGGTCACCAGTGCCCCCCTTTTATATCAGAGTTCCTGCTTAGATCATGATCTGCAATGTTCCCCTTTATGTCAGAGTTCCCTTGCACTGTAAAGGGGAATCCTCCTGATATATGGGGGAACTCTGTGTTGGGTTATATTAATCTGACCTTCATGTAAGAGGAGAAATATGGTTTTTGACTTTTGTTTAACTTAACACATTGCTAATAGCAGTTTATAGCTTAAATATTGATATTTGCACTGAAACCTGCCATTTACGGCACCTTTTTTTGCAGTATCAGTAAAAAATGTGCCAGTAAATGCCATGATTTTTTTGCCAGCAAAAAAATAAAAAATTGCTGCTGTTTGTAAATTCCATGTCTCTCTTATCTATAGATAATACACTCTTCAAATGTGCTTTAAAATGCATGGTTTTCCCTTTTGTGAACAAAAAAAATAACGACGTTATGCGGTTGGGCTGGTATAAAAATGCTATGGGGCTGGTATGAAATTATTTCCAGGGCTGGTTTTTATTCCCAGTCCGGCCCTGACCACAGGTTCGATGAATACAGATCGCTATTGTCAGCATCATGTCGAATCTTCTATCTATATCGAACTATTGTCGCATCTAAAACGAAAATAAAGCATTTGTTTATGTCGGATCTTTCGCTTTTCGGATCCTGCACGTTCGTTATCGTTTATTAAAATGATAATGAAAATACCCGAAATTCGTAACAAAAATGCATTCGGACGAAAACGAATGCACATGTCTAATTATTTATATTTTTGGTTTTACAAGCGCAGTGCACATTGATTATATTTCAATTTATCGTTAGTTCTGCAGAAAATTTCCAAACTTGTCCTTTCGTTTTTTTTGGCTCAAAAACGCCCCCACCGATTACCGATTTGTGCCCATTAACTGGCCGAAAAATGAACGATTTTTTTTGTATACTGTATGACTAGCATTAGACCACAAGACTCCACCTGTGGTTATTCTTTTTGGGTAACCCGGGCCTCTGAGAAGAAGAGCAAAAAAAAAAAAACGAGCAACGCAACATTGTTTCTGATGCAACGATGTACTGCACAAATATTCTGCGAATAAACCTTGTAAAGGACTAGTATCAAATGTAGGGTTTTAAGGACACCACAACTGGTTCTTCTTTTTTAAGAGCTTTGTTCGCCCATTTTTGCTAAAAGTTCAAACAAGCAAACATAGGTTTCCCTCGCGGGCTTTTTCAGCATTCCTTTATCCATCAACAAAACGACATTCAGCCTAGTTGGCTCTCACTTGCAGCACTGCTGCCCTGGCCTTACACTCCAGGCCCTTGTCTGTGTCGTACAGACTGGTTCACCAACCACCTTGGTGCATATAGCTAGAAGCCTCTTGCTGCACTGGCTCCCCCCCGTGGAGCCCTTCTAACCCCTGGTACCTGGACTTCCTATCTGCCGGGCTGGAGCCCAGAACCATGGTCAGACTATTACTAAAAACCCAGCACACACCTGACCCATCGGTATGCTGGCTGTTCTGAATGCCTGGA
Source organism: Lithobates clamitans (assembly GCA_037952925.1). Classification (NCBI taxonomy): domain Eukaryota; kingdom Metazoa; phylum Chordata; class Amphibia; order Anura; family Ranidae; genus Lithobates; species Lithobates clamitans. Next base: position 203,139 of record JBBGZY010002311.1, read on the forward strand.
TCCAGGATCCAGGATCCAGGATCGGAGACTTCATCCCACCCAGATCACTTTGAAATCTCCAGGCCTCCAGGTCCCAAAACAAACTTAAGAAAACACTGAGGAAACTGAAAAGCCAGGTTCCTCTTCATGTCACAAGCTCCCTGGAACCCCTCAACCCATCTGGTTGAGAATTCTGGGTCACAACTTCCTTTTAGACCCTGGCAGGTGCAACGCTATGCCGCAACCTCTACAAATGGTGTATACATTTATTTCTTTTTGAACCTTGTATGTTTTTCAGGCAAAGCGGTTAAAGAAAACACATTGGAATAAAACATGCCATCTTAGGAGCTATAGAAAATGCATATTTGCAATAATGTGATAAATTCTTGACCTTCTAAGAGCAGTCCAAGCTTCGCAATGGAAAAGCTTTTATCCATATTGGCCTATTATGTGGTAAATTTTTCAAGAATGTTCATGGACACTGAGTTCATGATGTCAAGAGAAGTTCATTCTACTCTTAAAGGATACGTGAATTCCTTCTCCAGTTTATTCTCATCTTAAGAATAAAATATGTATGATACACCAAGGCAAAAACCAACATTCTCTCGGGTTATTAATGATGAACTGCCCAATGGAAACAGTCCCGTCTCCCGGATGGAAATATTTACCATTATGGGCAGTCATCCGCCAGTGAAAGTGCTCTCCTTTTATGCTGCCATTTATACTTTATCTATACGAATTATGATGACAATAGACGTGCAAAACCATTTCCAAGGACTACTGCAAGAGATGCTAAAATAATATTATGGTTTAACGCTCGCTAGAGTCTATCAAAGAGTTCTGAGTTGGAATTTCCTAAAAAAAAGAAAACAACATTAGCGCCTTTTATTATCTGAACCCTGTAGGGTGAAGCGCGGGTTATGGTTTTGTTGAAACTGCCGGCGTGTTCAACAAATCAGAATGCTTCAATGCTTTTACTATACACAAAATAGTCTTTTTCTTTTTTTATATAACCTTTGGTGGGGGTTTTTTTTTCGAATCTCGTTGCTCCATCAAAGTTGAATATTACCAGTGCGTATTTTATGCCACGCTTCTTTTTTTTTTTTTTCTCAAAGTATTCAGGATGATAATGTGTTATTTAGAATACTTTGTAAATGTGACATTTGTGGAAAGAACAGAGGAAAAAAAAGGCAGAAAAGCCTTAAATCAAAAAAAAAAAAAAAAAGATGAGGTTGGACTGGGAGCCCACAAAGACGCACAAGAAAAAGGTCAGTTCCTTGGTGGTAAGGAAGACATTTTGAAAAGTTGGAGATTATGCTTGAGAAAATGTCTTTTTCCATGGCACTAAAGTAATATGATAATCCTATCGTTCAGTGTCCCTATTATAATAAATTTCATTGTGCTGAGGAATTTACATATGGTTTGTAACATTTTGCTAGATTGAAGAATAATGAAAAGTGCATGCATTATAATATCCAACTGGCTTATATATTAACATACATATACGGCGGTAAGGTGCGGCAAGGGCTCTGCTGCGCAGGATCGCGTACTATACTTAAAGCATGAACATGATAACTATCCAAAACATACAAATAAATAAATGTGAATAAAAGTCCAACCAAAGCCCAATGGTAGGAGTCAGTTCATATAATAATAAAAATCTCATAGGGGTAACTTAATAGAAGAAAAAACAGACAGCACATCAATCCAAACATCGGGACTGTTATATTTATGAATTGGCCGCTCACCTCCAAAAACGACCCAAAGGTCAAACAAGGCTCATCAGATCCATCCAGGTCCCAAGCGAAGATGAAGAACTACGTTCCGGATCTTATTATCAACACATCTTGGGAAACTCCATATGTAGAGGAAACAGCTCGCTCCAAGAAATGGCACTTCTTGTATAAATGGCGCTCAAAGGAAACAAAGAACAGCCATAGTGCAATATCGGCAAATAAAAAGTTAATTTATTACGTAAAATAAGCTACTTACATCAAGTAAGAATAAATATCGCAGTAAGAAACAATGGGAGTAGTGACACACTCGTCTCCTCACCGCACTTCCGTAAAACTCCACCGGAAATTATGTCACAAGGCTCCACCCGATGCGTTGCGTCACTGGTCACGTGACTTTCTCAGTCATAGAATGCATTAAGGTGAAAAACCATGAGGGTTTACAACCCCTTTAATGTATTTTCTCCCTGGAAATGAAACATGGGAAGGGGGACGCAGGTTCCTGCTTCCTGCCGTGGGATATTACCAGCCAATGAGCACGCGTCACTTGGAATAGAAATGAGACGTATAGGCAGAAAGAGGCTTGGTTCTAACTGACATCATGATGTATCAAAGCCAGGTATGGGTAGATTGGAGAGTTGCACGCTGTAGGAGATGAGAGCGAGGCTTGGATAGACACTGGAACTACCGTATATATAGGGATGACAGGAAGAGATGCCTCCACCCCGGAAGAAGTCCTATTGCGACGAAACCGGTCGAGTTAAGGCATCGTTTCCTGTTATTGTGTTTGGATTGAGCCCGTTGTTTAGCCTCATGAAGATTTTACGCCTAATGTAATGGCATGTCAGTGCATTACTTGAATAAAACCTAATTTTAGGGATTTACACTATGTGGCATTTATCTCTTTGCTGATACATTCCACTGGATACCACGATCTAAGACCAGAGGAGTATCATTTGCCATGTGACAGTTTGATGATCGCCCCGCTCTTTGTACGCTGAGGAACAACCGTAGTTGGAACATTTGAGATTTCGGAGCCCCTTTTGACCACCTGTAATAGGTGGTCAACGGTCTCTGGTAAGAGTACATCCAAACTTATGGTGGTGGTTTATGTTTTCCAGCATCAGGATATTTTCCAATGAACCCTCTCTTCGGATTAAGTGGCCAAAGTATTTCAGCTTCAGGATATGTCCTTCCAGTGAATATTCAGGGTTGATTTCCTTCAAGATTGACTTCCTTTTGGTGCAACTTTCACATCTATAGGTTACTACTACTGTGTTTTATAGCAGAAAGTAAAAAATATTGTTGTTTTGTCAAAATTGGCTGTCTTTTTTTTTTTGTTTATAGCGCAAAAAAATAAAAACGCAGAGGTGATCAAATGCCACCAAAAGAAAGCTCTATTTGTAGGAAAAAAGACGTCAATTTTTTTTGGGTACAACTTTGCAGGACCACGCAATTGTCAGTTAAAGTAACGCAGTGCCAGATCCCAAAAAATGGCCTGGTCATGAAGGGGGGTAAACCTTCCGGGGGTCAAGAGGTTAAAATGTAAGCACAGTTCTGCTGTACAAGGTCCTTCGCTAATTTTTTATTGTTTTTTGCCAATTAAGCAACACAGTAGCTTAGCGGTTAGAACTTCTGTATTGCAGCCTTTAGTTCAAATATCCTTTTTAGGATGCTATCTGCAGGAAGTTTGCATGTTTTCTACAATAGAAAGTGCCGCGCTATCTAGCTTTTACCATGTGACCACCACATAGGTTGGTGCTACTATTTGCATCAAAGTACTAAAATAAAATATACTATAATCATAGATTATACCTCGTGACAGGCAGGTGACCATGTGCAAAACTTACATCTCTATACATATATATATATATATAGTGCATCCACTTATACATACAAACAGTGCTCTATAAAGTGCTTCAATAAAAAAAAAAAAAAAAAATAATTTCAGTGCACTAAAGTGCTAATGTGCAAAATTCTTCATGCAAAGTCATGCGCTAGATAAAAAACGTAAAGTCCATTCCAATTCAATCCAGTCCACTGATTCTATTGGAAATGACCGAACGTGTGATTATGTCCACTCTTGTGCTCCCACTTTGGTGTATGCGCTCACCTTAGAGTCAAACCACGTCAAACTACGCTTCTGAACCAACTCTGGGTTCAATGTCTGTACTTGGGTCCTGGGCTAGTTGCTTGTGTGTTTTTACACATAGAAATATGACAGAGGAAACTTGATAGTGTAATACTGTTTGATATTATATTTATTAAAAAAGTAACAAAAGCCCCCTTTCATAGGGTACTCACATTTAGTGTGTGCTGCAGTGCACCACTCTATACAAAAGCTGAAAGTCATAAAAACAATGAGCCAATGTGTCCCTTCCTTGCTGAGAACGCTCCTACCGTCTCACGTGCCGCCGTGTCCCCTTCCCCAATGCGTGTCGATATCGGGAAATGACGTATCTTCCGCAGGGGGAATTCTATTGGACAGATGTGGTGTCAATCATTAAATAGTGTCATCGCGGCCATTTTCTTGTAGACCGCAGACGCTCTATTGCTCAGTATATGATCACGGCCATTTTCTTGTGCACCGTGGTGCTCATTAGTATACATATGTACGCCGGCTTCATGTTTTACTTGTGTTTGCATTGATTTCCTCCCACCCACACTCCAAAGACATGCCGGTAAAAAAGAAGAAAAAGAGAGGGCACACCAGCCCTTTGTGCATTACCACAAGTGATGTTTGAGCTCTGATGGAGAGGGTACAGCCCTCAAAACACATAAGCACTGTTTCCATTGGATGATCATTTGCTGAGTATCTGTGTTGGATTGTTCTTTTGTATCTGAAGCTTCTCACCTTACTAGTGCCTAGTATGCCCTCTTTTCTTGTTTTTTTTTTAATATACAGAATTAAGGATTTACACAATTTGAAGAGGGAACCAAAGCCCCAAGCACTGCTGAGTTTTATGTGTCATTGGAGAGTCTGACCACTATTGACCATCCCTAAAGACTTTGCAAGTCTTGGTGACTTCTTTCACTTTAGCGCTGATGTTTTACCAGTTTATAAAAAAAACAGTATTTCTGCTTGCACATGATTTGGTGATGAAAGTCAGCATAGCTTCCCAATATTCACTCACTTATGGGAAAATGCCCTTGCAAAGTGCAAATATCCTTTCAAAATGAACAGCCTATTTTCCTTTAGTAAATCAACCTCAACATGTGACGGTAAGACTGCTTGTAGCTTCCACCAGTGGCACACACGACAGGGTTGCAATGCAGCAGCACAGTTGGGATACAGGTGTCACCCTTTACTTTCTAATACCTAAAGAAGGATCTTTATAGCAGGACATTAGCTATTAATTGAATGCATTGAAAAGTCTAAAAACTAAAGCAGACTAAGATAATGAAAAGTAGCAATTGCATTGGACCACAGTCACACTCTCACATACTCATAACATTATCTTAACAAGCACTGGGGAGAGAAGACACAGCGCCTCTAAGTGCGGTATTTATGGAACCAGTTTAATAGTGCAAAGTCAGGTACTCACAAGAAGGCTGTAGGCCCTGGTAATTCTGCTCTGTAGAACCCGAGGGCAGTTCCATTGTGCCTGTGTCCCTGGGCGTCCAACCAGCAGCTTGTTCAGCACTGGCAAGCTCAGTTTTGGCAGGAGAATGCTGGAGGCTCAGGGATGATGTCATTTCTGGGTATGGAGTGGAGGAGGTGGCTTCCTATTCAGAGCATGCATGCTCCTCCTTCAGGCCATCTGATGGCCTGAAGAAGGACCAAGCATGCACAGAACACGAAGCAATCCTAGGGCAATCCTAGGTACACAACCTGGTACCAGCAAGCAGCAAAACCCATCTTCACCATCTCTAGGGCCACAAATTGGTACCATCATGCAGCAAAACCCAGCTCCACCAATCCTAGGACAATGACCTAGTACCAGCATGCAGCGAAACCCATTTCCATCATCCCTAGTGCCACAATTTGGTATCGGCCTACAGCGAAACCCACCTTCAATATCCCTAGGGCCACATCCTGGTATCAACATGCAGTGAAACCCATCTCTTCCATCCCTAGGGCAATGCCTTGGAACCAGCATGCGGTGAAACTCCACTGTCCCTTGGGCCAAAGTCTCATACCAGCATGCAACAAAACCCATCTCCACCATCCCTAGACCATTGACTTCCCTAAGGCTGTCTCCTCATACCAGTATGCACCAAAATCCTTCACCACCATCCCTAGGACCATGACCTGGTACAAGCATGCAGAGAAACCCATCTCCTCCATTTCTAGAATCACAACTTGGTACCAGCATGCAGCCAAACCCATCTCCACTATCCCTAGGGCCACAACTTGGTACCAACATGCATCGAAACCCATCTTCACCTTTCCTAGGGTCACGATCTAGTACCAGCATGCATAGAAACCCATCTCCACCATCCCTAGGGCATCAACTTCCCTAGGACTATGACCTTGTACCAGTATGCAGCAAAACCATCTCCACCATCCCTAGGACCATGACCTGGCACCAGCATGCAGGGAAACCCATTTCCACCATCCCTAGTGCCACAACTTGGCATGCAGAAAAATCCATCTTCAATATCCCCAGGGCCACAACCTAGTATCAGCATGCAGTGATACCCATCGTCGCCATCCCTAGGGCCAGAACCTGTTACCAGCATGCATCCAAACCCATCTCCATTATCCCTAGGGCCACAACCTGCTACCAGCATGCATAGAAACCCATCTCCACCATCCCTAGGGCAACACCTTTTTACCAGCATGCAGTGAAGCCCATCTCCTCTATTCCTAGGGCCACAATCTCATACAGCATGCAGCAAGACCCATCTCCGCCATCCCTAGGGCATCAACATCCCTAGGGCTATGACCTCATACCAGTAACACCAAAATGCATTACCACCATCCTTAGGACCATGACCTGGTACCAGCATGCAAAGATACCCATCTCCACCATCCCTAGGGCACAAACTTGGTACCAGCATGCAGCCAAACCCATCTCTCCCTTTCCTGGGGTCACAATCTGGTACCAGCATGCATTGAAACCCATCTCCACCATCTCTAGAGCATCAGCTTCCCTGGGACTACGACCTTGTACCAGTATGCAGCAAAAAACATCTCCACCATCCCTAGGGCCATGACCTGGTACCAGCATGCAGAGAAATTCATCTCTACCATCCCTAGGGCCACAACCTGGTACGGGCATGCAGCCAAATAAATCTCCACCATCCCTAGGACCACAACCTGGTACCAGCATGCAGCACAACCGATGCAGTGAAGCCCATCTCCACCATCAGGAGCTCTTGAAAAAAAAAAGCCATCTGGTGTTTGCATTCTGCACTTCAGGTGAACCGCATCGCCTGCCAGAGTGGTGTTGTTGTAACAATTAATTAAAGGAGGGTGGTGTTGGCTAGATTTTATTTTTAACCCCATGCCTGGAAACCAACTTTAACTTCAACTTGATGTGACAACTCCGGAAACTGAAATAGAACATGATATCTACATCTGTGAAATGGCAATCCCGGTCCTCCTGTCAACATCTGCACAAGTAATTAGTTCTTATTTATGACGCTTACAAGTCCTTACTCTAATAATTAGCGTTCTTAATTGAAGCCGTTTAATTTGGAGTACGTGTAGCGGGAAAATGCAATCTGCAATTGTTTCAGGTTCATGTTTATCAACCTTGTAAGGAAGACACGATTTAATGAGAATGTTCTGAATGTGCTTATCATGTTTTACATTGTTTCTCGAATAACGCCGCTGATTGGAGGTGACTTATGTGGTTGCGTTCTGAAAGTTGTCTTTGGGATTATATTTAATTGGAATATTTGCTAAAGACAGGTGCTTTTAATCGGCAGGAGGTAATTTCCTGGCGATGTTACTGAAGTGTTTTTCTTATGTCACTTTTAGCTGAGTAGGTAGGAAGCAGTTTTTGATTTTCAGAATTAATAAGGAAAAAAAGCTCTTCATATACCGTAAGTTTGTGCTCATAAGTTTACATTTCCCTTGCAGAATTTCTAAGTTGGTGACCATTTTTTTGGGCTTGTGGTAAAAGAGTGGTAAAAGAAGTAACTATATTTGTATGAGCAATATATCAGGTTTAACCATTTGCCTACTGGGCACTTTTATCCCCTGCCTGCACCAGGCCAATTTTCATACTTTGAATGACAATTGCGCGGTCATGCAACACTGTACCCAATTTCATTTTTTATAAAAAAAAAAATCACACGAATAGAGCTTTCTTTTGGTGGTATTTATTCACCTCTGGGCTTTTTTATTTTATTTTTTTGCTAAACAAACAAAAAAAGACTGAAAAAAATCATTGTTATGAAAATTTGCATACAGGTCATTTTTCTCCTTCACTGATGTGTGCTGTGCTGATGAGGCTGCACTGATGGGCACTGATAGGCTGCACTAATGGGCACTGATAGGCTGTACTAATGGGCACTGATACTGTAGGTGGCGCTGATGGCCACTGATAGGTGGCACTGAGGGGCATTGATGAGGCGGGACTGATCAGAAGGTACTGATGGGCACTGATAGGTGGCACTGATGGGTACTTATGGGAATTGATAGGTGGCACTGATGGGCACTAATAGGCAGCACTGATGAGGAGGCACTGATGGGCACTGATTGGCAGCACTGGTGGGCACTGATTGGCTGCACCAATGGGCACTGATACTGTAGGTGAAACTGATGGGCACTGATAGGTGGCACTGATGGGCATTGATGAGATGGCACTGATGAGATGGCACTTATGAGGAGGCACTGATGGGCACTGATAGGTGGCACTGATGGGCAGCACTGATAGGCAGCACTAATGGGAACTTATGGGCATTGATAGGGGGCACTGATGGGCACTAATAGACAGCACTGATAGGTGACACTGATGAGGAGGCACTGATAAGCTCTGATTGGCAGCACTGGTGAGCATTGTTTGGCAACACTGGTGGGCACTGATTGGAAACACTGATGGGACTGCACTGATAATTAGGACACTGATTATGAGTGATCTGATTATCAGTGTAGATGTCCCTTTAACACAAGCCAGTTATAGACTCTCTTCTCCTCTCCTCGCGCTGTCAGGGTAAGGAAAGGAAAGCCAATAACCGGCTTGTGTTTACATTGTGATCAGCTGTCATTGGATAAAGCTGATCACATGGTAAAGGGCCACTTTACACCGATCTGGCACCAGCCGAAGCATTCCGAAGGACTCAGCGATGACAGAATGCGCCGCCCTCCTCATAGGAGGATGTCTATGTACATCCTCCCGGCAACGTAAGCCCGCGCCATAGCCGTCATTCGATTATAGCGCGGGTGGAAAGTGGTTAAAGTAATTGAAGGCAAAACATTTTTTTTTGATGAGTAGAGGGGATTAGAACCCCTGTTAGGTTTTTATTCTGGTCTGTGTTCTTGTTAGGGAGAGCGATTCTCTCTATTTGTCCTGGTGACCATTGTCATTGAAAGTGAAAGTAAAAGCTAAATTTTGGGTTGCCCCAGAAAAGTAATGGAGGGGGGGAATCTTCTAATGGGGAAACTAGTTCTTGGGGGGGGGGGGTGCAAGGAATTCCCTTAAAAATGTCCTCTCATTTCCTGTTTTGGCTATGGGATAGGGAGTGAAGGTAAATTTCCCCAATAGGACATAAATGACGTAGAAAAATCTGACAGGGGTTACAACCCTCCCTTATTCTGTCCAAAATGAAAGAGAAAAAAAATGTTTTGCCTTTCGTTCTACTTTAAGTTAGATGTAGAAAGTGAAGCGTGTGTCAGTAAGTTACTGAGAAAATCACAGTGGGGGGGCAAATAAATGTAGATTGCTCCCCGGGAGGAAGGGGGGATTTGGGAAGGGGGAAAGAGAGACGGTGGAGGCAGCGTCATTGAGTAGAGCCATGAGTAATACGATAAACTCATCTATATTTTAACCTAAAATGTTGAAGCTGATTAGTCTTTGTTGTGCTGAGGTGTAAATGAGGGACAGCTAAAGGGGTTCAAAATCCCCCCCCCTTTTGTGTGTGTTGCCCCTTTTGTGTGAATTCCCTGGTGTCCCTCTGCTTTCCACCGTATCCAAATTATAGAATCTTCTTACAATCAAAAGTCCCTCACTCTTTTTGAACATTTTTGTAAACATGATCCTACTACTAAAGGTTTTCTCTCATTGATTTATTCATCTTTACTTGATGAAAAAAAAAAAAACCTCAGTCATAAATGTCGAGATGAGAAAATGATCTTGGAGAACCTATAACGGACACAGATTGGAAACAAATCTGGTATAATCTGCTACTGAAAACACTCATGAAGCTCACGGCAGGGATAGCGCATGCGCCACCTCCGGCGCGCACGTGACCACACGGCGGCAAATTTAAAGGGACGTACCTGTACGCCTAATTGCCTGTCCGTGCCATTCTGCCAACGTATATGGACATGCGGCGGTCGGCAAGTGCTTAATACAGCTGCAGTTGAGTCCAACTATAAATTGCTCATGAGATGATACTTGGTTCCCCAACGTCTAGCTAAATTTTAACCAACTACAGTTGTGTAGGGATGAGCCGAACAGCCCCCGGTTCAGTTCCCACCAGAACATACCGAACAGGCAAAAAATTTGGCAGAACACACGAACACCGTTAAAGTCTATGGCGACACGAACATGAAAAATCAAAAGTGATCATTTTAAAGGCTTATATGCAAGTTATTGTCATAAAAAGTGTTTGGGGACCCGGGTCCTGCCCCAGGGGACATGGATCAATGCAAATTTTTTTTTTTAAAATGACTGTTTTTTCGGGAGCAGTGATTTTTTTTAATGCTTAAAGTGAAACAATAAAAATGAAATATTCCTTTAAATATCGTGCCTGGGGGGTGTCTATAGTATGCCTGTAAAGTGGCGCATTTTTCCTGTATTTAGAACAGTAAGACAGCAAAATTACATTTTTAAAGGAAAAAATGTCATTTAAAACTGATCGCGGCTGTAATGAATTGTCGGGTCTCGGCAATATAGACAAAACTCATTTAAAAAAAGAGCATGGGATCCCCCCAGTCCATTACCAGGCCCTTCGGGTCTGGTATGAATATTAAGGGGAACCCCGAACCAAAATAAAAAAAAATTGTGTGAGGGTCCCCCTAAAAACAAGGCCCTTTGGGTCTTATATGGAAATTAAGGGAAACCCTGCGCCAAATAAAAAAAAATGGCATAGAAGTGCCCCCAAAATCCATACCAGACCTGATTTTAAGGGGAACCCTGCACCAAATGTTTTAAAAAAATGGTGTAGGGGTCCCCCTCAATATCCATACCAGACCCTTATCCGAACACGCAACCTGGCAGGCCGCAGGAAAAGAGGGGAGGATGAGAGAGCACCCCCTCCCCCTCCTGAACCGTACCAGGCCACATGCCCTCAACTTGGGAGGGTGCTTTGGGGTAGCCCCCAAAGCACCTTGTCCCCATGTTGATGGGCATGGATTACAATGCGGGAGGGACTGTTTTTTTTTTTTGAAGCACCGATTTCAGCCAAAGGCTCTAAAAGGCTTCAATATAGGGTGGGCTTTGGGTCGCAGAGAGTGAGCTCTCAGCCCACACAGGTGTGTTACAACAGCGGATGAATATTATCTGATCCTCCTCCCAGCCAATATGGAAGTGGACACCAGTCACCCGATTGTCTGAAAGGACAGGCAATCCTATTGGACGCCTAGGAGGAGGAGGGGAGGAGCTGGAGGAGAGGACTCGGAGCCGAGCCGCTGCACCACGCTGGCTGACCCCCCGCCACGATGGGGTAAGTGCCGGACCGATAGGCAAAAGGGAGGGGGGTGGGGTGGTCTTTGTTTGCCGCCCCCCAAATAAAACACCAGCTGCCACTGACTAGGGCCCCTACTAACCTACCCCAATTTACGCACCTATTCTCAAGAATTAAAGTATAAAGAGTTAATAGAATTAAACATATATTTATTAGTACTTTCAACAAAATCGATCTAAAACTAAAAGAAAACTTGCCATAAATCAAAGACACAGTGGCTACACTATAGGGGGAGGTAGAAGGGCACAATACTGGGATCAGGAGGGCACAGTACAGGTTCTTGAATGCTTCCCAGGACAGTTTAGTAAAAAGCATGAGTGTCCCGGCAGATCCGGGACAGTTGGAATTTATGATGTAATGCAAGAATAATATGGGGTCCTCATGCACCTGAGGCCCCTGGGTAGTGCCCAGAGGTGCCCATGCATTAAGTCAACCCTGACCACAGGGGGTCACTGTGGCTGAATTTTCATACTGTAGACTTGCAGAGCTCTTACTGTAGACTCAGCACTGCAACTTTGCTCTTGCTAGAGACTTGCCACGCAAATTTGCTACAAATTGGAAAAGTGTCAACTAGAACTTGTGCTTCGTGTGTTCCATTAGGAGCGCTCGGGCACCGCCCCCTCTCTCACGCCATCCCCCTATATGCATAATTGATAGATCCATGCATAGCATAGCATGAATCTATTTATGGCTGCTGCAGCCAACCCCTATTTATGCGTCTGTCCCTTTTTCGGGTGCCCTGGGCGCCTGACATACTGCGGCAGGGGATTTTTTTGAAGTGCCTGATTAGAGCCAGACCCTCTAATCGGCTTCAAAATAGGTTGGGCTCGGGCCGCAGAGCATGCGACCTGGAGTCCACCCAGGTGTGTTACAACAGCGAATGAAAATTCGCTGTTGAAACACTGGATCCTCAATCTGGCCAATCAGAAGAAGGTGTGAGACCCGTTTTCCGATTGGCCGAAAAGAGAAGATCGGCCGCCGAGGAGGATGGAGGAGACGGAAGCCACCACCCGGGGAGGGCAGGAGAACAGGAGGCCGCCGCCGCCAGGCAGTGGGAAGCCTCCGGTGATGGGGTAAGTGCTACCAACTGACCAACTGAGTGCTCTGCAAGTGTACAACTTGCCATTGATAATGTGCAGCAACTTAACAGACCTACAATTCAACACTGCCACAAATTTGTGGCAAGTTATCCTTGCTATCTGGGTCTTTTATTCAGGAGGTGTCCTCACAAAAACCTTCATCATTGGGTGAACCAAGTACAGTTTTCCTTACTCATCTCATTTACAGAATAATGCTCAGTACTCGGTGACAGGTGCACTTTGAGGAGAAGTATTTTTTTATTTTTTTTATTAAGACCCAAAGGGTTACCAAGTTATCTCCTATGCTAGTTACTTTCGGCTAAAGGCGTTCAAATTTCTTCTAGAATAGGTCAACCTGCCTAACCTACTGAAGCCTCCTAAACAGATTACTTCTCCCGTTTATTACAAAGTTCCTAATGCAGCCTTCAGCTCTGAAATTACAGCGAGATTAAGAATGTCATAATGAATGTGTTGCTTTTCACAGCTTTGTCTGCGCGCTTTTGCAAGCAGCGGGGAGGCAAGTGAATGGAAGACGGGAATACACAGTTCACAATGTAAGCATGAATAAAAGGTGAATTTTCTTTTTCATATCCCATAATTAGAGGAAACTGGTGGTGACTCCTTTATCACCACAACCTTTTCCACTTAGAAAATGATCAGCACAGCATTTTGAAATCACTTAAACATCCAATTCGGAGGAGCGTACAATACAATCCATGCGCAGATGCGAGCTGTAAGCAAATATTGGTAAATTAAGTCTTCCCGCGCTACTGTGGAATCTATTATAACAAATTCTATGGTGCGGCAGCCACCGTGCGGGTCAAACACTACCCATAATAAAATGTATAGAAAAAAATCAATGGATGGTGTTGTGCTCCAAAATAAATAAATAAACAAACAAATAAATAAATAAATAAAGTGCTGAAATAAGGTGACAATATACAGTGGGGGACAGAAAGTATTCAGACCCCCTTAAATGTTTCACTCTTTGTTATATTGCAGCCATTTGCTAAAATCATTTAAGTTCATTTTTTTCCTCATTAATGTACACACAGCACCCCATATTGTACACACAGCACCCCATATTGTACACACAGCCCCCCATATTGTACATACAGCACCCCATATTGTACACATAGCACCCCATATTGTACACACAGCACCCCATATTGTACACACAGCACCCCATATTGTACACACAGCACCCCATATTGACAGAAAAACACAGAATTGTTGACATTTTTGCAGATTTATTAAAAAAGAAAAACTGAAATATCACATGGTCCTAAGTATTCAGACCCTTTGCTCAGTATTTAGTAGAAGCCCCTTTTGATCTAATACAGCCATGAGTCTTTTTGGGAAAGATACAACAAGTTTTTCACACCTGGATTTGGGGATCCTCTGCCATTCCTCCTTGCAGATCCTCTCCAGTTCTGTCAGGTTGGATGGTAAACGTTGGTGGACGGCCATTTTTAGGTCTCTCCATTGATGCTAAATTGGGTTTAAATCAGGACTCTGGCTGGGCCATTTAAGAACAGTCACTGAGTTGTTGTGAAGCCACTCCTTCATTGTTTTAGCTGTGTGCTTAGGGTCATTGTCTTGTTGGAAGGTAAACCTTCGGCCCAGTCTGAGGTCCTGAGCACTCTGGAGAAGGTTTTCATCCAGGATATCCCTGTACTTGGCCGCATTCCTCTTTCCCTCGATTGCAACCAGTCGTCCTGTCCCTGCAGCTGAAAAACACCCCCACAGCATGATGCTGCCACCACCATGCTTCACTGTTGGGACTGTATTGGACAAGTGATGAGCAGTGCCTGGTTTTCTCCACACATACCGCTTAGAATTAAGACCAAAAAGTTCTATCTTGGTCTCATCAGACCAGAGAATCTTATTTCCCACCATCTTGGAGTCCTTCAGGCGTTTTTTAGCAAACTCCATGTGGGCTTTCATGTGTCTTGCACTGAGGAGAGGCTTTCGTCAGGCCACTCTGCCATAAAGCCCCGACTGGTGGAGGGCTGCAGTGATGGTTGACTGTCTACAACTTTCTCGCATCTCCCGACTGCATCTCTGGAGCTCAGCCACAGTGATCTTTGGGTTCTTCTTTACTTCTCTCACCAAGGCTCTTCTCCCCCAATAGCTCAGTTTGGCCGGACGGCCAGCTCTAGAAAGGGTTCTGGTCGTCCCAAAAGTCTTCCATTTAAGCATTATGGAGGCCACTGTGCTCTTAGGAACCTTAAGGGCAGCAGAATTTTTTTGTAACCTTGGCCAGATCTGTGCCTTGCCACAATTCTGTAAGCAGGTGCAAGGTGTAAACCATAAAGTGCTACCTGGCATCAACAAGTGGCATTGTGACTTTGGTGCTGTGAATCTTTGGTGAAAATAACACCCGCAGGTGTACAAACTTCTTACCTTACTGCTGTAAGGTAAGCAGTATTCAGAAAAAACAGAGGGAATGGATGATCACTCTAAGGAGAGAGGAGGGCCTCCTATCCGTTCCTCCTGAGGGGTTCCAGTGTATGCAGAGCTTAGGAGGTATTTCCTATAGATGCCTTTCTCCAGGGCTAGGTTAATAGCCAAGCACCGCTCAAAAATGCATCAAACCGGGTATAGATAGAGAAATTCGGAATAAACGATATAGTGTAGAATGTTTTAAACAATAGGCGTTTTATTACACATATCTCAAAAGGTCAGGTACTCACATTCAGTATAAACAATATATATAGTGTATCCAACTCGCGGCGAACTTGCGGCCAGGAAGTCACTTCAGGTGTCCTTATGTCCTACGCGTGTCGTCACTGTCACGTGAGTTCATCGTTTGATGCATTTTTAAGCGGTGCTTGGCTATTCACCTAGCCCTGGAGAAAGGAATCCAGAGGAAATACCTCCTAAGCTCTGCATACATTGGAACCCCTCAGGAGGAACGGACAGGAGACCCTCCTCTCTCCTTAGAGTGATCATCCATCCCCTCTGTTTTTTCTGAATGCTGCTTGTCTTACAGCAGTAAGGTAAGAAGTTAGTACACCTGCGGGTGTTATTTGCACCGAAGATTCACAGCACCAAAGTCACAGTTCCACTTGTTGATGCCAGGTAGCACTTTATGGTTTACACCTTGCGCCTGCTCGTGGTTAGAAGATCACATTACTTCCAAATTGTGACTCATATGCACTATTTGCACTTTCATATATATGGACTATTGTTGAATATTTATTTTATTTATGCATTATGAATTTTTTTAGTATTTATACACTACAGTCACTTTATCTGCATTTGTTGCACTATACTGATCACCATTATGTAAGCAAATATTAACCTCAAAAAGATCTGGGGATGGGAATCACTATTTCCTGCAGCTGCTTATATGGTTTTTATACAGTGTTTTGTATCTGCCACAGCTTCTCTGTTAGGAAGAAAGCTATGTGCATCCATTTATAAAGCCCACATAGCTCCAGTGAGATTGCACAAAGACAACAACCCTTGGTATGAAGGCGCATTTACAGCTTTATTCAATAAAAGCAAACATATTAGTGAAAAGTGCAATACCAATGGCAGTCCATTAATAGCTGACTTTACAAGAAGGATATATTCAACTACTGAATCCTTAACTCTATCCTTAACGCCACATCGTAGAGAGTAATGATGAGCTTGGTTTTGGGCCAAACCAAAATTTTGTCCGAACCCAAATGTTAGCTGTCATTGCTGGGCCAATGAGCTGTAGATGGAAGATTCCCTGACCTATGGCTGACATACACAAAAAAAGGTGGGGATGCTTGTGACCTCATTGCCCAGTATATAAATATGGACACATGGCTATATTAGGTCAATATCAATATGGACACATGGCTATATTAGGTTAATATCATTATGGACATGATGGCCATATTAAGTCAATATCATTATGGACACATGTCATATTAGGTCAATATCAATATGGACACATTGTCATATTAGGTCAACAACATTATAGACACATGGCCATATTCGGTCAATATCATTATGGACACATGGTCATATTAGGTCACTAGCATTATGGACACATGGCTATATTAGGTTAATATCGTTATGGACACATGGTCATATTAGGTCAATAACATTATAGAGACATGGTCATATTAGTACAATAGCATATTGGACAAATGGTCAAATTAGGTCATTATCATTATGGACACATGTCCATATTAGGCCACTACCATTTTGGACACATGGTCATATTAGGTCAATAACATTATGGCCACATGGTCATATTAGGTCAATATCATTATGGACACATGGTCATATTAGGTTAATAGCATATTGGACAAATGGTCAAATTAGGTCATTATAGTTATGGTCACTAGCATTATGGACACATGTCCATATTAGGTCAATAGCATTGTGGACACATGGTCAAATTAGGTCATTATCATTATGGACACATGGCTATATTAGGTCAATAGCATTGTGGACACATGGTCAAATTAGGTCAATATCATTATGGACACATGGTCAAATTAGGTCAATATCATTATGGACACATGGTCATATTAGTTTAGCATCATTATGGACACAGGGTCATATTAGGTCAATATCAATATGGACATGTGGCTATATTAGGAGATAAGTAACTTGCTGCGCTATCCGTAAAATTGTGAAAACAAATTATTCAAACTATTAATAGTGAAATCCAAAGAAAAAAAAATCATATAGTTCAATACGTATAAAAATATATGTGCAAATATTGTGACAGTCCCAATAATATGCAAGGTCGCCGCTGTGCTATTAGGAATATCGTGTTGAATCAAAGCTTGTGACCACCATGTGGACCATCACCAGCATTGGAAATGGACTCTTACGGGAATGGATAGATCATATTACAGAATCAAATCAGCCTGTAAATGACAATCCAATCAAAAAGGGGTTCAACACACACACACCACTTGGCTGGAATCCTGTAGTCTCTTCCAGTCTCCAGTATATATTAGGTCAGTGTCATCCATATATTTAATGAAACACACCCAGATTCAGCTGTTAACAGACACAGCTTAGGGGTCCTTAGAAGTTCCCAGAAAGCTGCTGGTGGCCCAGTGTCCAGCGACCAACATTCACCCAAAGCTCAGGAGAGGTGAAAGAGAGTGTCTCAGCCCCTCCTACTGACTGAATATGTATCATTAATGTTCATTAACCCTCTATTAATGTCTGCTAATAGATGCCCAAAGCCATAAATCTAACAGAAATGAACGAACCAACCCTCAACTACACCTACTTCCCCTTTAGATAAGCACAAGGCGGAAGCTACTGTCACCTTATGGTTGCTTCCGGTAACCTGGGAACACTCTATCTCTACTATTGACAGCTCGGCTCCTCCCACTCCACATTGCTCGCGCTCAAAGCCACACCTCTCCCTATACAGTTTCCCCCATTGACCTAATATGGCCTTGTAGCTATAGTAGGTCAATTTCTGCCTTTTTGTATAAATGCAGCTATTTAACAGAGAATCTCCCACACTTAGCTCATTGGCCAGGCAAGGACAGCTAAGTTCTAAGGTCGGATTGACCCTAAGCTCATCCATAAGAGATGAGCTTGGGTTCAGTTAACACCAAAATTCATCTGAACTTGGAGGTTAGCTATCGTTGATGGGCCAATGAGCTGCAGACAAGATTCCCCACAACTGACATACACGAAGGTGATGGGGATGCATGTGACCTCATTGACCCAATATAGGTACATAGCCATATTGGATCAATGTCCTTGACATAAAATGACCATGTAACCATATTAGGTCAATGAGGTCATAAACATCCTCACCCCCTTTTGTATACATCAAGAGGAATTGTTTGGGAGTGTGGGCCCCACCCCAGACTCACCAAGAGAAAAAAAGGGCAAGTGGACTATTGCGGTACATATAAAGTGAGTATAGCCATAAAGTACAAATCATTGGTAAAAACACAATATTTATTTATACAAAAGTAGCAAATAGACAACAAAAAACATGTATATTAAAAGAATTTTGTGTTCTCAAATGACATATGACATTTCAACATGTTTCGCGGATTTACCGCTTCATCAGGACAATACATCTATAGGCATGAATAAGAGTATACAGTCAAATGCCAAATAAGGAATTTAAACATAATTGTGAACTGGGGAAAGTGGAATAAAGTAATAAAACTCCTTACCCGAGCCCCAGGGTGTGTGGCAGAAAGGCCATCCGGCCAAGCCTCCCCCGGCGATTGGGTAGGGAATATATGGCACCAGCTAGACTCTAAGTAAGATAGTTATAAAAATTATCATATAGACCGGGTGATCAGCATAAATGTAGGTAGTGTTAAGGCGTACACCACAACAGTGTTGGGCGAAGCATGCAGTAGGTATATTCCCTTCCCAATCGCCGGGGGAGGCTTGGCCGGATGGCCTTTCTGCCACACACCCTGGGGCTCGGGTAAGGAGGATTTTTTTTACCTTATTCCACTTTCCCCGGTCCACAATTATGTTTAAATTCCTTATTTGGCATTTAACTGTATACTCCTATTTATGCCTACAGATGTATTGTCCTGATGAAGCGGTAAATCCGCGAAACATGTTGAAATGTCACATGTCATTTGAGAACACAAAATTCTTTTAATATACATGTTTTTTGTTGTCTATTTGCTACTTTTGTATAAATAAATATTGTGTTTTTACCAATGATTTCTACTTTATGGCTATACTCACTTTATATGTACCGCAATAGTCCACTTGCCCTTTTTTTCTCTTGGTGAGTCTGGGGTGGGGCCCACACTCCCAAATAATTCCTCTTAATCTATTTGGATGATGTTACATTTATACTGACATACTTTAAAATTGTTTTGGAAGGCCATACATTTTCTATATCCCTTTGTATACATGGTGGTGGGTAATTTCCCACCCATGGCTCCCTGGCCCAACAATGACCACTAACTTCCAGGTTCAGATCAAACCCAAGCAATTGTTCTGTAGTCCAAGCTAAGAACTGTAAGGACTGCTTGGGTTCCTTCAGATCATACTGGAAGAGTGTGCCGAAGAGAGCTCTGAATTTTTGACATAGAAAACAGGTATTTTTTCGTAAAAATATAACAATTCTGTTCAATGGTATAATTAACAGACCAAAAAAAAAAAAAGCAAGAGAAGTTCATTAGTAGGGTTGACATACTCCCTTCCCTATACTATCCAAAGCCAGAATAACATTTGGGCTTGACCTGCACAATAAATGAACCAAGAAAACATATATTATTCCCAAGTGAACATTCTGTATTCCTTTATTAAAGTAAACCCATTGACTCTTTATTAAGATATAACTCCACCATGCTGATGCACCTTGACAGCAGTACAACGTAGCCTCCACAAAGTAGAAGTATTTTCTCTGCATCAGGTTTGTGATTGTAGTAAAAAAAAAAAACACTGAAAGTTCTAATGCAGTGATGGCGAACTTTGGCACCCCAGATGTTTCGGGATTATATTTCCCTTGACGCTAATGCACTCTGCAATGTAGCTGAGCATCATGGTAAATGTAGTTCCAAAACATCTGGGGTGCCAAGGTTTGCCATCACTGTTCTAGTGTTTTCTAGCAGGAATAACATCAGTAAGGTTTCCAATACCTTTAAAAAGTCTATTAGGTTAGTTACATGAGAAGTGGAGGAGAATCACACCCATAATCCTTTGCACCATTCAATTAAAAAGATACCTTGGTGGATTCATCTCACTATGACCAGTGGTCATCAGGTGAAGGACAGGGGGACCATATCCTATAACAGAATGCAGGCTTCCATAGTAAACTGGTAAGCGGTCCAGAGCACACATGACCCTAGTTCACCAGCTGAACAGACTGATATAGACAATATTTAATTGGTCTGATGCGGTTTGAATCCTGGTTCGGGTGAATTGATCTGCTCTTCAGTACTTCACTTGCTTAATGGAGTTACCTTATATAGAAAAAAATATTTTACATATGCTGTACACCGCATGTTGGAGAGCCTGTATAATGCCTATTTTCCTTGAAGTGTTAAATGTTTAACTTTCAAGATAGTCCCATCTTTGAATATTTTATGGGTGAGAACCTTTTTGTATAGCGCATTAGGATCACATTAAGAGGTAAACTAAATTGGAATCACCAAGCTAATGATCAATGACGCTTCACACTTAGTACTTACTAGAGATTGACCTTTTAAACCATCACTTATCTGTCTACAAAGCTAATAACCACACAAGCACGTGTGAGATTCTCCCAGAGAGATTGTGCTCAATGAAGTTATTATACTTAATAGCCTCAATGTATACAAAATGATGCCATATAACGGGTACTGAGTTCCGAGGTTATATTATATTTATTATGTTGTGGGTTCGATTATAGGGTCATTCTACACATAATGTATTATTTCATCTACATAGCATTCCAACTGTCCCTTATTTGGAGGAACTAAATCCCTCTGTACTTCATTCCTCTTCAGTTGTACCTCATTTTGGTCTAATGTATAGACTTCTTTAAAAAGGAATACAAACGTATTATACTGCACTGAAAATGTTTTCCTTAAACATCGTATTATGATTGTACAGGTTCTAGTACAGTTCAAAAACAGTCCAATGCAGTGCAATATAGATATACACCATATTACCAAAAGTATTGAGATGCCTGCCCTTACACGCACATGAACTTTAATGGCATCCCAGTCTTAGTCCTTAGGGTTCAATATTGAGTTGGCTCACCCTTTGCAGCTATAACAGCTTCGACTCTTCTGGGAAGGCCGTCCACCAGGTTTAGGAGTGTGTCTATGGGAATGTTTGACCATTTTTCCAGAAGCGCATGTGTGAGGTCAGGCACTAATGTTGGACGAGAAGGCCTGGCTCACAGTCTCCGCACTAATTCATCCCAAAGGTGTTCTATAGGGTTGAGGTCAGGACTATATGCAGACAAGTCACGTTCCTCCACCCCAAACTCGCTCATCCACGTCTTTATGGACCTTGCTTTGTGCACTGGTCCAAACCCTTTGGTGGAGGAGGGATTATGGTTATAGTCCTTATATTTAGTTTGTTAGGGTCTATTATTTTGTATATCATTGATTAGGATCAGGTACCAGATCTACATGGTCCACCCAATGAGGGTCTCTTATTGAAGCCTTCCTCCCAATTACCTTTATTTCACGTGTAGGAGCATATATTGACACCTAGTGCTCATCCATTGTGGTACTTAGAAGTTTAAACATCTAAGTGCGTTTAGCATGAGATTGTAGGGAGAGCCACAGGGGTAGTAAATGAATTTTAGGGTGGAATCTGTGGTGCAGTGATTGAAATAGTTTGTGAGTAATAAAAACTTGACCAAACTCCTCCATACACCTTCCAAAAAAAAAAAAAGAAGGGAATTAAATGCTTTTTAACCAATCAATTTTGCAATAACTCCTCACAGGACAAATGGCAGGGGCGTGTAAGTAGTGTGCCCTTTGCCTACATACTTTGGGGACTTTGCTGACATACAGTTCCATCAGTTTGATCTCTTCTCCTGCCAACCTTTGGCGTTTTGCTTGTTCCATCTCATTTTGAGTCACTCCCACTCCAGCAGTTCTATTTTTTTACAGCATATGTAGCACTCTCTACTTTAGGTAGGTGCTAGAAGTAGGATTTTTGTAGTACAGGTAAATTTGATCAGGCCTAGCTGTAAGTTTGTTTTGATCTGTGTGGGCTGGGAGTGGCCTAAAGTAGTAGCAGGTGACTCACATGCAAAATCACTTCTCGGTTACCTCCCTCTGGCTTCTAGAGGATTCCAGAAGGGAGGAGGGGAAGAGAGGTGGAGCTGCCTGGGGTGTTCTAAGGAGCCCTGACCAATCTCCAACTTGGATTGGCAGGGGGCAGGCCTCCTTAAATACCTAAAGTCAGACCTGCTGGAGAGGAGTTGTCAGGTGGAATAACTGGGAGATAGAGTACTAGCTGTCGTGGCCTTTGACAAAGCTCCCCAGTCTGGGTGGGGTGACCCCGGGCCTGGAGCTCGGGAGTGCAAGGGACATTCATACAAACCACAGGGGTGTCCTGACCAGGAGCAGTAGAGGACAGTGGAGAGTACTCCCGGGCAAGTCTCCAGGAGGGATCCACTGGGTGTCGGTGAGTGACACTCAGCCAGGAAAGCTGGGGAGGCATGCTGGAGTGGATTGGGAGGATGCAATCTGACATGGATGTAGGGCCAGTGAGGACTGTGGTGTTATGGGCAGTGGAAACAGGCAGCTGCAGACAGGAGTGCTGGCAGGGCCTGAAGAGGGCTGACTAGGATCAGTAGTCAATCTAGGACAGCTAGCATCAGCAGAACTTTCCATTCTTTTTGCTACACCAAAGGGGCCCGCAGTGCCTGTCTGCAAAGGGCTGTTGCCAGGGCCTGGCTGAAGTCACTGTCAGGCCTAAACACATGCCAGCTGTGCCTGAAGAGTTGTGCTGAAGGAAGAGGAGAGTTTATAATTTGTCCCAAGCTATGCAAAAAAAATCTTTCTGGGCATCCTATAAATTCCTTAACCCCATCCAAGTTATAATCCCTCAATAAAAACACAAAACAAAGCTAATGGACTGTTCATTGTCTAGGAGTGTCTGGGAGGTGAATGCCAGGCTGGGCAGGGTGACAGGCAACGCTGTATCCTGGCCTAGGCCGACAAAGCCCAGGCCTAGGGCAGCACTTTGCAGGGGGGAAGCACAGAAAAAGTCACCGCCGGCTTGCGCTACACTGCTAGTGTAGCGCCAGTCTTATGGGGCAGACTGGGCTGAGAGGCAAATTAGTCTAACGCCCCCATAAAGCGGCCGCACTGCTTCCGGTATGTGGGCAGCCAGCATTCCGCAACTGTGGGGGGGGGGGGCTTCTAATTTTGACTGCCCTATCATCCTGGGCCACAAAACTTCCTCACTGTGCTATATGTTTTCTGCTGCACCATTGGCATGGCTATTTCTTCTTAGTCCTCTCCATAAAATTATCAGAAATTTGTGCTTAAAGTAGAACTATAAGCAACACTTTTTTTTTTTTTTAATTTTGGATAGAGTAAGGGAGGGTTATAGTCCCTGTCAGTTTATTTTTTACCATCCCTGTCCCATTGTAGAGATTTCCCTTCACTTCCTGCCCCATAGCCAAACAGGAAGTGAGAGGAAATTATGCAAATTAAGGGAAACCCATTCCCCCCCCCCGCCAGGACCTCAGAACTAGTGTCTCCATTCGAAAATTTCAGGGCAGGTCTTAACCACTTCAATACCGCACATAGTCAAATAACGTCCTTAAATTTGTGCGTTGATATCTGAATGATGCCTGCAGCTAGAGGCATCATTCAGATATCATTCTTTTCAGCCGGCGATTCTGTGCACCATAAGAACAATCATAGCAGCAGTTCCGCCACTTGATCATTCTTATAGGCGGCGGGAGGGGGGTCATCCGGTGCTTCTCCGGCCTCTCCCATGCCATCGTGGGCCGGGAGAAAGAATCGTCCAGCGCCGGATGACTACGATAGAGATTTCCGGTGACCAGATGGTCACCAGTCATCTCTATGACCGTCGGAGGCCCGGGTGCAACGTTATGATGTCACGCCCGGGTTCCCAGATGTAAACAAAGCCGTGATCGCGGCTGTCAGCATGAGATTGGTGAATTTTTTTTCACAATCTCATGCTTTCCAGCCTGGAGGAGAGATGTGGTGTCTTATTGATCCCACATCTCTCCATAAAGAGGACCTGTCACATAGATTCCTATTACAAGGGATGTTTACATTCCTTGTAATAGGAATAAAAGTGATCAAAAAAATTAAAATGTAAAAAAAAGTGTAAAAATAAAAAAAATTAAGTAAAATAAAAATAATAATAAAAATTTTTTTTTAAACGCTCCTGTCCCCGGTAGCTCTTTAGAAGCGAATGCACATGCAAGTCCTGCCCATATATGTAAACGCCGTTCAAACCACACATGTGAGGTATCGCCACGTGCGTTAGAGCATGTGTAATAATTCTAGCACTAGACCTCCTCTTTAACTCTAAACTGGTAACCTGTAAAATTTTTCAAAGCATCACCTATGGAGATTTTTAAGTATCGAAGTTTGGCGCCATTCCATGACTGTGTGCAATTTTAAAGCTTGACATGTTAGGTATCTATTTACTCAGCGTAACATCATCTTTCACATTATACAAAAAAATTGGGCTAACTTTACTATTTTGCTATTCTTTAATTCATGAAACTGTTATTTAAAAAAAAGGCGTTTGAAAAATTATTGCGCAAATACCATGCGAGATAAAAAGTTGCAATGACGCCATTTTATTCCCCAGGGTGTCTTCTAAAAAATCATATATAATATTTGGGGGTTCTGAGTATTTTTCTAGCAAAAAAATGATGATTTTTAAATGTAGGAGAGAAGTGCCAGAATAGGCCCGGTATTGAAGTGGTACAGCAAGGGGTGTGGCCTTGACAGGAAGGGGTGGGTCATATTTATTAGGGGGTACACGAGTTTAGTCAGGCCTAGGGCAGCACAAAACCTAAATACACTACTGGTAACAGGTGGACCACGATATCCAGCAGCCCCTATGGAGGTACAGCTACACATAAAATAAAGTAAAGTGCAGTTTTTGGATTTGGCAAACGCTGGTCATTGGGATGAAGAGTCTTCTGGACTCATTGGAAGATGAAAAATTCCAATAGGCATGAGCGTAGCATAAGGGGTTGCAGGGGTCACAATCGCAACCCCACCCCTAGCTTCAGGGGGCCCCTGCAGCCTCCCTGTTATATTATCATATCCTCCCTGTGGGGAGGGGGGGGAGCTGTATACAGCGCTGGGATGGAAAAGTAGCTCTGCCAAGTGACCTGTTAGGGGTCCCTGTCCTCTGATTCTCCAGCTGTAATCCCTGTCCTCTGATTCTCCAGCGGTGATCCCTGTCCTCTGATTCTCCAGGGGTGATCCCTGTCCTCTGATTCTCCAGGGGTGATCCCCATCCTCTGATTCCCCAGCGGTGATCCCTGTCCTCTGATTCTCCAGCGGTGATCCCTGTCCTCTGATTCTCCAGCGGTGATCCCTGTCCTCTGATTCTCCAGGGGTGATCCCCATCCTCTGATTCCCCAGCGGTGATCCCCATCCTCTGATTCCCCAGCGGTGATCCCTGTCCTCTGATTCTCCAGCGGTGATCCCTGTCCTCTGATTCTCCAGCGGTGATCCCTGTCCTCTGATTCTCCAGCGGTGATCCCTGTCCTCTGATTCTCCAGCGGTGATCCCTGTCCTCTGATTCTCCAGCGGTGATCCCTGTCCTCTGATCCTCCAGCAGTGATCCCTGTCCTCTGATTCTCCAGCTGTGATCCCTGTCCTCTGATTCTCCAGCGGTGATCCCTGTCCTCTGATTCTCCAGGGGTGATCCCCGTCCTCTGATTCCCCAGCGGTGATCCTTGTCCTCTGATTCTCCAGGGGTGATCCCTGTCCTCTGATTCTCCAGGGGTGATCCCCGTCCTCTGATTCTTCAGTGGTGATCCCTGTCCTCTGATTCCCCAGCGGTGATCCCTGTCCTCTGATTCCCCAGCGGTGATCCCTGTCCTCTGATTCTCCAGGGGTGATCCCTGTCTTCTGATTCCCCAGCGGTGATCCTTGTCCTCTGATGTAAGGAGGACCTCTGAGAACTCAAAACTCTTAAGCCACTTTGAGTATCTTGGCGTGTGGTGGGTGTATCTGGACGCACAACGGAAGTGGTGGGTGGTAGTGGGGGGGGGGGGGGCATGTCAACTTTTGCATCTGGTCGGTAAATAGAGCTTGGATTTTTCCTTGGCCTTTTTTTTGACATATGTAGCCCTCCAATGCTGCAAAGTCCAGTTATAGGTGGGGGCAGTGGCTAACCTTTTTTTGTAGCAGAGGGTACTAAAAGAGCATTGTGACAAGCCAGAGAACTGCAGAACATGGAAGAGACTGTGTGGAGGCATAGAGGGCACACTAGGAGATGCTAGATGACACAGGACGCTCTGTGACTGACACTTGTAGCACCCTCTAGTTAGTGTGGTGCTAGAGTGAGGTCTTTCTCTGGCAGTGTAGGTAAATTTAGGCAGGCCTTGCTGGCTGCTAGGCCTGTTTGATTTCATTCTAGGCTGGGAGTGGCTCAGGGCAGCAGCTGGTGACTCACAGGCAGTGTCACTTCTCTGTTACCTCCCTCTTCCTTCTGGCATTTCCTAGAAGGAGATGAAGGGAAGAGAGGTGGAGCTGCCTGTGGTATCTTAACCGCTTGCCGACCAGCCTCCGTCATTTTACTGCGGCAGGTCGGCACGATGCCGCGAACTGTCGTAGCTATAGCAGACGCACGCGGAGGCTGCACTGCGGGGGTGCCGATGCTCGTGGCCGATCGCGAGCATGAGGGTCAGAACACGGAAGTGTGTGTGTGTAAACACACACACATCCCTGTTCTGTTCTGAGTGGAGTGACAGACCGTGTCTTCCTATTAGCTAGGAACCACGATCTGTCACTTCCTCTAGTCCGTCCCCTCCCCCTTCAGTTAGAATCACCTCCCAGGGAACACAGTTAACCCCTTGATCGCCCCCTAGTGTTAACCCACTTCCCTGCCAGTGACAATTTTTACAGTAATCAGTGCATTTTTTATAGCACTGATCGCTGTCTAAAAGCCAACGGCCCTTAAATGGTGTCAAAAGTGTCCGATGTGTCCGCCATAATGTCGCAGTCCCGATAAAAATCGCAGATCACCGCCATTACTAGTAAAAAAAAAAATAATAATAAAAATGCTATAAATCCATCCCCCTATTTTGTAGACGCTATAACTTTTGCGCAAAACAATCAATATACAGTACGGTTATTGTGATTTTTTTTTACCAAAAATATGTAGAAGAATACGTATCGGCCTAAACTGAGAAAAAAAATCTTTTTTAAAAATAAATAGGGATATTATAGCAAAAAGTACAAAATATTGTGTTTTTTTTCAAAATTGTCGCTCTTTTTTTGTTTATAGCGGACTGGTTTTCTGTCTCCGAGTGACTGGGATGGATGTCTGGCTGGGCAGGGTGATGGGTCAACCACTACACAGAGGAACCCCTAAGGAGGGAATGGCTATACACTCTATGCTCTGGGGTTCACTGGAACCATAAAGCAAATGAACTGTGAGCGCCGCTTCAAACTGTCATCCTATGACGCTCCGGTGACTCACATTGATGCCGGGTGGCAGCGCTGGAACAGCTAGTCCTGGCCCTATGTACACACTTGAGGAAAGAGGATGAAACGCGTCACTTCAGCCCAGAAACAGCCCAGGTGTAGAGAAGAATACAAGTGGCTTCAGCTTGACTCCTCCCGAGCCACACCCTTTCGAAAAGAGTTTCACCCTGCCCAAGGGCTTAGTCATAGGGGTTGGGGCTTAGTCATAGGGGGCCTATGACTAAGCATTGTGGGCAGGGTGAAAGACGTCAGTGAGAGGATTTGGGCTGAAGCAACTTTTATTCTTTTCTATACTTGGGGCGCTACTTTTGGAATGTGGCATTTCATCCTCTTTTCTGTGGGGCAGGGGGCGTACGGGCGCTGCCCCCTCTATTCACGCCACCCCATATATGGTTAATGGATAGATTCATAGATAGCATTACCACCCCCTATTCATTCGTCCGGTCCCTTTCAGGACATGAATTACAGCGACGGGGGGTGTATTTTTGAAGCACCTGATTAGAGCTATAGGCTCTAATAGGCTTTAAAATAGTGTGGACTCGTAGCGCAGAGCATTTCGCTCGGAGCCCACCCAGGATCGTTAGAAAAGCGAATGAATATTCGCTTTTCTAACACTGACGTGCCTCTCTGCCAATCAGGAAGCGCGGGTCTGATACCCATTTCCCGATTGGCAGAAAGGTCAGGCGATACAATTGGACGCCTAGGAGGAGGAGGAGGGGGATGCACAGCAAAAGGCGCCGTGATCCACACCACAGGAGGAGGAAGAAAGCCGCCAGACACGCTGCCAGCCTGCTTGCTAGATGGGGTAAGTGCGGGGCTTTCATGTCCTGACTGCCCTCCTGGGTGGGGTGGGGGTTGGGGGGGTTTCAGCGGCTGCATTTTTGGAAAGGGTCAGGGACTTTTTTAAATGAAAAACAGTGCTTTTATTGCTTCTGTGGTTCAATAGACGTCGATGAAGAAGCTGCAGAAAAGCATGTAGCGCATTTTTGCTTGATTTTACCACAATTTTGCCGCAATTTGACTTTTTTAATCTGCCAAACAACAAATTGGCAAAAAAAAAAAGCATAAAAAATGCAAAACGCGGCAAAATCGCTGGAAAATCGCGTGTGCTAAACAGGAAAACTGCATAGAAAAAAGGACTGCAGAAAGGTTTAAAAGCAAACTGCATAGGTGTGAACGGAGCCTTAAGACAAAAAGCAGTTGCTCCAGAGCTTAGTAAATGAGCAGAAGCTCTGCTGGCTTCCACCATCCAATCCAACCTACAGGCTTTTTTAGGCACATAATTGCCATCCATGCATCTTTAGGAATTTACATTAGACAAAAAAATGACATGCATGAATCAATACAACTTTCCTAAAAAATGAATATTAAATAACAAAGGTTAGATAATGTAAGGGTCCCTCTGAAAGAAAAAGACTGCATTTTCTTCCGTACTATGAATGTAAATATGTCTAAATTAATTAAGCCCCCTATCTCTGATTTCATTCTGACTTAATGTAGGCTAACCACCAGCTTGTCTTACGTTGACCACCACATGAATGACTTTAACCCCTTTATATGCACTCACTGAAATGTCCTCAATGTACTGTGAATTATGTATGTTCCCCTGTCTCCACCTCTTGTTCCTTCCCCGTTCCACTTCTTCGTATTCATGACACGCATTGTACATTACTGTATCTCTTTACGTCTATTTGCACTTTTGTGATACATAATCGCCATAAGCCCCTAGACCAGACGATATCGTCTGCAAAATTCTCTTGTTACAATAACAACACTGCATATGCTGGGGATTGAACGAACCACACAGTCCATGCTAATTTGTATTTAGCAACAATCCAATGAATACCAATCACAGGGCTGATTGGCTACACAGAAGCCAGTTCGCCATAATAAAAAAGGTATGTGCTGGCTTCTCCAATCAAACGTCCAGGAAGAAGCTACGCTACCACGCAACAGCGAAACGCGTTGACGTCATCACCGGCATCAGCGCTGTCTATCGAATGGACGGAGAGGCGGAAGCCGCGCAGCGGTGGAATACCAGGTAGCCTATCGCATTATTCGACGGCACCTGCAGCCGCCATAGCTACCAGCATTAAGCAAGGGCTTTTACGCTCAGGACCGGATCAGGCATTCCTTTCGGAGGATCACAGCTGCAGCTACATTCACCGGTCCTACAACCCTCCGGACCCTGCAAGCTATCTTTAGCATGACCTGTGCAACCACTTCCAGGAATCCCCAAGGAAGTTAAGGTACAAGCTTTACAAATTCATTAACAAGTTGAGGACTCTGCACAGCTTCTTATATGCTGTAACTTCACATGCACCAATTAGCCATGGGAGCCCCCTGTTAACCAATGCCTGTACCTTAGGAACAGCCTTGAAGCTCACTGAACACTGTGATTTACCAACTTTATAGCTTATATGGTCGACTATCACTGTTTACACTGCACCAGTGAACTATATTGTACTCAGACCTACAGCTCCACTCCTTCAGCATCCCATGGGTACTTTGAATTGCCAGGATCAGTCTAGCCATCCTTGATCCCCATCCCCGGGCCCGGGCCTTCCCTCCCTGCCTCCTCTCCCCGCTCCATGTATATGCTTCTCGGCAGCGCATCCCATTAAATTTTCCACTTGGGCACACACCTACATGTTATTATCCAATTTGATCGCCTGGCCACCGAGCAGCATATAACCAGTCCGGACAGCGTCTATGCCGTTACATGTTCTGTGTGTGTCTTGTATGTTGTGGTCGTTAGTCCCCCTCAATGCCACCCCACCTAGGATGGTATTGTATTCCTAAGTGCATTAATTAACCAATTGTATGTTCACCTCACCCAGGTGTTTTATCATTCAACAATAAATTGTTACCTTTTACATCAATTTCAATGTACTGACCATTAATTGCTCAAGTAACCACTTTTCCCTATCGGTAATTCTATACCGGTCCCCTGGTCCCCTACCCATTGCTATCACCATCCAATCATGCCCAAGCAAAAATGCTGTTTTTAATTTTTTTTATTTTCCTTGCATGTGATCGGGTATTCTTTGCAAAGTGAAGCTTTACCTCATTTACTAAGCTCTGGAGCAACTGCATATTGCAAAGTGTACAGTCTATTCTCCTTTAGTATATCAACCCCTGGGTGTACTATGCACACTGGGAAAACTAGGCACACTGGGTGCACTGGAGTCACTGGATATACTGGGTGTACTTTGCACACCCAGTGGGGTACATTGAGCAGATTGGAGTCACTGCACACACTGGAACCACAGTGCGCACTGGGTGCCCTGGAGTCACTGGTTGTACTGGGTGCCCTGGAGTCACAGGTTGTACTGGGTGCACTGGGGTCACTGGATGTACTGGTTGTACTGTGTGCCCTGGAGTCACTGGGTGCACTGGAGTCACTGGATGCACTGGAGTCACTGGTTGTACTGGGTGCACTGGAGTCACTGGTTGTACTGGGTGCCCTGAAGTCACTGGTTGTACTGGGTGCCCTGGAATCACTGGTTGTGCTGGGGGCACTGGAGTCACTGATTGTACTGGCTGCTCCGTAGTCATTGATTGTACTGGGTGCCCTGGAGTCACTGGATGTACTGGTTGTACTGGGTGCACTGGAGTCACTGGGTGCCCTGGAGTCACTGGTTGTACTGGGTGCACTGGGGTCACTGGTTGTATTGGGTGCACTGGAGTCATTGGTTGTACTGGGTGCACTGGGGTCACTGGTTGTACTGGGTGCACTGGGGTCACTGCTTGTATTGGGTGCACTGGAGTCATTGGTTGTACTGGGTGCACTGGGGTCACTGGTTGTACTGGGTGCACTGGGGTCACTGCTTGTATTGGGTGCACTGGAGTCATTGGTTGTACTGGGTGCCCTGGAGTCACTGGTTGTACTGGGTGCACTGGGGTCACTGGTTGTATTGGGTGCACTGGAGTCATTGGGTGTACTGGGTGCACTGGAGTCATTGGTTGTACTAGGGGCACTAGAGTCACTGCTTGTACTGGGTGCACTGGAGTCACTGCTTTTACTGGGTGCACTGGAGTCACTGCTTTTACTGGGTGCACTGGGGTCACTGGTTGTATTGGGTGCACTGGAGTCATTGGGTGTACTGGGTGCACTGGAGTCATTGGTTGTACTAGGGGCACTAGAGTCACTGCTTTTACTGGGTGCACTGGAGTCAGTGGTTGTACTGGGTGCACTGGGGTCACTGGTTGTATTGGGTGCACTGGGGTCACTGGTTGTATTGGGTGCACTGGAGTCATTGGGCGTACTGGGTGCACTGGGGTCACTGGTTGTATTGGGTGCACTGGGGTCACTGGTTGTATTGGGTGCACTGGAGTCATTGGGCGTACTGGGTGCACTGGAGTCATTGGGCGTACTGGGTGCACTGGTTTCAGGCATGGAGGACACATAAGGGTAGGAAGTCTCTGTTGCAGCATAGCAATATGTTGCTCGAACATTGATCCATGTGTCGCTTCATAATATAAAGCTATGTCAATTTCAGAGAACTGTCTTCTGATTGGTTGCAGCACCGGTCCTCTGGGTAAAAACTAGGGGTTCCAGCGATCACAGGTCAGGGACTCGGCTTTGGCTACTGGAGGAGGTGAGTGTGGCAGTTGGTATCTTTCCAACATCTACCAGGACCTCAGACATCAATAAGGACGAACCATTTTAAATGATATGGAATTCCTCACTCTACAGTCATAATTACCTTCCGAGATTTGCATTCAAACAACTACAATGTATTTTCAAAAGCTATCGTGATGCCAAATAATGATGAGGATAATGCACTCTGATTATCAGAGAAATGCAAACAATGACTCATGTTTTACTAAACACTAATTATGAAATACTAGAGTCCAAAATCTAAGAGTGTTATCACATAACAAACAAATGATTGGGTTTAAAGCTGAATCCAGTCATGAACAGAGACATGTCAACTAAAACACATAATATAATCGGTTTTACCTGCCAAAGGATTCATATTTCTGTCCATCCAGTCCTGAGATTTACACAGCTTTACTACACAGCCCAGGTGGATGAAACCACTTAGAATTAGGGCATTCAGTGGCGTCTTTTCTGCACACCCATCCTGTCGACTTAACAGTGAGAATCAGTCTGATGAGGTCATCCCTCTGCTTACTCTTTGCTCTTTCCTACTATCAGCATGATGTTTGTGAACATGTCTGCATGTAGAACACTCGATTGGCTGCTATTCCTATCCCGTCCCCTACAAGTCTAAGTGCTGCTGTAGCTGTACAGAGAATGGCAAGAGACAGATACTCAAGCACTGCATTAGAGGTGTTGCAAAAATCAAAAGCTCACAATTAAGCCTTGCAGGCAGGGTGAAACGCGCCAGTATTTTGGCTCAGGAGAAGTTGGCTGATGCTGCTTCTATTCTTCTCTAAACCTGGGCTGCTTCTTTTGAAGTGGCGATAGATAGATAGATAGATAGATAGATAGATAGATAGATAGATAGATAGATAGATAGATAGATAGATCCAGGTGTAGAGAACTCCACCATGACATTTTGCACCACCTACAGGGCTTAGTCATAGGGGGCTCATGACTAAGCCTTGCAGGCAGGGTGAAACACGCCGGTGATGTGGCTTGGGAGGAGTTGGCTGAAGCTGCTTCTATTCCCTCTATATCCGGGCTGTTCTTTTGAAGTGTCAATAGATAGATAGATCAATAGATAGATAAATTGGGAGCTTCAGCTGTGTTTCTACAGGCATTATGTCCTACTAGAGTAACAAGCAGCTCCACATCACTGACGCATTTCACCCTACCCACAAGGCTTAGTCATGAGCCCCCTATGACTAAGCCATGTAGGTGGGGCGAAACATGTCAGTGGCGTGGCTACTGGAGGAGTCGGGCTGAAGCCACTTCTATTCTTCACTACACCTGGATCTATCTATCTATCTATCTATCTATCTATCTATCTATCTATCTATCTATCTATCTATCTATCTATCTATCTATCTATCTATCGAGACTTCAAAAGAAGCAGCCCAGGTGTAGAGAAAAATAGAAGTTGCTTCAGCCCAACTCTTTCCAAGCCACGTCCCCAACAAGTTTCGCCCCATCTACAGGGCTTAGTCATAGGGGGCTCATGACTAAGCCTTGCAGGCAGGGTGAAATGCGTCGGAAATGTGGCATGGGAGGAGTTGGCTGAAGCTGCTTCTATTCTTCTCCACATCTGGGCTGCTTCTTTTGAAGTGGCGATAGATAGATAGAAAGGTAGATAGATAGATAGATAGATAGATAGATAGATAGATAGATAGATAGATAGATAGATCCAGGTCTAGAGAAGAATAGAAGTGGCTTCAGCCCAACTCCTCCCGATCCAGGTCACTGACATGTTTCGCCCCACCCATAGGGCTTAGTCATAGGGGCTCATGATTAAGCCTTGCAGGCAGGGTGAAATGTGCCAGTATTTTGGCTCAGGAGAAGTTGGCTGAAGCTGCTTCTATTCTTCTCTAAACCTGGGCTGCTTCTTTTGAAGTGTCAATAGATAGATAGATAGATAGATAGATAGATAGATAGATAGATAGATAGATAGATAAAATTAGGACCTTCATCTGTGTTTGTACATGCATTGTGTCCTCCTAGAGAGTAACAAGCAGCTCAAGCTGCAAAAACAAACCACTTATTCACACTGTATGGGCCAGAGTGTCAATGAGCTTTATTTTTACAATTTATTTTATTTTATTTCCGTCTATTAAATTAATCTATTTTTTCACAGCGCATTTGGGGGGCTTTGGTGAAATATCACTTTTGAGACAGAGAAAAGGGATTAAGGATATAAATTCCTTAGGGGGGTGCCAAACAGGGAAACAGGGGGATCAAATCCCAGACATGAGGGTAATCGGTGCACTGGAGGGGGGGGGGGGCAATTACAGGAACCGATCCCCTGTATGTCTCTTCCTGTAGCAGCTTCTCCTTCTCTTCCTCCCACCGACTTTCAGCTGCTGCAAGATGAGACCCACAGGGTATCCGCCCCCCCCCCCCCCCCACTCTAACCACATGCAATTCCCCTTCTGTCCAAGCTCCCCTTGCCAGCCTGGGCCTGATACAGAAGGACTGGTGGTCCTCCCTTATCGATGGCTCTGACTGTCTTTACCTCTCAATCAGCAGCCCTGAGTTCTGTGCGCTAAAGCCAGGTTCACCTCCATAGGTGCAAGAGTGTGCATGCATATCTCTGTGGATTTTCTGCACAATCCCGCGTGTATCATAGCGTGTCATAGAGCGGCACATTCATTTCAATGGCCTGCCCTGTGCGTGAGAATCATCACATCCATCACTTCTCAGAACTGGTAAGCTGCAATACAATTGTTTGCTTTTTTGGTTTAATGTCACTATAAGTTACCTAACCTAAGGGGAACACATTGTACAACATCATAATCCTTCATACATAACACTACATTGCCACATAATAATAAAAATGAAATCTTCTATAAAGTCTTTGTTCTGTGATGACTTCATTTAGATATCAGGCAGTCACATCTGTTGTGATTTATGGGGAGTAATAAAGGATACAGAATTAATAAATCAATAAATCAATAGGCTCTCTAGGTGTCTATTGCTCCCTAAGCTGGCTGTGACATCACTGGACTCTGGCTCCTGCTCCCGTGCACAGTGTTCAGCTCCTGCTCCTAGGCACCGTGTGCTGCTTCTGCTTTCATGTACAGTGTGCAGCTCCTGCTCCCATGCACAGTATGCAGCTCCTGCTTTCATGTACAGTGTGCAGCTCCTGCTCTCAGTATCCAATGCATAGTGTGCAGCTCCTGCTCCCCTACACTGCTCCTGCTCCCATGTACAGTGTGCAGCTCCTGCCCTAGGCACCGTGTGCTGCTCCTGCTTTCATGTACAGTGTGCAGCTCCTGCTCCCATGCACAGTGTTCAGCTCCTGCTCCTAGGCACCGTGTGCTGCTCCTGCTTTCATGTACAGTGTGCAGCTCCTGCTCCCATGCACAGTATGCAGCTCCTGCTTTCATGTACAGTGTGCAGCTCCTGCTCTCAGTATCCAATGCATAGTGTGCAGCTCCTGCTCCCCTACACTGCTCCTGCTCCCATGTACAGTGTGCAGCTCCTGCCCTCTGGCTCCCATGTACAGTGTGCAGCTCCTGCTCCCATGCACAGTGTGCAGCTCCTGCTCCTATGCACCGTGCTCTACTCCTGCTCCCATGTACAGTGTGCAGCTCCTGCTCCTATGCACCGTGTGCTGCTCCTGCTCCCATGCAGAGTGTGCAGCTCCTGCTCCCATGTACAGTGTGCAGCTCCTGCTCCCATGCACTGCTCCTGCTCCCATGTACAGTGTTCAGCTCCTGCTCCCATGTACAGTGTTCAGCTCCTGCTCCCATGTACAGTGTTCAGCTCCTGCTCCCATGTACAGTGTGTAGCTTCTGCTCCCATGTACAGTGTGCAGCTCCTGCTCCCATGTACAGTGTGCAGCTCCTGCTCCCATGTACAGTGTGCAGCTCCTGCTCTCATGTATAGTGTTCAGCTCCTGCTCCCATGTACAGTGTGCAGCTCCTGCTCCCATGTACAGTGTTCAGCTCCCGCTCCCATGTACAGTGTTCAGCTCCCGCTCCCATGTACAGTGTTCAGCTCCTGATCCCATGTACAGTGTTCAGCTCCTGCTCCCATGTACAGTGTGCAGCTCCTGCTCCCATGTACAGTGTTCAGCTCCTGCTCCCATGTACAGTGTGCAGCTCCTGCTCCCATGTACAGTGTGCAGCTCCTGCTCCCATGTACAGTGTTCAGCTCCTGCTCCCATGTACAGTGTTCAACTTCTGCTCCCATGTACAGTGTTCAGCTCCTGCTCCCATGTACAGTGTGCAGCTCCTGCTCCCATGTACAGTGTTCAACGTCTGCTCCCATATACAGTGTTCAGCTCCTGCTCCCATGTACAGTGTGCAGCTCCTGCTCCCATGTACAGTGTGCAGCTCCTGCTCCCATGTACAGTGTGCAGCTCTTGCTCCCATGTACAGTGTTCAGCTCCTGCTCCCATGTACAGTGTTCAACTTCTGCTCCCATGTACAGTGTTCAGCTCCTGCTCCCATGTACAATGTGCAGCTCCTGCTCTCATGTACAGTGTTCAGCTCCTGCTCTCATGTACAGTGTTCAGCTCCTGCTCCCATGTACAGTGTTCAGCTCCTGCTCCCGTGTACAGTGTTCAGCTCCTGCTCCCATGCACAGTGTTCAGCTTCTGATCCCATGTACAGTGTGCAGCTCCTGCTCTCATGTACAGTGTTCAGCTCCTGCTCCCATGTACAGTGTTCAGCTCCTGCTCCCATGCACAGTGTTCAGCTCCTGCTCCCATGCACAGTGTTCAGCTTCTGATCCCATGTACAGTGTGCAGCTCCTGCTCTCATGTACAGTGTTCAGCTCCTGCTCCCATGTACACTGTTCAGCTCCTGCTCCCATGTACAGTGTTCAGCTCCTGCTCCCATGTACAGTGTTAAGCTCCTGCTCCCATGTACAGTGTGCAGCTCCTGCTCCCATGTACAGTGTTCAGCTCCTGATCCCATATACAGTGTTCAGCTCCTGCTCTCATGTACAGTGTTCAGCTCCTGCTCCCATGTACAATGTGCAGCTCCTGCTCCCATGTACAATGTGCAGCTCTTGCTCTCATGTACAGTGTTCAGATCCTGCTCTCATGTACAGTGTTCAGTTCCTGCTCCCATGTACAGTGTTCAGCTCCTGTTCCCATGTACAGTGTTCAGCTCCTGCTCCCATGTACAGTGTTCAGCTCCTGCTCCCATGTACAGTGTTCAGCTCCTGCTCTCATGTACAGTGTTCAGCTCCTGCTCTCATGTACAGTGTTCAGCTCCTGCTCCCATGTACAGTGTTAAGCTCCTGCTCCCATGTACAGTGTTCAGCTCCTGCTCCCATGTACAGTGTTCAGCTCCTACTCCCATGCACGGTGTTCAGCTCCTGCTCCCATGCACAGTGTTCAGCTTCTGATCCCATGTACAGTGTGCAGCTCCTGCTCTCATGTACAGTGTGCAGCTCCTGCTCTCATGTACAGTGTTAAGCTCCTGCTCCCATGTACAGTGTTCAGCTCCTGCTCCCATGTACAGTGTTCAGCTCCTGCTCCCATGTACAGTGTTCAGCTCCTGCTCCCATGTACAGTGTTCAGCTCCTGCCCCCATGTACAGTGTTCAGCTCCTGCTCCCATGCACAGTGTTCAGCTCCTGCTCTAATGCACAGTGTTCAGCTCCTGCTCCTATGCACAGTGTTCCGCTTCTGATCCCATGTACAGTGTGCAGCTCCTGCTCTCATGTACAGTGTTCAGCTCCTGCTCCCATGTACAATGTTCAGCTCCTGCTCCCATGTACAGTGTTCAGCTCCTGCTCTCATGTACAGTGTTCAGCTCCTGCTCCCATGTACAGTGTTGAGTGTTCAGCTCCTGCTCCCATGTACAGTGTTCAGCTCCTGCTCTCATGTACAGTGTTCAGCTCCTGATCCCATGTACAGTGTTCAGCTCCTGCTCTCATGTACAGTGTTCAGCTCCTGCTCCCATGTACAGTGTTGAGTGTTCAGCTCCTGCTCCCATGTACAGTGTTCAACTCCTGATCCCATGTACAGTGTTCAGCTCCTGATCCCATGTACAGTGTTCAGCTCCTGATCCCATGTACAGTGTTCAGCTCCTGATCCCATGTACAGTGTTCAGCTCCTGATCCCATGTACAGTGTTCAGCTCCTGATCCCATGTACAGTGTTCAGCTCCTGATCCCATGTACAGTGTTCAGCTCCTGATCCCATGTACAGTGTTCAGCTCCTGCACCCATGTACAGTGTTCAGCTTCTGATCCCATGTACAGTGTGCAGCTCCTGCTCTCATGTACAGTGTTCAGCTCCTGCTCCCATGTACAGTGTTCAGCTTCTGATCCCATGTACAGTGTGCAGCTCCTGCTCTCATGTACAGTGTGCAGCTCCTGCTCTCATGTACAGTGTTAAGCTCCTGCTCCCATGTACAGTGTTCAGCTCCTGCTCCCATGTACAGTGTTCAGCTCCTGCTCCCATGCACAGTGTTCAGCTCCTGCTCCTATGCACAGTGTTCCGCTTCTGATCCCATGTACAGTGTGCAGCTCCTGCTCTCATGTACAGTGTTCAGCTCCTGCTCCCATGTACAATGTTCAGCTCCTGCTCCCATGTACAGTGTTCAGCTCCTGCTCTCATGTACAGTGTTCAGCTCCTGCTCCCATGTACAGTGTTGAGTGTTCAGCTCCTGCTCCCATGTACAGTGTTCAGCTCCTGCTCTCATGTACAGTGT
This sequence comes from Lithobates clamitans, assembly GCA_037952925.1. NCBI lineage: Eukaryota > Metazoa > Chordata > Amphibia > Anura > Ranidae > Lithobates > Lithobates clamitans. The sequence goes on from JBBGZY010002311.1 coordinate 242,121, forward strand.
TCAGCTCCTGATCCCATGTACAGTGTTCAGCTCCTGCTCTCATGTACAGTGTTCAGCTCCTGCTCCCATGTACAGTGTTGAGTGTTCAGCTCCTGCTCCCATGTACAGTGTTCAACTCCTGATCCCATGTACAGTGTTCAGCTCCTGATCCCATGTACAGTGTTCAGCTCCTGATCCCATGTACAGTGTTCAGCTCCTGATCCCATGTACAGTGTTCAGCTCCTGATCCCATGTACAGTGTTCAGCTCCTGATCCCATGTACAGTGTTCAGCTCCTGATCCCATGTACAGTGTTCAGCTCCTGATCCCATGTACAGTGTTCAGCTCCTGCACTCATGTACAGTGTTCAGCTTCTGATCCCATGTACAGTGTGCAGCTCCTGCTCTCATGTACAGTGTTCAGCTCCTGCTCCCATGTACAGTGTTCAGCTCCTGCTCCCATGTACAGTGTTCAGCTCCTACTCCCATGCACAGTGTTCAGCTCCTGCTCCCATGCACAGTGTTCAGCTTCTGATCCCATGTACAGTGTGCAGCTCCTGCTCTCATGTACAGTGTGCAGCTCCTGCTCTCATGTACAGTGTTAAGCTCCTGCTCCCATGTACAGTGTTCAGCTCCTGCTCCCATGTACAGTGTTCAGCTCCTGCTCCCATGTACAGTGTTCAGCTCCTGCTCCCATGTACAGTGTTCAGCTCCTGCTCCCATGTACAGTGTTCAGCTCCTGCTCCCATGCACAGTGTTCAGCTCCTGCTCTAATGCACAGTGTTCCGCTCCTGCTCCTATGCACAGTGTTCCGCTTCTGATCCCATGTACAGTGTGCAGCTCCTGCTCTCATGTACAGTGTTCAGCTCCTGCTCCCATGTACAATGTTCAGCTCCTGCTCCCATGTACAGTGTTCAGCTCCTGCTCTCATGTACAGTGTTCAGCTCCTGCTCCAATGTACAGTGTTGAGTGTTCAGCTCCTGCTCCCATGTACAGTGTTCAGCTCCTGCTCCCATGTACAGTGTTCAGCTCCTGCTCCCATGTACAGTGTTCAGCTCCTGCTCTCATGTACAGTGTTCAGCTCCTGCTCCCATGTACAGTGTTGAGTGTTCAGCTCCTGCTCCCATGTACAGTGTTCAACTCCTGATCCCATGTACAGTGTTCAGCTCCTGATCCCATGTACAGTGTTCAGCTCCTGATCCCATGTACAGTGTTCAGCTCCTGATCCCATGTACAGTGTTCAGCTCCTGATCCCATGTACAGTGTTCAGCTCCTGCTCTCATGTACAGTGTTCAGCTCCTGCTCCCATGTAGTGTTCAGCTCCTGATCCCATGTACAGTGTTCAGCTCCTGCTCCCATGTACAGTGTTCAGCTCCTGCTCCCATGTACAGTGTGCAGCTCCTGCTCCCATGTACAGTGTGCAGCTCCTGCTCTCATGTATAGTGTTCAGCTCCTGCTCCCATGTACAGTGTGCAGCTCCTGCTCCCATGTACAGTGTTCAGCTCCTGCTCCCATGTACAGTGTTCAGCTCCTGCTCCCATGTACAGTGTGCAGCTCCTGCTCCCATGTACAGTGTGCAGCTCCTGCTCCCATGTACAGTGTTCAGCTCCTGCTCCCATGTACAGTGTGCAGCTCCTGCTCCCATGTACAGTGTTCAATGTCTGCTCCCATATACAGTGTTCAGCTCCTGCTCCCATGTACAGTGTGCAGCTCCTGCTCCCATGTACAGTGTACAGCTCCTGCTCCCATGTACAGTGTTCAGCTCCTGCTCCCATGTACAGTGTTCAACTTCTGCTCCCATGTACAGTGTTCAGCTCCTGCTCCCATGTACAATGTGCAGCTCCTGCTCTCATGTACAGTGTTCAGCTCCTGCTCTCATGTACAGTGTTCAGCTCCTGCTCCCATGTACAGTGTTCAGCTCCTGCTCCCATGTACAGTGTTCAGCTCCTGCTCCCATGCACAGTGTTCAGCTCCTGCTCCTATGCACAGTGTTCAGCTTCTGATCCCATGTACAGTGTGCATCTCCTGCTCTCATGTACAGTGTTCAGCTCCTGCTCCCATGTACAGTGTTCAGCTCCTGCTCCCATGTACAGTGTTCAGCTCCTGCTCTCATGTACAGTGTTCAGCTCCTGCTCCCATGTACAGTGTTGAGTGTTCAGCTCCTGCTCTCACGTACAGTGTTCAGCTCCTGATCCCATGTACAGTGTTCAGCTCCTGCTCTCATGTACAGTGTTCAGCTCCTGCTCCCATGTACAGTTTTGAGTGTTCAGCTCCTGCTCCCATGTACAGTGTTCAGCTCCTGATCCCATGTACAGTGTTCAGCTCCTGATCCCATGTACAGTGTTCAGCTCCTGATCCCATGTACAGTGTTCAGCTCCTGATCCCATGTACAGTGTTCAGCTCCTGATCCCATATACAGTGTTCAACTTCTGATCCCATATACAGTGTTCAACTTCTGATCCCATGTACAGTGTGCAGCTCCTGCTCTCATGTACAGTGTTCAGCTCCTGCTCCCATGTACAGTGTTCAGTTCCTGCTCCCATGTACAGTGTTCAGCTTCTGATCCCATGTACAGTGTGCAGCTCCTGCTCTCATGTACAGTGTTCAGCTCCTGCTCCCATGTACAGTGTTCAGCTCCTGCTCCCATGTACAGTGTTCAGCTCCTGCTCTCATGTACAGTGTTCAGCTCCTGCTCCCATGTACAGTGTTGAGTGTTCAGCTCCTGCTCCCATGTACAGTGTTCAGCTCCTGATCCCATGTACAGTGTTCAGCTCCTGCTCCCATGTACAGTGTTCAGCTCCTAATCCCATGTACAGTGTTCAGCTCCTGCTCCCATGTACAGTGTTCAGCTCCTGCTCTCATTTACAGTGTTCAGCTCCTGCTCCCATGTACAGTGTTTAGCTCCTGATCCCATGTACAGTGTTCAGCTCCTGCTCCCATGTACAGTGTTCAGCTCCTGCTCCCATGTACAGTGTTCAGCTCCTGCTCCCATGTACAGTGTTGAGTGTTCAGCTCCTGATCCCATGTACAGTGTTCAGCTCCTGATCCCATGTACAGTGTTCAGCTCCTGATCCCATGTACAGTGTTCAGCTCCTGATCCCATGTACAGTGTTCAGCTCCTGATCCCATGTACAGTGTTCAGCTCCTGATCCCATGTACAGTGTTCAGCTTCTGATCCCATGTACAGTGTGCAGCTCCTGCTCTCATGTACAGTGTTCAGCTCCTGCTCCCATGTACAGTGTTCAGCTCCTGCTCCCATGTACAGTGTTCAGCTCCTGCTCCCATGTACAGTGTTCAGCTTCTGATCCCATGTACAGTGTGCAGCTCCTGCTCTCATGTACAGTGTTCAGCTCCTGCTCCCATGTACAGTGTTCAGCTCCTGATCCCATGTACTGTGTTCAGCTCCTGATCCCATGTACAGTGTTCAGCTCCTGCTCCCATGTACAGTGTTCAGCTCCTGCTCCCATGTACAGTGTTCAGCTCCTGCTCCCATGTACAGTGTTCAGCTCCTGCTCCCATGTACAGTGTTCAGCTCCTGATCCCATGTACAGTGTTCAGCTTCTGATCCCATGTACAGTGTGCAGCTCCTGCTCTCATGTACAGTGTTCAGCTCCTGCTCCCATGTACAGTGTTCAGCTCCTGCTCCCATGTACAGTGTTCAGCTCCTGCTCCCATGTACAGTGTTCAGCTTCTGATCCCATGTACAGTGTGCAGCTCCTGCTCCCATGTACAGTGTTCAGCTCCTACTCTCATGTACAGTGTTCAGCTCCTGCTCCCATGTACAGTGTGCAGCTCCTGCTCCCATGTACAGTGTGCAGCTCCTGCTCTCATGTACAGTGTTCAGCTCCTGATCCCATGTACAGTGTTCAGCTCCTGATCCCATGTACAGTGTTCAGCTCCTGCTCCCATGTACAGTGTTCAGCTCCTGCTCCCATGTACAGTGTTCAGCTCCTGCTCCCATGTACAGTGTTCAGCTCCTGATCCCATGTACAGTGTTCAGCTCCTGCCCCCATGTACAGTGTTCAGCTCCTGATCCCATGTACAGTGTTCAGCTCCTGATCCCATGTACAGTGTTCAGCTCCTGCTCCCATGTACAGTGTTCAGCTCCTGCTCCCATGTACAGTGTTCAGCTCCTGCTCCCATGTACAGTGTTCAGCTCCTGATCCCATATAAAGTGTTCAGCTCCTGCTCCCATGTACAGTGTTCAGCTCTTGCTCCCATGTACAGTGTTCAGCTCCTGCTCCCATGTACAGTGTTCAGCTCCTGCTCCCATGTACAGTGTTCAGCTCCTGCTCCCATGTACAGTGTTCAGCTCCTGCTCCCATGTACAGTGTTCAGCTCCTGCTCCCATGTACAGTGTTCAGCTCCTGCTCCCATGTACAGTGTTCAGCTCCTGCTCCCATGTACAGTGTTCAGCTCCTGCTCTCATGTACAGTGTTCAGCTCCTGCTCCCATGCACAGTGTTCAGCTCCTGATCCCATGTACAGTGTGCAGCTCCTGCTCTCATGTACAGTGTTCAGCTCCTGCTCCCATGTACAGTGTTCAGCTCCTGCTCCAATGTACAGTGTGCAGCTCCTGCTCCCATGTACAGTGTTCAGCTCCTGCTCTCATGTACAGTGTTCAGCTCCTGCTCCCATGTACAGTGTTCAGCTCCTGCTCCCATGTACAGTGTTCAGCTCCTGCTCCCATGTACAGTGTTCAGCTCCTGCTCTCATGCTCCCATGTACAGTGTTCAGCTCCTGCTCCCATGTACAGTGTTCAGCTCCTGCTCCCATGTACAGTGTTCAGCTCCTGCTCCCATGTACAGTGGGTGTATCTGCTCCAGGCTGTGGGTGGGGAGCTCCATTGCTCGCCTATAAGGAGCTGTCCACCATCTCAGTGCTGAATCTTCCTCCAGCGCAGGAAGCTGCCTCTGCTCTCCTCTCCTCTCGAGTCTCTTCTCCTCTCCTGAGTCTCCTCTCTTCTCCTCTCTGGCTGCCTTGTGGATGGTTCTCTTGCAGGAGTTTGTGCAGAGGAAGTCTGCAGCCCAGCCTGGATTATCTGGATGGTGCTGAGAGCTGAGGATTGTGTGATCAGGCACAGAGATCTGGGATAACATCCTCACACATTGCCTCCTCTACCTGAGCAAATTCTGCTGGAGGAGAGAAAAAAAAAAAAAGAGAAATAAAATATAACAATGGATCCTAATGCCAGCTTGTTGGGAGCTTTTCTGTGTGTGCTGTCTGCTGTGTGGCCCCTGGGATCAACAGCTGCAAACTGTAAGTGATGGGGGCAGTTGGGTGTGTTGCACAGACACCTATGGGGGGGCTCTGACACTTGTCTGTCTAGGTGGGATCTGTGGAATGATGATTGCTGCTTTGGTTGCTCTGGCTGCATATTAAAGCTGTTTATGTTTCCTGCACTGTGTAGGTAGAAGGCATTTAATGGCAAGCCTGTGCTCTGCAGATTGCAGGGTAGCTGGCTACAGTCCCTGCACACTCTGATTCATTGCTATTGCTTTAGATGGGTGTCTGTAGTGCAACCTGCAAAGCATCTCTGATTACCAATGTAATACAATCTGATACAATGTAATGATTGATATTATGTATCTATAGCAGCCCCCCCCCCCCCCCAATATTAGCATCAGAACCTGCAGGCTGTCCTATGATTGTTGGTTGAACTGGATGGATTTGCGTCTTTTTTCAGCCAGATTAACTATGTAAGTGTCATGGGGTGAAGTTTGCATTCTGCAGCATTAGAGTGGAGTTGATTTTATGGTCATGGATGCGTCCAGCTGCTGAGCATGTTGTGTAAAGGTGACCATACGCTATACAATCTGATAATACAAATGTCTTTAGAAAGCGCAGGGACCTGCTCGACTCCAACAAATTGAATGGGATGTTAGGGGAAGGAATGCGCTCCATCATTGGTATCAGTTGGAGGAATAGTGCCCCATCATTGGCGTCAGTGGGAGGAATAGTGCCCCATCATTGGCGTCAGTGGGAGGAATAGTGTCCCATCATTGGTATCAGTGGGAGGAATGGTGTCCCATCATTGGTATCAGTGGTAATAATCGTGCCCCATCATTGGTGTCAGTGGGAGGAATAGTGCCCCATCATTGGTGTCAGTGGGAGAAATAGTGTCCCATCATTGCTGTTAGTGGGAGGAATAGTGTCCCATCATTGGTATCAGTGGGAGTAATAGTGCCCCATCATTGGTGTTAGTGAGAGGAATAGTGCCCCATCATTGATGTCAGTAGGGGGAATGGTGTCCCATCATTGGTGTCCACGGGAGGAAAAGTGCCCCATCCTTGGTGTCAGTGAGAGGAATAGTGCCCCATCATTTATTGTCAGTAGGAGGAATAGTGTCCCATCATTGGTGTCAGTGGGAGGAACGGTGCCCCATCATTGGTGTCAGTGAGAGGAATAGTTCCCTATCATTGATGTCAGTAGGAGGAATAGTGTCCCATCATTGGTGTCAGTGGGAGGAACAGTGTCCCATCATTGGTGTCAGTGGGAGGAATAGTGTCCCATCATTGGTGTCAGTTGGAGGAATAGTGCTCCATCATTGGTGTCAGTAGGGGGAATAGAGTCACATCATTGGGGTCAGTGGGAGGAATAGTGCCCCATTGTAGATGTCAGTTGGAGGAACTATGCCCCCATCATTGGTGTCGGTGGGAGGGATAGTGCCCAATTGTAGATGTCAGTTGGAGGAACTATGTCCCCATCATTGGTGTCGGTGGGAGGGATAGTGCCCCATTGTAGATGTCAGTTGGAGGAAATATGCCCCATCATTGGTGTCGGTGGGAGGGATAGTGCCCCATTGTTGGTGTCAGTGGGAGGAATAGTGCCCCATCATTGGTGTCAGTGGGAGGAATAATGCCCCATTGTTGGTGTCAGCGCAAGGACCTCTTCGACTCCAAACAACTTGAATGGGTTGTTTAGGTGTTTCCTAATTTTGGTAAGGTTAAAGGAAATTGTACAATCAGATTGTGTGGGGTACGCTCAGCCTTAAGGGTTTCAATGAGAAGGTAGGAAGTGAATGCTGATAGGGCAAGGCTGATCCCCCGGGAAGTATGGGGGATCCTTGGAATTGATAGAATGTATCTAACTCTTGGAAGTTCAATGTGTGGTCATCAAGTTGCCATCACCATGAGCTGCTGCAGTCTCCGCCAGCGACACCCTAGAAGTACGCACTTTGAATGCTTTATGCCGGTCTGGGAGGCTTCCTGGAGATACAATGGGCTTTATGTGTAGCAGAAGCATCAGGCTAGACAGGGGACAAGATCACAGCCAAGATGTTCACATCAATAATAGAAAAAAAGTCTCATCATCCCATACATATAGAAGGTGTGTCTGGGCTAAATTGCTAATTTGCAAGTGTTGAGGTATTTATGGCGTATTAGGGCACGCTGATGTATGTTTTGTATACAGGCATTATATTTTTAATGATCAGATTAGATCTAACTGTGTGCGGCAACTGCTTATTTTGGCCATTTTATCATCAATTTGTATCATAAAGCAAGATTTCGATTTTTTTTCTCGACCACTGCACTGTGGCACACCGACCACTGGAGGACACTGTTGGTCTTTTGCAGGTTTGTGTTGAACTTCTTATCCAAAGCTTATGAAAACACAGAGAATGGATTACACATTGGGATAAAGTGTCCTCAGAAAAATAAGAGAAGCCTTTTATCTTTCTGCACCGTAACATGATATCCCGTGCAAAAAAAAAAAAAAAAAAAGAAAAAAACACCCACATAAATAATAATAATTTTGAATTAATTGAATTAATATATATATATATCTTCTGTCCTGTGTGTGCATGATGGGTTTTCATTTCCTGCCCCGGAATATCTTGTGAATCTGAGACAGGAATTGCCATATTTATTTGTCAAGATGGTAATTGCTAGAGAAATCTTTGACAGGGTCATCACCCTTTGCATAAATCAAGATAGTTGGTTTTCTAGCAGTGTGCAAATCCAGACAAACAAACAATGTGTATGTCCGTCTTTCTATACCAAGGTTACGTGAAACCCTAAGGTTCCTTCAGAGGCTAGTACGGGTTCATTGGGCAGTGGGCATTCTGTGCCTCTCAGATAAGTAACCACTAATGCCAAATAACTTTGTAGCTATCTGTAAGGGTGGCATTCTTCTGGCTGGCCACTAATATGAGGAGCATTCTTCCCACTGACCACTAATGTAAGAATCATTCTTCCCACTGACCACTAATGTAAGAATCATTCTTCCCACTGATCACCAATGTAAGGAACATTCTTCCCACTGATCACCAATGTAAGGAACATTCTTCTCACTGACCTCCAATGTAAGGGACATTCTTCCCACTGACCTCCAACGTAAGGGACATTCTTCTCACTGACCTCCAATGTAAGAAACATTCTTCCCACTGATCACCAATGTAAGGAGCATTCTTCTCACTGACCTCCAATGTAAGGAGCATTCTTCTCACTGACCTCCAATGTAAGGGACATTCTTCTCACTGACCTCCAACGTAAGGGACATTCTTCTCACTGACCACTAATGTAGGGAGCATTCTTCTCACTAACCTCCAACGTAAGGGACATTCTTCTCACTGACTTCCAACGTAAGGGACATTCTTCTCACTGACCTCCAATGTAAGGAACATTCTTCTCACTGGCCTCCAATGTAAGGAGCATTCTTCTCACTGACCTCCAATGTAAGGAGCATTCTTCCCACTGACCTCCAATGTAAGGAGCATTCTTCCCACTGACCTCCAACGTAAGGGACATTCTTCTTACTGACCTCCAATGTAAGGGACATTCTTCTCACTGACCTCCAATGTAAGGAGCATTCTTCTCACTGACCTCCAATGTAAGGGACATTCTTCTCACTGACCACTAATGTAGGGAGCATTCTTCTCACTGACCACTAATGTAGGGAGCATTCTTCTCACTAACCTCCAACGTAAGGGACATTCTTCTCACTGACTTACAACGTAATGGACATTCTTCTAACTGGCCTCCAATGTAAGGAGCATTCTTCCCACTGACCTCCAGTGTAAGGGACATTTTTTCTGATTGACTACCAACGTAAAAGGCATTTTTCCCACTCACCATCAATGCAAGGAGCATTCTTCCAACTGACCATCTTTCTAAGGGCAATCTTCCCACAGACCACCAGTGTAAGGTACGTTCTTCCCAATGACCACCAATGCAAGGGACAATCTTTCCACTGACCACCAAAGTAAGGGAAATTCTTTTCATTAACCACCAATCTAAAAGGCATTCTTCCCAATGACCTCCAATTTAAGGGGCATTCTTTCCCCTGAACACCAATGCAAGGGAAATTCTTCCCACTGATCACCAATGTAAGGAGCATTCCTCCCACTGTCCACCAATGTAAGGGACATTATTCTCACTGATCACCAATGTAAGGAACATTCTTCTCACTGATCACCAATGTAAGGAACATTCTTCTCACTGATCACCAATGTAAGGAACATTCTTCCCACTGATCACCAATGTAAGGAACATTCTTCTCACTGATCACCAATGTAAGGAACATTCTTCCCACTGATCACCAATGTAAGGGACATTCTTCCCACTGATCACCAATGTAAGGGACATTCTTCCCACGGATCACCAATGTAAGGAACATTCTTCCCACGGATCACCAATGTAAGGGGCATTCTTCCCACGGATCACCAATGTAAGGAACATTCTTCTCACTGATCACCAATGTAGGGAACATTCTTCCCACTGATCACCAATGTAAGGAACATTCTTCCCACTGATCACCAATGTAAGGAACATTCTTCTCACTGATCACCAATGTAAGGAACATTCTTCCCACTGATCACCAATGTAAGGAACATTCTTCTCATTGATCACCAATGTAAGGAACATTCTTCCCACTGATCACCAATGTAAGGAACATTCTTCCCACTGACCACATCTGTAATGTTGTCCCACTGACCTCCAATGTGAGGGAACACTAATGCAGAGTACACACGGTCTGACTTTTCGGCTACAAAAGTCCAACAGCCTGTCCAACAGACTTTCGACGGACTTTTGGCGGACTTGCGGCAGACTTTCTAACAAACGGACTTGCCTACATACGATCACACAAAAGTCAGACGGATTCGTACGTGATAACGTACACCGGACTAAAATAAGGACGTTGATAGCCAGTAGCCAATAGCTGCCCTAGCGTGGGTTTTTGTCCGTCGGACTAGCACACAGATGAGCGGATTTCTGGGTCCGGCGTAGTTACGACGTAAAGATTTGAAGCATGTTTCAAATCTAAAGTCCATCAGATTTGCCGCTGAAAAAGTCAGCTGAAAGTCCAATGTAAGGGACATTCTTCCCACTGACCTCCAACGTAAGGGACATTCTTCTCACTGACCTCCAATGTAAGGAACATTCTTCCCACTGATCACCAATGTAAGGAGCATTCTTCTCACTGACCTCCAATGTAAGGAGCATTCTTCTCACTGACCTCCAATGTAAGGGACATTCTTCTCACTGACCTCCAACGTAAGGGACATTCTTCTCACTGACCACTAATGTAGGGAGCATTCTTCTCACTAACCTCCAACGTAAGGGACATTCTTCTCACTGACTTCCAACGTAAGGGACATTCTTCTCACTGACCTCCAATGTAAGGAACATTCTTCTCACTGGCCTCCAATGTAAGGAGCATTCTTCTCACTGACCTCCAATGTAAGGAGCATTCTTCCCACTGACCTCCAATGTAAGGAGCATTCTTCTCACTGACCTCCAATGTAAGGAGCATTCTTCTCACTGACCTCCAATGTAAGGAACTTTCTTCTCACTGACCTCCAACGTAAGGGACATTCTTCTCACTGACCACTAATGTAGGGAGCATTCTTCTCACTGACCACTAATGTAGGGAGCATTCTTCTCACTAGCCTCCAACGTAAGGGACATTCTTCTCACTGGCTTCCAACGTAAGGGACATTCTTCTCACTGACCTCCAATGTAAGGAACATTCTTCTAACTGGCTTCCAATGTAAGGAGCATTCTTCCCACTGACCTCCAATGTAAGGGACATTTTTTCCGATTGACTACCAACGTAAAAGGCATTTTTCCCACTCACCATCAATGCAAGGAGCATTCTTCCAACTGACCATCTTTCTAAGGGCAATCTTCCCACAGACCACCAGTGTAAGGTACGTTCTTCCCAATGACCACCAATGCAAGGGACAATCTTTCCACTGACCACCAAAGTAAGGGAAATTCTTTTCATTAACCACCAATCTAAAAGGCATTCTTCCCAATGACCTCCAATTTAAGGGGCATTCTTTCCCCTGAACACCAATGCAAGGGAAATTCTTCCCACTGATCACCAATGTAAGGAGCATTCCTCCCACTGTCCACCAATGTAAGGGACATTATTCTCACTGATCACCAATGTAAGGAACATTCTTCTCACTGATCACCAATGTAAGGAACATTCTTCTCACTGATCACCAATGTAAGGAACATTCTTCCCACTGATCACCAATGTAAGGAACATTCTTCTCACTGATCACCAATGTAAGGAACATTCTTCCCACTGATCACCAATGTAAGGGACATTCTTCCCACTGATCACCAATGTAAGGGACATTCTTCCCACGGATCACCAATGTAAGGAACATTCTTCCCACGGATCACCAATGTAAGGGGCATTCTTCCCACGGATCACCAATGTAAGGAACATTCTTCTCACTGATCACCAATGTAGGGAACATTCTTCCCACTGATCACCAATGTAAGGAACATTCTTCCCACTGATCACCAATGTAAGGAACATTCTTCTCACTGATCACCAATGTAAGGAACATTCTTCCCACTGATCACCAATGTAAGGAACATTCTTCTCATTGATCACCAATGTAAGGAACATTCTTCCCACTGATCACCAATGTAAGGAACATTCTTCCCACTGACCACATCTGTAATGTTGTCCCACTGACCTCCAATGTGAGGGAACACTAATGCAGAGTACACACGGTCTGACTTTTCGGCTACAAAAGTCCAACAGCCTGTCCAACAGACTTTCGACGGACTTTTGGCGGACTTGCGGCAGACTTTCTAACAAACGGACTTGCCTACATACGATCACACAAAAGTCAGACGGATTCGTACGTGATAACGTACACCGGACTAAAATAAGGACGTTGATAGCCAGTAGCCAATAGCTGCCCTAGCGTGGGTTTTTGTCCGTCGGACTAGCACACAGATGAGCGGATTTCTGGGTCCGGCGTAGTTACGACGTAAAGATTTGAAGCATGTTTCAAATCTAAAGTCCATCAGATTTGCCGCTGAAAAAGTCAGCTGAAAGTCCAATGTAAGGGACATTCTTCCCACTGACCTCCAACGTAAGGGACATTCTTCTCACTGACCTCCAATGTAAGGAACATTCTTCCCACTGATCACCAATGTAAGGAGCATTCTTCTCACTGACCTCCAATGTAAGGAGCATTCTTCTCACTGACCTCCAATGTAAGGGACATTCTTCTCACTGACCTCCAACGTAAGGGACATTCTTCTCACTGACCACTAATGTAGGGAGCATTCTTCTCACTAACCTCCAACGTAAGGGACATTCTTCTCACTGACTTCCAACGTAAGGGACATTCTTCTCACTGACCTCCAATGTAAGGAACATTCTTCTCACTGGCCTCCAATGTAAGGAGCATTCTTCTCACTGACCTCCAATGTAAGGAGCATTCTTCCCACTGACCTCCAATGTAAGGAGCATTCTTCTCACTGACCTCCAATGTAAGGAGCATTCTTCTCACTGACCTCCAATGTAAGGAACTTTCTTCTCACTGACCTCCAACGTAAGGGACATTCTTCTCACTGACCACTAATGTAGGGAGCATTCTTCTCACTGACCACTAATGTAGGGAGCATTCTTCTCACTAGCCTCCAACGTAAGAGACATTCTTCTCACTGGCTTCCAACGTAAGGGACATTCTTCTCACTGACCTCCAATGTAAGGAACATTCTTCTAACTGGCCTCCAATGTAAGGAGCATTCTTCCCACTGACCTCCAATGTAAGGGACATTTTTTCCGATTGACTACCAACGTAAAAGGCATTTTTCCCACTCACCATCAATGCAAGGAGCATTCTTCCAACTGACCATCTTTCTAAGGGCAATCTTCCCACAGACCACCAGTGTAAGGTACGTTCTTCCCAATGACCACCAATGCAAGGGACAATCTTTCCACTGACCACCAAAGTAAGGGAAATTCTTTTCATTAACCACCAATCTAAAAGGCATTCTTCCCAATGACCTCCAATTTAAGGGGCATTCTTTCCCCTGAACACCAATACAAGGGAAATTCTTCCCACTGACCACCAATGTAAGGAGCATTCCTCCCACTGTCCACCAATGTAAGGGACATTCTTCTCACTGATCACCAATGTAAGGAACATTCTTCTCACTGATCACCAATGTAAGGAACATTCTTCCCACTGATCACCAATGTAAGGAACATTCTTCTCACTGATCACCAATGTAAGGGGCATTCTTCCCACGGATCACCAATGTAAGAAACATTCTTCCCACTGATCATCAATGTAAGGAGCATTCTTCCCACTGATCACCAATGTAAGGAACATTCTTCCCACTGATCACCAATGTAAGGGACATTCTTCTCACTGATCACCAATGTAAGGAACATTCTTCTCACTGATCACCAATGTAAGGAACATTCTTCTCACTGATCACCAATGTAAGGAACATTCTTCTCACTGATCACCAATGTAAGGAACATTCTTCTCACTGATCACCAATGTAAGGAACATTCTTCCCACTGACCACATCTGTAATGTTGTCCCACTGACCTCCAATGTGAAGGAACACTAATGCAGAGTACACACGGTCTGACTTTTCGGCTACAAAAGTCCAACAGCCTGTCCAACAGACTTTCGACGGACTTTTGGCGGACTTTTGGCGGACTTGCGGCAGACTTTCTAACAAACGGACTTGCCTACATACGATCACACAAAAGTCAGACGGATTCGTACGTGATGACGTACACTGGACTAAAATTAAGAAGTTGATAGCCAGTAGCCAATAGCTGCCCTAGCGTGGGTTTTTGTCCATCGGACTAGCACACAGACGAGCGGATTTCTGGGTCCGGTGGAGTTACGACGTAAAGATTTGAAGCATGTTTCAAATCTAAAGTCCATCAGATTTGCCGCTGGAAAAGTCAGCTGAAAGTCCAGGGAAGCCCACACACGATCGGATTGTCAACCGTATTTTGTCTGTCGGCGTCCGTCGGACTTTTGTAGACGAAAAGTCTGACCGTGTGTACGCAGCATAAGATTTACACCCGCCAAGGTACAAAGTATTTGCAGTGGACGCATGTGGTGGGCGATTGGGTCGGCGAGTTATTACCGAGTTTTGTACTGGAAACTTCCTCTGCAATATGTTAACATGAACACTGTTTGTTAATACGGCCCTGCCAAAAATAATTAAAGTGGGTTGTGAATTACTTCCCTGAAGAGTTTGAAAACAAAGTAATTACATGACTTAGTAAAAAGCGAAATGTACAATTTGTATATTCCGATAGAGCTCACTGTGGTTTTTTAAAGAATACACTATATTACCAAAAGTATTGGGACGCTTGCCTTTACACGCACAGAACTTTAATGGTCCCAGTCTTAGTCCGTCGTCTTTGGGGGGGGGGGGGGGGAGTGTACAGCGTCGCACAACCGCGCCACCAAGTACTAAGTCATGTTTTGCGAAGGGTTCAAATACTTATTTCCCTCATTAAAATCAAATTATATCTTTTTTGAAATGCGGTTTTCTGGATATTCATGCCTAAGCCTATTTCTGACATTTGTTGCTTAAAATCCGTATTTTTTGCTAGAAAATTACTTAGAACCCCCAAACGTTATATATATAATATACATAACTGTCATCTCTGATCCGCAGTGGCTCCTCCTCTGACCCGCTTAGGGTTGCCACTTGTCCGGTTTTGACCCGGACAGTCCGGACTTTGACACATGTGCCCGGGTTTCTGGCGCGTCAAAACCCGGGCACATGTGTCAAAACCCGGACCAGTGGCCCCGGCCGCAACATCTAGAGCGGCGATTCCCATGGCCGCCATCATTGTTACACCAAGCCCATCTCAGCGATGGGCAGTGGGTGCCCTGTGATTGGCTGAATGGGTCACGTGCAGGCGGCAGGGTTAATTTTAGTCTTAGGACTAAAATGGCATTTTAGTTTTAGTCCCATTTTAGTCTTCTGCAATTGTTTTAGTTTTAGTCGTATTTAGTCGACTAAATCTCCAGTACATTTTAGTTGACTAAAATCTCCAGTACATTTCAGTAATTGCAATTTAGTTTTAGTCATAGTCTTTTGACTAAAATGGCATTTTAGTTTTAGTCTCATTTTAGTCTTTTGACTAAAATGGATTTTAGTTTTAGTCGTATTTTAGTCATCTCAATTGTTTTAGTTTTAGTCGTATTTTAGACGACTAAAATAGTATTTATTTAGTCGACTAAAATGTTTTAGTCGTTTTAGTCAACTAAATTAACACTGGCAGGCGGCGGACACGAGTGTCTGTGATTAGCCCGGTGGAGCTTGTCACATGTAGAGGCGGGGCTAGACTGTGGGTGATCGCAGCCGCCCGAAGTCCCGCCTCCCTGCCTGGCTTGCGCTGTGTGTGCTACCCCCCTCCTCTGTCAGCTACCCCTCCTCCTCTGTCAGCTACCCCCCTCCTCTGTCAGCTACCCCTCCTCCTCTGTCAGCTACCCCCCTCCTCTGTCAGCTACCCCTCCTCCTCTGTCAGCTACCCCCCTCCTCTGTCAGCTACACCTCCCTCTCAGCTACCCTCCCCCTCCTCTGTCAGCTACACCTCCTCCTCTGTCAGCTACACCTCCCTCTCAGCTACCCTCCCCCCTCCCCCTCCTCTGTCAGCTACCCCCCTCCTCTGTCAGTTACCCCCCCTCCTCAGTCAGCTACCCCCCCTCCCAGCTACCCTCCCCCTTCTCTGTCAGCTACCCCCTCCTCTGTCAGCTACCCCCCTCCTCTGTCAGCTACCCCCCTCCTCTGTCAGCTACCCCCCTCCTCTGTCAGCTACCCCTCCCTCTCAGCTACCCTCCCCCTCCGCTGTCAGCTACCCCCCCTCCTCTGTCAGCTACCCCCCCTACCAGCTACCCTCCCCCTCCTCTGTCAGCTACCCCCTCCTCTGTCAGATACCCTCCCCCTCCTCTGTCAGCTACCCTCCTCCTCTGTCAGCTACACCTCCCTCTCAGCTACCCTCCCCCTCCTCTGTCAGCTACCCCCTTCCTCTGTCAGTTACCCCTCCTCCTCAGTCAGCTACCCCCCCCTCCCAGCTACCCTCCCCCTTCTCTGTCAGCTAAAACCCTCTTCTGTCAGCTACCCCTGCCTCTCAGCTACCCTCCCCCTCCTCTGTCAGCTACCCCCCTCCTCTGTCAGCTACCCCCCCTCCTCTGTCAGCTACCCCCTCCTCTGTCAGATACCCTCCCCCTCCTCTGTCAGCTACCCTCCTCCTCTGTCAGCTACACCTCCCTTTAAGCTACCCTCCCCCTGCTCTGTCAGCTACCCCCCTCCTCTGTCAGTTACCCCTCCTCCTCTGTCAGATACCCTCCCAGCTACCCTCCCCCTTCTCTGTCAGCTAATACCCTCCTCTGTCAGCTACCCCCCTCCTCTGTCAGCTACTCCTCCCTCTCAGCTACCCTCCCCCTCCTCTGTCAGCTACCCCCCTCCTCTGTCAGTTACCCCCCTCCTCTGTCAGCTACCCCTTTCTCTCAGCTACCCTCCTCCTCCTCTGTCAGCTACCCCCCTCCTCTGTCAGTTACCCCTCCTCCTCTGTCAGCTACCCCTCCTCCTCTGTCAGCTACCCCCCTCCTCTGTCAGCTACCCTCCTCCTCTGTCAGCTACCCCTCCTCCTCTGTCAGCTACCCCTCCTCCTCTGTCAGCTACCCCCCTCCTCTGTCAGCTACACCTCCCTCTCAGCTACCATCCCCCTCCTCTGTCAGCTACCCCTCCCTCTCAGCTACCCTCCCCCTCCTCTGTCAGCTACCCCCCTCTTGTGTTAGCTACCCCACCTCCTCTGTCAGCTACCCCGTCTCAGCTACCCTCCCCCTCCTCTGTCAGCTACCCCCCTCCTCTGTCAGCTACCCCCCTCCTCTGTCAGCTACCCCCTCCTCTGTCAGATACCCTCCCCCTCCTCTGTCAGCTACCCCCCTCCTCTGTCAGCTACCCCCCCCTCCTGTCAGCTTCCCCCCCATCAGCTACCCCCCTCTGTCATCTACCTCCCTCTGTCATCTACCCCCTCTGTCAGCTACCCCCTTCCTCTTTCAGCTACCCCCCTCTGTCATCTACCCCCTCTGTCAGCTACCCTCCCCCCCTCTGTCAGCTGCCCTCCCCCCTCTGTCAGCTATCCTCCCTCTCCTCTGTCAGCTACCCCCCCTCCTCTGTCAGCTACCCCGAAACACCGTCCTCTGCTCTACTGACACCGTCCACTGCCCTACTGACACTGTCCACTGCCCTACTGACACCGTCCACTGCTCTACGGACAACGTCCACCGCTCTACTGACACCGTCCTCTGCCCTACTGACACCATCCACTGCTCTACTGACACCATCCACTGCCCTACTGACACCGTCCACTGCTCTACTGACACCATCCACTGCTCTACTGACACCATCCACTGCTCTACTGACACCATCCACTGCTCTACTGACACCGTCCTTTGCTCTACTGACACCGTCCACTGCTCTACTAAGACCGTCCACTGCTCTACTGACACCGTCCACTGCTCTACTGACACCATCCACTGCCCTACTGACACCATCCACTGCTCTACTGACACCATCCACTGCCCTACTGACACCATCTACTGCTCTACTGACACCATCCACTGCTCTACTGACACCGTCCTCTGCCCCACTGACGCCGTCCACTGCCCTACTGACACCGTCCACTGCTCTACTGACACCGTCCACTGCTCTACTGACACCTTCCGCTGCCCTGCTGACACCGTCCACTGCCCTACTGACACCATCCACTGCTCTACTGACATCATCCACTGCTCTACTGACACCATCCACTGCCCTACTGACGCCATCCACTGCTCTACTGACGCCATCCACTGCTCTACTGACACCGTCCACTGCCCTACTGACACCGTCCACTGCTCTACTGACACCGTCCACTGCCCTACTGACACCGTTCACTGCCCTACTGACACCGTCCACTGCCCTACTGACACCGTCCACTGCTCTACTGACACCGTCCACTGCTCTACTGACACCGTCCTCTGCTCTACTGACACCGTCCACTGCCCTACTGACACCGTCCACTGCCCTACTGACACTGTCCTCTACTCTACTGACACCGTCCACTGCTCTACTGACACCGTCCTCTGCTCTACTGACACCGTCCACTGCTCTACTGACACCAACCACTGCTCTACTGACACCATCCACTGCCCTACTGACACTGTCCACTGCTCTACTGGCTGACAGTGTCCACTTTTAAGGTAGGCTAGTTTCATATTTTAACTGACATTTCTTTTATTAATTGAATCATATTTTATGGGTACACTAATGCTTTTGTTTTATTTAACCATGCCCCTTTAAGTCCTGTCCCCCCCCATGTTAATGCAATTTGGCCACAGCCACTGTTCATCGTAGCACACCTCATTACTACTCTCTTTGGGTAACCCAAAAGGTGTCCTGGGTATTTTACATTCCTATAGCGTGTACTGCAAAAAAATTGTAGTGAAAGTGTTCTGGTTTGGCTTGAAGAAAAGGTGGCAACCCTAGACCTGCTGTTGGCTCCTCCTATGACCCGCTGTTGGCTCCTCCTCTGACCCGCTGTTGGCTCCTCCTATGACCCGCTGTTGGCTCCTCCTCTGACCCGCTGTTGGCTCCTCCTCTGACCCGCTGTTGACTCACCGACAGTCTCATTCACTTTAATGGGACGGCTGGTAATGCGGCGGTGAGTGGATGCCGTTAACAGGCGCTACCATGATGGATCTGAAATGACAGGTGCTCTTTAAATGTAAGGACTCATTCTTGCTGGTAGTTAGAATCTGTAATATTAGCAAACAAAATGAAGGTTTCCTATTTAGAATAATAAGCTGTCAGTTTAGTAAAACAGCGATATCAGAACCGATTCAATCATACAGTTTGTAGTGTACATAGATTTGCAAAACAATGAGATAAAGGAATATTCCTGAACTTTGTTTTGTCTCATGGTTACTGTGAAATTGTGTGAATGCATCAATGCAGTGCATGTTATCTCAGCTTGGATTCATTGAATGAATTTACCAAAAATGTAAATATTGCAGAATATACAGCCTCATGCTATATAAGTACGCTCCATTTCATGCGGAATAAACTAAATTATTAATGTATCCTAAATAGAAAACTATCTTTAGATAGATTTTTACGCCAAAAGCATCCTATTAAAATAAATTGGATAAAAATAAATAAATAAATAAAAAATTATTTAAATTTAAAAAAAAAAACAGATTTTTTTGATTTAAAAAAAAAATAAATCATTGATTTCTATCCACCCCGGTTCCTATGCAGAAGTGAGCCTGATTTTGCACCCTCCAACTTTAGTAAATAATAAACCCCATTGTATCGTTATTTTATGGAAAGTATCGGGAAGATTTGTTCTTTTTTTTTTCTTTAGGACACCTCTATTAAAACGCAATCTTCGATGGAGCTCTGTATTGGAGCCTATGGCCAGCCTTTAGCACATTTTCTGAAAAAAAAAAGCCTCCCCTGCGCATTGCTCAGCACCAGCACTTTGCATAATTGTATGGAACGGGAGAAGTACGGTATTAAATTGAACCATAAATTCTCGGAGATAGCGCTGAAACATAAGAGCCGGGCCACGTTATCGGAGAATTGCTTCTCACATGAGCATAAAAAAAGATAAGAATTGTTGTGCGGCGTGTGAATCTGCTGGCTGGGAACGCGTAGATCATCGTGATCTGTGGCTGTGCTCGCATCTGTTCCACTTTGGAGGACTTGGCACGTGAGCGCGGCCCGTCTGATTGGATGACTAATGCAGAGCGTGATCGGGATTCCGGGGGGGGGGGGGTTGGGTTTTGTTTTGCTGAGAGCGAGAAAAAAATGTAGGAAAAAATTAAAAAGTGAAAATAAAATAAAATAGTCCAAATCGATGGTTGTGTATAAATGAATGTACACAAATAAGTGAAGAATAAACAGTCCACACAAAGTACATAAAAGTGAGTTTTCTAGATTTGGCCACTAGGGGCGCGCACGCGCCCCCTGCTCGCCCACGGAGCCGATACGCGACCACCGCCGGCCTCCCGCGATCGCTCGGGGCACACAGAGAACCGGGATCTGTCCCGGTTCTCTAAGGGGGAAGTGACAGATCGTTTGTTCATACAGAGTATGAACAGCGATCTGTCATCTCCCCCACACAGTCCCCTCCCCCCTTCAGTTAGAACACACACTAGGGAACACATTAACCTCTTGATCGCCCCCCTAGTGGTTAACCCCTTCACTGCCAGTGACATTTTTACAATAATCAGTGCATTTTTATAGCACTGATCGCTGTAAAAAAATCCCAGTGGTCCCAAAAATGTGTCAAAATTGGCCGATGTGTCAATGTCGCAGTCCCGATAAAAATCGCAGATCGCCGCCATTACTAGTAAAAAATAAAAAATAACAATAAAAATGCCGTAAATCTATCCCCTATTTTGTAGACGCTATAACTTTTGCGCAAACGAATCAATAAACGCTTATTACGAATTATTTATTTTTTTACCAAAAATATGTAGAAGAATACATATCGGCCTAAGCTGAGGAAAAAAATAGTTTTTATATATATATATTTTTGGGGGATATTTATTATAGCAAAAAGTAAAAAATATTGTGTTTTTTTCAAAATTGTTGCTCTTTCTATGTTCATAGCGCAAAAAATAAAAACCGCGGAGGCGATCAAATACCACCAAAAGAAAGCTCTATTTGTGGGAAAAAAAGGAGGCCAATTTTGTTTGGGTGCAATGTCGCACGACCCGCGCAATCGTCAGTTAAAGCGACGCAGTGCCGAATCGCAAAATGTGCTCTGGTCAGGCAGGGGGTAAAATCTTTCGGGGCTGAAGCGGTTAATAAGATAGAAGATTGCAAAATAGAAGATAAAAACGATCGTAAAAAACACAGCCGGCCAGCAAGCGAACACCCGTCCACTGAGTAAGCGCGATGACGTCAGCACGTCAACCTCCCTACGAGCGTTTCGTCATAAGCTGACGTCGTCTCGGGGATCCCTGTTGTTTTTATCTTCTGTTTTGTAAGTGCAATCTTTTATCTTATTAAATCTTTTTGGTACGGTGTACACTATAGAGTCTCTCTTTATATTTTTGGGGTAATACCTGAACTCTTTCCTTGGTGGCTGATGCTTGAGTTTCCCATGCGATTTGGTGCTCAGTTTAAGCTCCTTCCCAATGCCAGTTGTGGATAACCATCTTCCTTTTGGATCAAGGCCCTGGCCGGGTTTTTAGCTACAGGTTCCCAAAACCTTGCCTTCCGGTAAGCACGCAATTCATGGTGGTGAAGGTGCGCCGTCGTCAAGGGGTGTTATATTAGAAAAACTCACTTTTATGTACTTTGTATGGACTGTTTATTCATCACTTATGTTGTTTGTGTACATTCATTTATACACAACCATCAATTTGGACTATTTTATTTTATCTTCACATTTTTTTTTCTCACGTTTTTATTCAAGTTTATTCTCAGCGCTGCTACTTTGTATTATTTATCTGGTTTTGTGCGTATCTCACGGTTTTAGCAGCTGCTTGTTTTGTATTTATATATGTCATTAAGCGCTGTATTTTTTTTTTCCTTTTCCGCTGTGTCATACGTAGGGTTGCCACCTGTACAGGAATGACCCGGACAGTCCGGGTTTTGACACTTGTGGCCGGGGTTTTTGTCCCCCCTGAACAGAATTTGATGCTATAAAGGGGGGCGGGGGTCTCTCTCTAATAGAGGTCTCTATGGGGGGGGGGGCACGGATATAAGGGGACTCTGAGCTAATGGGGGGTCTCTGACTGCTGATCTAATAAAAAAAAGAAAAAATGCTGTGTGCCGATAAAGTGTTTGGGTTTGGCGTGAAGAAAAGGTGGCGACCCTAGTCATACGAAGGCCACAAGGACATCATTTATCACAAATCGATGGAAGCGTTTAAAATAAAAATAAAAAAAACGAGCATCAGATATATTTTTTTCAAATGTTAAAATGTTTGTAAAGTCTTGTTTAAAAAACAAACAAAAAACAAATACCGTATTTTATACTTACCTGCACTATACAGTTGGATTTGCACAGAGCACCCCCGATCCTCCTCTTCTTGGGTCCCTCTTTGGTGATCCTGGCCCCTCCCTCCTGTTCAGTGCCCCCCCCCCCAAAGCCAGCAGATTCCTATGGGGGGCACCCGAGCCGAGTCACAGCTCCCTGTGTCCATTCAGACACGGAGCCCCGACCAGGCCCCGCCCCCTCCCTCCCCTGATTGGCTGACTGACTTTGATTGACAGCTGCTGGAGCCAATTACGCCACTGCTGTGTCTCAGCCAATCAGTCCCGGACGGCTAAGACACATCGCTGGAGAGAGATGGGGCTCAGGTAAGTAATTAGGGGTGCTGGGGGGGGGGGGGAGTGCCTGTGCATCTTATGGAGGGAATATTGAGCAGGAGTCACCACCGCCGCTGCTCACTCCGTGCACACACATGGGACACACCGCCTACTTGGGCCGCCCTCTCACTCCAGCTAATCAGAAGCCGGCCCCGCCCGAAGCAATCCTGGGTCGCCTCCAATCGCCACGCCGCTAGCCAAACGTGACGTGACGTGAGAATCCACTGTCACCAATCGCGGCCACCCCCATCCCCACGATGTTTGGGGTGGAGGAACTTGACTGGCCTGCACAGAGTCCTGACCTCGACCCCATAGAACACCTTTGGGATGAATTAGAGCGGAGACTGCGAGCCAGGCCTTCTCGTCCAACATCAGTGCCTGACCTCACAAATGCGCTTCTGGAAGAATGGTCAAACATTCCCATAGACACACTTCATGTGAAGATTATGCCAATGGTCAGTTTAAAAGAACCAGTAACGTTTTGCAAAGAAAAATAATATTATTACATTGCAATGACTGGGTCTGTCTCCTTAGCTTTAGATTGAGAGGTCCCTGAATGTCAGTTGCCTGAGTTTGCTGATTCTCTCCCAGCCACTGAGTGCCTTTAACAGTTTGGTAACTTGCTGACATACCCAGATCCACAGGCAGTTTTACTCGCTGAGAAGGCTCAGAAATTGAATCCAATGTATTTTATTGCAGACTGGCACATAAAATGTTATTATGGCTTCCTTGAATGTCAAAAGACCTGCAGACGTTATCCCAGCCACCCAGTACACATAACTGTTTCACCAGAACTCTGTAGTTGTTTGCAGTCCTTCTAATTACAGCGCTCTGGTGTTGACATTCTGACATTCTGAGCCCCACAGCACCTTCCTCCTATCCTTCCCTCCCGTCGGCTTCCAGTGCTTTTAATTATTTTGGTCGGGGAGGGACACTTTAACTGGGGTATAGACTGACATAGGGGGGGATATACTGGGGGACAGACTGACCTGGGGGGATGTACTGGGGGGGAAAGACTGACATGCTGGGAGGTTAATTGGCTTCTGTCTAAATTGTCCCTAGTATGTATGAATGAGTTAGGGACCTTAGAGTGTAAGCTCCTTGAGAGTAGGGACTGATGTGAATGTACAATTTATATGTAAAGCGCTGCGTAAATTGGCGGCGCTATACAAGTACCTGAAATAAATAAATAAATAAATAAATAAATAAATAAATAATAAATAAATCTACTGGGGGACAGACAGACCTGAGGGGATATACGGGGGGACAGACTGACCTGGGGAGTATACTGGGGGACAGACTGACCTGGGGAGTATAATGGGGGACAGACTGACCTGAGGGGATTATACTGGGGGACAGACTGACCTGAGGGGATTATGCTGGGGGACAGACTGACCTGAGGGGATATATGGGGGGACAGACTGACCTGAGGGGATATACGGGGGGACAGACTGACTTGAGGGGATATATGGGGGGACAGACTGACCTGTGGGGATTATACTGGGAGACAGACTGACCTGTGGGGATATACGGGGGACAGACTGACCAGGGAGGGATTATACTGGGGGACAGACAGACCGGGGGATGTACTGGGGGGACAGACAGACCGGGGGATGTACTGGGGGTTGGACTGACCAGGGTGGGATTATACTGGGGGACAGACTGACTTGGGTATGTACTGGGGGGACAGACTGACCTGGGGGGATGTACTGGGGGACAGACTGACCTGGGGGGATGTACTGGGGGACAGACTGACCAGGGAGGGATTATACTGGGGAACAGACTGACCTGGGGGGATGTACTGGGGGACAGACTGACCTGGGGGGATGTACTGGGTGACAGACTGACTTGGGGATGTACTGGGGGACAGACTGACCAGGGAGGGATTATACTGGGGGACAGACTGACCAGGGGGATGTACTGGGGGACAGACTGACCAGGGGGGGATGTACTGGGGGGACAGACTGACTTGGGTATGTACTGGGGGGACAGACTGACCTGGGGGCATGTACTGGGGGACAGACTGACCTGGGAGGATTATACTGGGGGACAGACTGACCTGGGGGGATGTACTGGGGGACAGACTGACCAGGGGGGATGTACTGGGGGGACAGACTGACCTGGGAGATGTACCGGGGGACAGACTGACCAAGGAGGGATTATACTGGGGGACAGACTGACCAAGGAGGGATTATACTGGGGGACAAGCTGGCCTGGGGGGAATGTACTGGGGGACAGACTGATCTTAACTACGCTCCTTAAGCTTCTCCCATTGTTAACACAATTTGGCCACACCCACTGTTCATGACGTTACGCTACATGCGCCCCAATATTGCTGAAAGGTGTCCCAAATCTATAGTGTGTACTGCAAAAAAAATGTTGTGCACCGTTGTTGTGAAGTGTTTGGGGTTTGGCTTGATGAAAAGGTGGAACCCCACTCCCCATACCGGCTTTATCCTGGTCACTCTCAAGCCTCGTGCAGTCAGTCCTTTACTGGGGTGCCGGTAGCAGGAGGAGGAGGAGGGGTCCATCTCTCCCACACAAAGCATGGGGGAGCTGTGACAGTGACATGAGAGGCTTTTTAGATGAGTTTCTAGCTAGTAACATCCCATATGTACATGACAGCTTGCAGTAAAGTAAGTGTGAGTAACACATGCTCAGAAATAATATTTACAGCTAATTAAAGTCTAAAAATACCTTAGCACAATTACGTTAGCGCTCGGCTAGGGGGGGAGCACAACAAATAAACCCGTCAGATAAAAGAACAAGTTCTGAGAGTGAAGATGTGAAGAGTGGGGGGTGAGCAGTCATGTAACGGGGCGATGATACAAGAACATTAGGAGCATTAATAGAGGCAATGACAGCATGGGGCCTATTAAATGACTGAAAAGAGCAATGCTACGCCAAATCAACCAATCAGAACTCAGGCAGTAAAACGAAAGGCGATTTCTGACTGGCTCCACAGGCTGTTGTACACCAGTACCGCTTAAAGCTTGTTAATATACAGTATGCAAATATATATATATATATACAGTGGGGACGGAAAGTATTCAGACCCCCTTAAATTTTTCACTCTTTGTTATATTGCAGCCATTTGCTAAAATCATTTAAGTTCATGTTTTTTCCTCATTAATGTACACACAGCACCCCATATTGTACACACAGCCCCCCATATTGTACACACAGCAGCCCATATTGTACACACAGCACCCCATATTGTACACACAGCACCCCATATTGTACATACAGCACCCCATATTGTACACACAGCACCCCATATTGTACACACAGCACCCCATATTGTACACACAGCACCCCATATTGACAGAAAAAACCCAGAATTGTTGACATTTTTGCAGATTTATTAAAAAAGAAAAACTGAAATATCACATGGTCCTAAGTATTCAGACCCTTTGCTCAGTATTTAGTAGAAGCCCCTTTTGATCTAATACAGCCATGAGTCTTTTTGGGAAAGATGCAACAAGTTTTTCACACCTGGATTTGGGGATCCTCTGCCATTCCTCCTTGCAGATCCTCTCCAGTTCTGTCAGGTTGGATGGTAAACGTTGGTGGACGGCCATTTTTAGGTCTCTCCAGAGAAGCTCAATTGGGTTTAAGTCAGGGCTCTGGCTGGGCCAGTCAAGAACAGTCATAGAGTTGTTGTAAATCCACTCCTTCGTTATTTTAGCTGTGTGATTAGGGTCATTGTCTTGTTGGAAGGTAAACCTTCGGCCCAGTCTGAGGTCCTGAGCACTCTGGAGAAGGTTTTCGTCCAGGATATCCCTGTACTTGGCCGCATTCATCTTTCCCTCGATTGCAACCAGTCGTCCTGTCCCTGCAGCTGAAAAACACCCCCACAGCATGATGCTGCCACCACCATATTTCACTGTTAGGACTGTATTGAACAGGTGATGAGCAGTGTCTGGTTTTCTCCACACCAGTTGTGCAAGGGTGTATAAGCACTTTAGCACGGCATCATGCCCATTGTCTAGGTCAGCCTTGGGGTGGGGAATCCCCTTCCCGCAGCTCATTGGCCTATTTATGGCAGCTAAATTCTGAGTTTGCGGAGAACTGTTTGGTTTGAACCAAACCCAAGCTCATCACTATACAACACATGGTAAATGGCTCAACTTTGAGGAACTGCAATGCCTTTCAGTGAAAGTTATTGCTAATACTGCACTAGACATTGTAGTTCCAACCCTGTGGTAACAGTTTGATGAAGGTCTTTTTCTGTTCCAGCATAACTGTGCCCTTGTACAAAGCCAGCTCCATAAAGACGTGGTTTGATGGGTTTGGTGTGGAGGAACTCAAGTGTCATGTACAGAACCCTGACCTCAACCCTACTGAACACCTTTGTGAGGACTGAAGGACTGTAGAGCAGATTGTTAGAGGGTGTTAGGTCTGTCCCTTTGGTTCCAAGCAACCAGCCTGTCAAGCATTGTCCCTGGTAATGGGTAGGTTGGTGGGCTAGAAGGGGAGAGGAGTAAGAGGAGGTGGAGTGCAATCTACGGCATGTGCGGCTGAAGATCCACTATCATCATGGGCCATAAGTTATGTGCCATAAGCTGTGAGTACCTTTAAATAAAGAACCAGCTTTAGGAATGTTAGAGTTAGGAATGTAGGTTCACCTATTATATGGGACCGTTTAATAGCTGGGTCACGTCTAAAAAGTGATGTTCTGCACCACCTCAAATGGATTGTTTTGCCACCTAGTTGAGTAACTTAAGAAAAAATTCTGTTTATCTCATCTGTTTTATATTTCTATCCTTTTGAGAGTAAAGACTAAAGCTGGTCATACATGGATTGCAATACGGCAGGTTCAGCGGAGTGCGGCTGAATTTCGATCAATGTATGGGCACTGTGGTCGATCTACCAATCAACTTCTGTACAACCACCCTGTTGGATTTTCCCTGCTCGATCAGCACTGCAGGCTAAAGCCTGCAACGCTGATCATTGTATTCTGAGAGAGGGGAAGTCTTCCCCACTCTCAGAATACAATAGCTCAGCGGGGAGGATTCCTCCATCCACCTCCAAAGTGTGGATGGGGGAATCGGGACTCATCTATAGGAAGCATAAGTGTAAAGTATCTGAACCCAACTGGACATTCTTTAATTGTGCTGGGATAAGAAAGAGTGGGAAAACGATGCTCAGCATTGATTCGAGTTTTGGGCTTACAGCTGGGACTGGTAGTCCAGGTGTCCGCTCTCTAATGAGTGTAGGGCAGTGGTCTCCAAACTGCAGCCCGAGGCCGAATGGGGCCCTTTGCTTGCCTTTATCTGGCCCCTGGGGCACCATTTCTCCCACTGGCACCAGCAATGGGCCACTATTTCTCCAAATAACACCAACGATGGAGCAATATTCCTCCCAATGACACCAACGATGGGGCACTATTCCTCCCAATGACACCAATGATGGGGCACTATTCCTCCCAATGACACCAATGATGGGGCACTATTCTTCCCAATGACACCAATGATGAGGCACTAGGGGTTTACACTTTAATGAATTTGCCTGGGATAATTTGGCTATGGGATCCCAAAAGAGATAGAAGGAAGCAGAAGGAGCCAGACTATAGACTTTGAGGTTGTCCTGCGGGAAGGAACTGTTTGCAACTGGGCAGAGGCCGATACCAGACACAGTGATCTTATTCCCAGGCACAAGCGAAAGCCTTCTCATCAGTCTTCTCATCCAACATTAGCACTTGATCTTATAAATTTTCTTTTGACTGAATGGGTGGGGGGAGGAAACTCATTAATAATTCCCATGGTTTTTGAACGGGTTGTCCAACAAGCTCATATCGATGTGATGGCCAGGTGTCTACAGACTTCATGGGTGGGGAATTCACTTGAGGTTTTCTCATCCACATCACTGTCCAGATCTGTGTCTACAAATACAGTGTCTGTAAAATGTTCCAGGACCCTGAACAGTATGCCCTCACAAACCATTCAAAAACGTGAGGGATTTAGGACTTGGACAGCACAAAACACCATGGAAACCAATGGTAATAAATTGAAGATAGTTCAGAACTTTATACTTTTAAACAATTAATGAAAAGCTGGTCATTAGCTTTCTAATAAGGATGTTCAGGCTGCCTGGAGCTCATAAATAATATTAATAGTTTATATGAGTGACAACACTTAATGAGGTGCAGATTTAAACTTTATTAACCGTAAGTGCAATGCCAGCAGGATAACAGGATAAAGCCTCAAACCCTGGCTTTGCACAAATGTACAATGTGGAGAATATAAAACTGTATCTAGTATATACATTTTTGCACTAAACATAATTAAAGTGTATGTAATAAAAAAAGTGTTTAAATAAATAAAAGCCCAAACTTTTTTTTTTTTTTTTTTTTTTTAGTTTTTGGCAGGGTAGGGAAGGATTAGAACTTCTTTCATGCTTTAATTGTTGTCTGTATCCTCACAGTGAGAGATTCACCCTCTTTAGCTGTCCTGATGAACATTGGCCCAGTGACAGAACATATACAGCATTCACCAATACAAGAGGGGAGGGTTTATCTACCAATGGGAACCACTGTGCCTGTGACAACTGCCTAAGTGGGGAATTCCCCTCACTTCCTGTTGCATCTCAGGGACATAAAGTGAAGGGAGGTGAAGGCCAATCTCCCCAAAAGGACATGAGCAGAAAATTAAAAAAACAAGTGTTTTAAGTATGTCCTACTCAAGCCATTCTTAACTAGGGTTCCTCCAGAGGTTTCTAGGGGTTCCTTGAACTGTGGCTGATGTACCTTCTATTTGATGGTGTCTGCATAGTTTTGGAAGCATGACACCAATGATCTTTTTAGCTTACTGTAAGGGAGATATTCTAACCACCAGCGTAAGGTGGGTATTCATCCTACTGGCCACCAATGCAATGAGTACGGTATTCTTCCCACTGACCACTAATGTATGGAGCATTCTTCTCACTGATCACCAATGTAAGGAACATTCTTCCCACTGACCACCAATGTAAAGGACATTCTTCTCACTAAAGATTAAAGATCCATCGAAAGTACAGGCCGGCAACTCGACAGCTTCTCCATAGAAAATATTTGATTAAGCATTACAGCAGTAACATCATCCAAAAAAAAAATTGGATAATGTTACGGCTGTAATGCTTAAATAAATATTTTCTATGGAGAAGCTGTTGAGTTGCCGGCCTGTACTTTCTATGGATCTTTAGTGAGCTTAATTAGCCAGAGCACCCTCTACTCTACACACCAACTATACTATATAGCGGTAGAGCTTGGGTGAGTTTTTCTCTTGCTACATTCTTCTCATTGATCACCAATGTAAGGAACATTCTTCCCACTGATCACCAATGTAAGGAACATTCTTCTCACTGATCACCAATGTAAGGAACATTCTTCTCACTGATCACCAATGTAAGGAACATTCTTCTCACTGATCACCAATGTAAGGAACATTCTTCTCACTGATCACCAATGTAAGGGACATTCTTCCCACTGATCACCAATGTAAGGAACATTCTTCCCACTGATCACCAATGTAAGGAACATTCTTCCCACTGATCACCAATGTAAGGAACATTCTTCCCACTGATCACCAATGTAAGGGGCATTCTTCCCACTGACCACCAATGTAAGGGACATTCTTCCCACTGATCACCAATGTAAGGGGCATTCTTCTCACTGATCACCAATGTAAGGAACATTCTTCCCACTGATCACCAATGTAAGGAACATTCTTCTCACTGACCACCAATGTAAGGAACATTCTTCCCACTGATCACCAATGTAAGGAACATTCTTCCCACTGATCACCAATGTAAGGAACATTCTTCCCACTGATCACCAATGTAAGGAACATTCTTCCCACTGATCACCAATGTAAGGAACATTCTTCCCACTGATCACCAATGTAAGGGGCATTCTTCCCACTGACCACCAATGTAAGGGACATTCTTCCCACTGATCACCAATGTAAGGGGCATTCTTCTCACTGATCACCAATGTAAGGAACATTCTTCCCACTGATCACCAATGTAAGGAACATTCTTCCCACTGATCACCAATGTAAGGAACATTCTTCCCACTGATCACCAATGTAAGGAACATTCTTCTCACTGATCACTAGGGATGAGCTTCGTGTTCGAGTCGAACCCATGTTCGACTCGAACATCGGCTGTTCGACCGTCCGTCGAATTGCGAACGATATGGGCCGTTCGCGCCAAATTCGTGTGGCGCGTCACGGCCCATAATTCACTGCGGCATCGCAGTGCATTGCTGGCTGATGATTGGCCAAGCATGCACTATGACCCGCATGCTTGGCCAATCACAGCGCCGTCAGTAGAGAGAGCTGTAATTGGCCAAAGCCAGGGTGGCTTTGGCCAATTATGGCTCAGGGATTTAGTACACACCCCACACTATATAAGGCCGCCTGCACGGCGGCCCTGTGTAGTGTGTGTTCCGGTGTGCTGAGCGATAGAGAGAGAGAGAGACAGTGTCATTTGATTTGAGTTAGATAGATTAGGCAGAACAGTCAGTCAGTTAGCTGCACTTACAGTGTATTGTGTATATATATGCATCCCAGGTGTTGCATATATATATATACACTGTATTCAGTTTAGCTAGATCCGTTCCTGTTATCTTCTATCTAGACTATTTACATTCAGTGCAGTGTGTCCTGCTCACAGTGTTCAGCTAGATCCGTTCCTGCTATTTACATTCAGTACAGTGCTTCCTGCTCACAGTGTTCAGCTAGATCCGTTCCTGCTATTTACATTCAGTGCAGTGCGTGCTGCTCACAGTGTTCAGCTAGATCCGTTCCTGCTATTTACATTCAGTGCAGTGCGTCCTGCTCACAGTGTTCAGCTAGATCCGTTCCTGCTATTTACATTCAGTGCAGTGCGTCCTGCTCACAGTGTTCAGCTAGATCCGTTCCTGGTATTTACATTTAGTGCAGTGCGTCCTGCTCACAGTGTTCAGCTAGATCCGTTCCTGCTATTTACATTCAGTGCAGTGCGTCCTGCTCACAGTGTTCAGCTAGATCCGTTCCTGCTATTTACATTCAGTGCAGTGCGTGCTGCTCACAGTGTTCAGCTAGATCCGTTCCTGCTATTTACATTCAGTGCAGTGCGTCCTGCTCACAGTGTTCAGCTAGATCCGTTCCTGCTATTTACATTCAGTGCAGTGCGTCCTGCTCACAGTGTTTAGCTACATCCGTTCCTGCTGTTTACATTCAGTGCAGTGCGTCCTGCTCACAGTGTTCAGCTAGATCCGTTCCTGCTATTTACATTCAGTGCAGTGCGTGCTGCTCACAGTGTTCAGCTAGATCCGTTCCTGCTATTTACATTCAGTGCAGTGCGTCCTGCTCACAGTGTTCAGCTAGATCCGTTCCTGCTATTTACATTCAGTGCAGTGCGTCCTGCTCACAGTGTTTAGCTACATCCGTTCCTGCTGTTTACATTCAGTGCAGTGCGTCCTGCTCACAGTGTTCAGCTAGATCCGTTCCTGCTATTTACATTCAGTGCAGTGCGTCCTGCTCACAGTGTTCAGCTAGATCCGTTCCTGCTA
The DNA here is from genome assembly GCA_037952925.1 of Lithobates clamitans. Classification (NCBI taxonomy): domain Eukaryota; kingdom Metazoa; phylum Chordata; class Amphibia; order Anura; family Ranidae; genus Lithobates; species Lithobates clamitans. The sequence continues at coordinate 274,253 of JBBGZY010002311.1, forward strand.
TTTACATTCAGTGCAGTGCGTCCTGCTCACAGTGTTCAGCTAGATCCGTTCCTGCTATATACATTTAGTGCAGTACGTCCTGCTCACAGTGTTCAGCTAGATCCGTTCCTGTTATCTTCCTACTGACAGGCAGGCTTGTCTGGTTACAGTATATAAAGCTACCTGAAGAAAATTACAGGTGTTCTTTTTGATCCTATTAGTACCACGGTCAGGCAGCTAGACTATTTACATTTAGTACAGTGTGTCCTGCTCACAGTGTTCAGCTAGATCCGTTCCTGTTATTTACATTCAGTGCAGTGCGTCCTGCTCACAGTGTTCAGCTAGATCCGTTCCTGTTATCTTCCTACTGACAGGCAGGCTTGTCTGGTTACAGTATATAAAGCTACCTGAAGAAAATTACAGGTGTTCTTTTTGATCCTATTAGTACCACGGTCAGGCAGCTAGACTATTTACATTTAGTACAGTGTGTCCTGCTCACAGTGTTCAGCTAGATCCGTTCCTGTTATTTACATTCAGTGCAGTGCGTCCTGCTCACAGTGTTCAGCTAGATCCGTTCCTGCTATTTACATTCAGTGCAGTGCGTCCTGCTCACAGTGTTTAGCTACATCCGTTCCTGCTGTTTACATTCAGTGCAGTGCGTCCTGCTCACAGTGTTCAGCTAGATCCGTTCCTGCTATTTACATTCAGTGCAGTGCGTCCTGCTCACAGTGTTCAGCTAGATCCGTTCCTGCTATTTACATTCAGTGCAGTGCGTCCTGCTCACAGTGTTCAGCTAGATCCGTTCCTGCTATATACATTTAGTGCAGTACGTCCTGCTCACAGTGTTCAGCTAGATCCGTTCCTGTTATCTTCCTACTGACAGGCAGGCTTGTCTGGTTACAGTATATAAAGCTACCTGAAGAAAATTACAGGTGTTCTTTTTGATCCTATTAGTACCACGGTCAGGCAGCTAGACTATTTACATTTAGTACAGTGTGTCCTGCTCACAGTGTTCAGCTAGATCCGTTCCTGTTATTTACATTCAGTGCAGTGCGTCCTGCTCACAGTGTTCAGCTAGATCCGTTCCTGCTATATACATTTAGTGCAGTACGTCCTGCTCACAGTGTTCAGCTAGATCCGTTCCTGTTATCTTCCTACTGACAGGCAGGCTTGTCTGGTTACAGTATATAAAGCTACCTGAAGAAAATTACAGGTGTTCTTTTTGATCCTATTAGTACCACGGTCAGGCAGCTAGACTATTTACATTTAGTACAGTGTGTCCTGCTCACAGTGTTCAGCTAGATCCGTTCCTGTTATTTACATTCAGTGCAGTGCGTCCTGCTCACAGTGTTCAGCTAGATCCGTTCCTGCTATTTACATTCAGTGCAGTGCGTCCTGCTCACAGTGTTTAGCTACATCCGTTCCTGCTGTTTACATTCAGTGCAGTGCGTCCTGCTCACAGTGTTCAGCTAGATCCGTTCCTGCTATTTACATTCAGTGCAGTGCGTCCTGCTCACAGTGTTCAGCTAGATCCGTTCCTGCTATTTACATTCAGTGCAGTGCGTCCTGCTCACAGTGTTCAGCTAGATCCGTTCCTGCTGTTTACATTCAGTGCAGTGCGTCCTGCTCACAGTGTTCAGCTAGATCCGTTCCTGCTATTTACATTCAGTGCAGTGCGTCCTGCTCACAGTGTTTAGCTACATCCGTTCCTGCTGTTTACATTCAGTGCAGTGCGTCCTGCTCACAGTGTTCAGCTAGATCCGTTCCTGCTATATACATTTAGTGCAGTACGTCCTGCTCACAGTGTTCAGCTAGATCCGTTCCTGTTATCTTCCTACTGACAGGCAGGCTTGTCTGGTTACAGTATATAAAGCTACCTGAAGAAAATTACAGGTGTTCTATCCCAGCTTAGTGCAGCTACAGGCCATTAGTATGTCTGGAAGGCCAAGAAGGAGAGGCAGACAGTCACAAGCCAATAAGAGAGGGCAAGCAGGCTCTGTGTCTAGTGCTGGTCGTGGAGACGGTGCATCCTCATCAGCACGTGGCCATGGGACACGCTTGGCCTTTTTTTCGGCAGCTGGCCGTGTTGAGCCGCAACATGCGGAAGACTTGGTCGAGTGGATGACCAAGCCGTCCTCATCCTCCTCATCCTCTCTCACCCATGCCCAGGGTGCTTTGTCTGGCAAAGCAGCGGCCTCTTCCCTCAGCTCAATGTCATCAGTGACTCCTTCCCTAGCCCCACCATGTCCTCCTGAGGATTCCCTCGAACTGTTTGACCACAGTGTTGGGTACATGCTCCAGGAGGATGCCCAGCGTTTGGAAGGCTCTGATGATGATACTGAGCTCAATGAAGGCAGTAACATGAGCACGGACAGAGGGGGTGCCCAAGAAGGACAGCAATCTGGCAGTCATGCTCCCCCTGCTGCAGCATACTGCCAGGTTTGCTCCAGTGATGAGGAGGGAGGGGATGATGAGGTCACTGACTCAACGTGGGTGCCTGATAGGAGAGAGGAGGAGGAGGAGGAGGAGGAGGAGGTGGCACATCACCAACTAGGCAGGATGCCCTCCAGGGGCCAGCCTAAGGGCAGCACATTGACTGCATCACACCCCAAAGCTCCACATGTGCAGGGCGCTGCAGTCTCTGCGCGTTATTCAAAAAGTTCTTTGGTGTGGGCCTTTTTTGAGACGAGTGCATCAGATCGCACCGCTGCTATTTGCAATATATGTCTCAAGCGTATCTCGCGTGGCCAAAACATCTCCCGCTTGGGTACCACATGCTTGACCAGACATATGTTGACCTGCCATGCAGTTCGTTGGCAAGCGTATCTAAAAGACCCACACCAAAGAACAAAGACGATCTCTCCTTGCTCCTCATCAGCTGAGATTTCCAACCCCACTAGACCTTCAGTCCTCTCTGCGACCTGCAGTGAGAGGAATGAAGGTGTAGAATTAGGTGTGTCACAGCCAAGTACTTATGGGCAATCTGCTTTTGGTACACCGACGTCAGATTGTACCAGGCAAATTTCCCTGCCCCAGCTGCTGCACCGCCGAAAGAAGTTTGCTCCCAGCCATCCACATGCCCAGCGGTTGAATGCTAGCTTGGCAAAATTGCTAGCACTTCAACTGCTGCCTTTTCAGTTGGTAGACTCTGCCCCCTTCCGTGAGTTTGTGGAATGTGCGGTTCCTCAGTGGCAGGTACCCAAACGCCACTTTTTCTCACGGAAGGCGATTCCGGCTCTCTACCGGCATGTGGAAGGCAATGTCCATGCCTCGCTGGACAGGGCGGTCAGCGGTAAGGTGCATATTACCGCTGACTCATGGTCCAGCAGGCATGGACAGGGACGTTACTTAAGTTTCACGGCGCATTGGGTGACTCTGCTGGCAGCTGGGAAGGATGCAGGACAAGGTGCAGTAGTGTTGGAGGTTGTTCCGCCACCACGCCTCCAAAATGCTGATTGTGACACACCTCTCTCCTCCACCCCCTCCTCTTCTTCTTCCTCCATGGCCTCTTCCTCGGAACCAGCGGTGCTCCGTAGGCGTTCAAGGGGCTACGCAAGTACGCAGGCCAAAAGATGCCATGCGGTGCTTGAGCTGGTGTGCTTGGGGGACAGGAGCCACACTGGGGCAGAGGTTCTGTCAGCTCTGCAGGGGCAGGTTCAGAGGTGGTTGACGCCACGCCAACTTAAGGCAGGAATGGTGGTTTGCGACAATGGCACCAACCTCCTCTCTGCCCTCCGACAGGGACAACTGACCCATGTGCCCTGTTTGGCTCACGTCCTTAACTTGGTGGTGCAGCGGTTCTTGGGCAGGTACCCGGGCTTACAGGATGTCCTGAGGCAGGCCAGGAAAGTCTGTGTGCATTTCCGCCGGTCATATAATGCCAGTGCTCGGCTGACGGACCTCCAAAAGGAGTTTAACCTGCCCAAGAACCGCCTAATCTGTGACATGCCCACCAGGTGGAACTCGACGTTGGCCATGCTGCAGCGGCTGCACACGCAGCAGAGGGCCATCAATGAGTACCTGTGCGACTATGGCACCAGGACAGGGTCAGGGGACCTTGGTTTTTTTTCCCCACGCCAGTGGGCCATGATCAGGGATGCATGCACTGTCCTGTCACCATTCGAGGAGGCCACGAGGATGGTGAGCACTGACAGTGCATGCATCAGTGACACTGTCCCCCTTGTCCACCTGTTGGAGCACACGCTGCGTGGAATAATGGACAGGGCACTTGAGGCAGAACAGAGGCAGGAAGAGGAGGACTTCCTTAGCTCTCAAGGCCCCCTTTATCCAGACAGTGTTCCTGCGTGCCCGCCGATCACACAGGAAGAGGACGAGGAGGAGGAGGAGGAGGAGGAGGAAGATTGTGTCAGTATGGAGGTGGAGCCTGGCACTCAGCATCAGCAGTCTTTAAGGGATCAGTCCCAAGGAACACATGGACTTGTACGTGGCTGGGAGGAGGTGGCTGCGGACGTTGTTGTCCTTAGTGACCCAGAGGACTCCGGACCGAATGCCTCAGCAAACCTACGCTGCATGGCCTCCCTGATCCTGCAAAGCCTGCGTAAGGATCCTCGTATTCGTGGTATCAAGGAGAAGGACCAATACTGGCTGGCAACCCTCCTTGATCCACGTTACAAGGGTAAGGTTGCGGACCTTATCTTGCCATCGCAGAGGGAGCAGAGGATGAAACATCTTCGGGAGGCCTTGCAGAAAGGTCTGTGCAACGCGTTCCCAGAGACTGGGAGGTTACAAACTCCTGTTTCTGGACAACGTGTTGCTGAGGCTTCGGTCAGTCAAAGAAGGAGCGGTGGAGAAGGTGGCCGTCTGACCGATGCGTTCAGACAATTTTTTGGTCCGCAGCCCCAAGGTATGATCGGTTCCAGCAACCATCGCCAGCGTCTGTTTTACATGGTGCAGGAATACCTAGGGGCAAGATCAGACTTGGACACCTTTCCCACCGAAAATCCTCTGGGTTACTGGGTCTTGAGGATGGATCACTGGCCAGAGCTTGCACAGTATGCAATTGAGCTACTGGCCTGTCCTGCATCCAGCGTTCTTTCGGAACGCACATTCAGTGCTGCTGGAGGCGTGGTAACCGATCACAGGGTGCGTCTGTCCACCGACTCGGTCGATCGGCTGACCTTCATAAAAATGAATCAGTCTTGGATCACCACCAGCTACCAAGCACCTGATGCAGATGTAACCGAATAATTTTTTTTGAAATCTCAGATCCCTTCAAAGACTGCCTATGCTGATGCTGAGTGACTATCCCTGAGTAATTATCCTCTTCCTCCTCAATCATCACGCTGATAGCTTGTAAGAACATTTTTGGTTCTGGGCGCCACCACCAGTGCCTAAGGCACAATTTTTCAGCCCCTGTTTAACAGGGGCGTGTAATTACAATTTTTGATGTAATACTTTGCAGCAGGGCTCGTTCCTGCATTCCAACTAGAGTGTCTGTGAGGGGTTGCAGTGTTGTGGCACCAGCACCAGTGCCTAAGACCCAATTTTTCAGCCCCTGTCTAACAGGGGCGTGTAATTACAATTTTTGATGCAATACTTTGCAGCAGGGCTTGTTCCTGCATTCCAACTAGAGTGTCTGTGAGGGGTTGCAGTGTTGTGGCACCAGCACCAGTGCCTAAGACCCAATTTTTCAGCCCCTGTCTAACAGGGGCGTGTAATTACAATTTTTGATGCAATACTTTGCAGCAGGGCTTGTTCCTGCGTTTCAACTAGAGTGTCTGTGAGGGGTTGCAGTGTTGTGGCACCAGCACCAGTGCCTAAGACCCAATTTTTCTGCCCCTGTCTAACAGGGGCGTGTAATTACAATTTTTGATGCAATACTTTGCAGCAGGGCTCGTTCCTGCGTTCCAACTAGAGTGTCTGTGAGGGGTTGCAGTGTTGTGGCACCAGCACCAGTGCCTAAGGCCTAATTTTTCAGCTCCTGTTCAACAGGGGCATGTAATTACAATTCTTGATCTAATATTTCACAGCAGGGCCCTGTGAGGGCTTACAGTGTTTTGGCCACAGCAACACCTAAGGCCCAAATTTCTGCTGAGTATATAGGGCAGGACCCTACTTTCAAACATCTAACTTACAAACGACTCCTACTTGCAAACGGAAGGAGACAACAGGAAGTGAGATGAAATCTACCCCTAAGGAAGGGAAATTCTCTCCTGTAAGAGTTAATATGGGAAAACAATTTTTCCTTTCCACTGATGCTTTCCAATCCTTGTTCCACAAAAAAACACAAATTTTCAAAAAACATTTTTCATTGGGACAAAAAAGTGAGGTGAAATCTTCTGAAGAGGAGGAAAGACGCAAAACAAATGTCACAGGGGTGATAACCCTTCCCTATGTTTTCCAAAAAGCTTAGAAAAGATTTTTTGGCTGGAGCTAAACACATTAAAAATGTTCAAAATTACAAACAGATTCTACTTAACAACAAACCTACAGTCCCTGTCTTGTTTGCACCGCCTGTATACTGCTGTTCAGAGTATATAGGGACCTTTCCTTATTTTAATTTGGGTGCGGGGTTCCCCTTAATATCCATACAAGACCCAAAGGGCCTGGTAATGGACTGGGGGGTACCCATGCCGTTTGTCTCACTGATTTTCATCCATATTGCCATGACCCGACATGACATTAAACCCGCAAGCAGTTTTAAATGAGATTTTTTCCTTTAAAAATGACATTTGGTGCAGGGACTGTTCTAAACATGGGAAACACGCGTCACTTTACAGGCATACTATAGACACCCCCCAGGTACGATATTTAAAGGAATATTTCACTTTTTTTTTTTTACTTTAAGCATCATTAAAATCACTGCTCCCGAAAAAACGGCCGTTTTTAAAAGTTTTTTTTGCATTGATACATGTCCCCTGGGGTAGGACCCGGGTCCCCAAACCCTTTTTAGGACAATACCATGCAAATTAGCCTTTAAAATGAGCACTTTTGATTTCGAACGTTCGAGTCCCATAGACGTCAATGGGGTTCTAACGTTCGTGCGAACTTGCGGTCCGTTCGCGGGTTCTGGTGCGAACCGAACCGGGGGGTGTTCGGCTCATCCCTACTGATCACCAATGTAAGGAACATTCTTCCTACTGATCACCAATGTAAGGAACATTCTTCCTACTGATCACCAATGTAAGGAACATTCTTCTCACTGATCACCAATGTAAGGAACATTCTTCTCACTGATCACCAATGTAAGGAACATTCTTCCCACTGATCACCAATGTAAGGAACATTCTTCCCACTGATCATCAATGTAAGGAACATTCTTCTCACTGATCACCAATGTAGAGAGCATTATTCCTACTGGCCACCAGAGTAAGGAGCATTCTTTGCACTAACAACCAATGCAAGGGACATGCTTTACACTGATCACCAATGTAAGGGGCATTCTTCCCACTAACCACCAATGTGGGGGCATTTTTACTTCCCACTGATCACCAATGTAGAGGGCATTCTTCCTATTGATCACCAATGTGGGGGGCATTCTTCCTATTGATCACCAATGTGGGGGGCATTCTCCCCCTGTCTACTAATGTAAGGAGTATTCTCCCCACTGACCATCAATGTAATATAGAAAGGGGGGTTCCAAAAGTCCAAAGTACAAACACGCATGCTCGGAAGCAAGGACGAGCCGGAAACGGTCGGTCTTGTAAACTAGCGTTCGTAATGGAGAATTAACATTTGTGACGCGGCAAATGATGAAATCTGGAAATGCAGCGCACAATTCTCTTCTTCTTTAATGGGATAATAATGAAGCTGCTTTGCTGGTGATACTGATGGAGTTATTGCAAACAAATTTTCAAAGGCCTTTATTATGTTTGTTATTTTTTATTTTTTGCAAGTTACCACAACACCATTGTCTCGTAGTTTTTAAGATCGAAGATACAACTATGTTGGTGTCCCTTGTTAATTTTACATTGTATTTTTTAAAATGTAACTGCCGACTCCCAAACTGTCATTTGAAGTAAAACACACAGCCAAGTATTATTCTACACAATTCTTTTATTGTGCATTAAAAAAAGAAAACAAATAAAATTAGACATGTTATCTGCCAATAGAACTTAACCAAAAAGTGCATTCTATGCATCCAAAAATAAAACAAATCAAATCATTATTGTTCAACCAAAAAATAAAATAAAAGCCTCGTGCATGTGTCCTGCTTCTTAATATAGGGGGTCAACAATGCCAATAGTTGGTGAAAGCAGGGGTCCGTCATCCGGAGATAATTCCAAAAATCACCCGGATTATTCTCCTGGAGCTCCCGCAGCAAAGGCATATGACATAATCGGTCACGATTAATAAAGCAACCGATTTTTGGTCCAAGAACTCCTCCTCCTCCTGTTCCTGGACTGGACTTGGGTCAAAGCAATAACTCCACACGTTATCTCCTCCGATTGCGCAACATGTCTGGTTGACGGAAAACGAACTAAAAAAGCGCGAAATGAAAAACACGAAATGAAAGGCGCAAAATAAAAAGCGCGAAGTGAAAGGCGCAAAATGAAAAGCGCAAAATGAAAAGCGCGAATCAACACTCACCAAACTTCTACTAACACGAAATTAGCAGAAGGAGCCCAAAGGGTGGTGCTAAAGAGCTGAAAAAAACAGATAGCACGTCACTACGTTCGTGTTTGTTGGCCGATAGTTCCTTGCCGTTTATATGCAAGACAAGTTCCCGGCCAACGCCCTTTGGACAAAAGCCCGAGGTTTTGTCTGCAGAAAATCCGATCGCGTGTACGAGGCTTTCAGTGTTTCATCCTAAAGTTGAACTTGTCCTGTGTTTTATTTTTAATGAATCGTAAAGTCATTCCTGAAATCTGAATCTGAATTATTCACCCAGGCTCCAAAAATAAAGCTGAAATATTCAGTTTTCCACGTGTAGAGAAGGAGATTGAGACGGGCGCTGTGCGTGTTTGGCTACAGTTGACTCCATGGGGGAATATCAAACATATTAATGTTCAGCCTTTCCTACCGTTATATAAAACATTTTTGTTCTTACAATGACTTTATTTTAACAATAACCCTTCTGAGATGTCATTAGTGTCAATTATTTTAACAGCTTCAAGCTACTAGGGGAAAAATAAAAAAGCTATAGAGAATTCAATAACTTTAAATCTGACCTCCGGCTTTCCCTTCGGTCTTGCACACTTGTACCGGCTCCTCTGCTGGACAGAAACGGCTTCCGCTGATTGCACTGCACACTGTGAGCTTCTCACAATGTGCACTAGACATGTGCGCCATCAATAAATTTGTTTCGTTCCGTTCCATTTCGTATTAGCCGTCAATTCGTATTTCGTAATTGGTGTCCGAAATCCAATTTGGATTCGTACGAAATACAAATTTTCGTTAGCTTTCCTTAACTTTTCGTAACATTTCCGAACGTTCGTTATGATGAATTAAAAAGGCAAAAAATACCTTTCTCAATATGGCAGTCGTCGACTCATTATGCTCATTATGAGGGGCTCCCACCATCCCTGTGCTGTGCTGACTTCCTCCTGGGGCTGTACCCCTGCTGTGCTCATTATGAGGGGCTCCCACCATCCCTGTGCTGTGCTCATTATGAGGGGCTCCCACCATCCCTGTGCTGTGCTCATTATGAGGGGCTCCCACCATCCCGGTGCTGGGCTCATTATGAGGGGCTCCCACCATCCATGAGCTGTGCTCATTATGAGGGGCTCCCACCATCCCGGTGCTGTGCTCATTATGAGGGGCTCCCACCATCCCGGTGCTGTGCTCATTATGAGGGGCTCCCACCATCCCGGTGCTGTGCTCATTATGAGGGGCTCCCACCATCCCTGTGCTGGGCTCATTATGAGGGGCTCCCACCATCCCTGTGCTGGGCTCATTATGAGGAGCTCCCACCATCCCTGTGCTGTGCTCATTATGAGGGGCTCCCACCATCCAGGTGCTGTGCTCATTATGAGGGGCTCCCACCATCCCTGTGCTGTGCTCATTATGAGGGGCTCCTACCATCCAGGTGCTGTGTTCAATATGAGGGGCTCCCACCATCCCTGTGCTATACTGACTTCCTCCTGGGGCTGTACCCCTACTGTGCTCATTATGAGGGGCTCCCACCATCCCGGTGCTGTGCTCATTATGAGGGGCTCCCACCATCCCGATGCTGTGCTCATTATGAGGGGCTCCCACCATCCCGGTGCTGTGCTCATTATGAGGGGCTCCCACCATCCCTGTGCTGTGCTCATTATGAGGGGCTCCCACCATCCCGGTGCTCATTATGAGGGGCTCCCACCATCCCTGTGCTATGCTGCCTTCCTCCTAGGGCTGTACCCCTACTGTGCTCATTATGAGGGGCTCCCACCATCCCAGTGCTGTGCTCATTATGAGGGGCTCCCCCCATCCCGGTGCTGTGCTCATTATGAAGGGCTCCCACCATCCCTGTGCTGTGCTCATTATGAGGGGCTCCCCCCATCCCTGTGCTGTGCTGATTTCCTGGGTTTTTAACTTCATCATAACGAATAATCGTAATTATTATGAAAATAATACAACGATATTAACGAACATTCTTATTTTTGTCCGATTCTGAATCTCCCATCGACTACCAGTACCAGTCTCCCACTCCCATATTAAAAAAAAGGTCATTTTCCCAACCCTCACTCAGCAGCAGAAGAAAACCTCTGATTGGTCAACAAAACACCAGTCACGTTTTCGTTGTAACGGAATTCGGATTTAAAATTCGTCAACGAAATTTCGTATTTCATATACAAATCGGAAGCATAGGAATTCGTATTTCTGATGCTTAAGAATGTACGAAATTTCGGAAACTCGTACAAATTTTCGATTTGTATGAAACGAACCGCACATGTCTAATGTGCACTTGAATCTGCAGCCTTAATTCACTGGATTTCAGTTCCTTTAATCACGGAGGCTCAGCATACAAATGCAAGCCCAAGAAAGCCTATGTCTAGACTGACATCCACCCATCAAGGCATTTTGATATTTGCATATTCTAGCAGCTTCAGAGGGGTACTGAGGCCCCTGTAGAAAAAAATGATCCACACTCCGGTTGTTGCTCTTAAAATGTCTTCATTTTATTGAATAGCCACAGTGAACAAACGCAGATTAAGTCAGTTGATGCGTTTCAGCCTATAAGGCCTTAATCATAGGTTATTCATTACATTCCCACTCCCATTCATTACAATGAGTGTTTTCAAACTCAGGCGGTGCACTTGGGGGACGTTAAAAAAAGTCCTGCAAGCAGCATCTTTGGGGCGGTTTGGGAGCACCTGTATACAGCACTCCAAGAACGCCCCTGCCCATTGCAATGAATGGGCAGCGCTTCAGAAAGCGCCTGAAAAGCGCTTCAGAAAGCGCCTGAAAAGCGCTTCAGAAGCGCCGCAGCACAGGAGTTTTTAACCCCTTATTTGGGGTTAAAAGCGCCCCACTAGCAGCCGAAAAAGCTTGTTTTAGGGGCGCTTTACCGCTAACGGCCGGTGCTTTCAGTGTGAAAGCAGCCTGAGGGTGCCTTCACACCGAGGCGTTGGCGGTAAAGCGCCGCTATTTTAAGCGGCGATTTACCGTCGTTTTAGCGGCGCTATTCGGCCGCTAGCGGGGCGCTTTTAACCCCCCCGCTAGAGGCTGAAAAAAGGTTAAAACTGCCTGCAGTTCGGCGCCGCTGCCCCATTGATTTCAATGGGCAGGGGCGCTTTAGGAGCGGTGTATCCACCGCTCCTACAGCGCTGCAAAGATGCTACTTGCAGAGCTGCAAGCGCACCGCTCCAGTGTGAAAGCGCCTATAAAGTGCCTCAGTGTGAAAGCAGCCTTAGAGTCCGATTTGCCCGCCGCAATATCGCAGCTATAAGTCGCGGATCACCGACATTACTAGTAAAATAATAAATAAAATAATAATAATAATATATAAATATATAAATAATATATATATATATAATAATAAATAAAAATATCCCATAATTTGTAGACGCTATAACTTTTGCGCAAACCGATCAATATACGCTTATTGGGATTTTTTTTTTTACCTAAATATGTAGCAAAATACATATTGGCTTAAATTGATGAAGAAATTTGATTTTTACATTTTTTTATTGGATGTGTATTATAGCTGAAAGTAAAAAATATTGTTTTTTTTCTTGTTTGTTTTTTGTTTTAAATTGTCGGTCTTTTTTTTGTTTATAGCGCAAAAATTAAAAACTGCAGAGGTGATCAAATGCCACCCAAAGAAAGCTCTATTTGTGGGAAAAAAAGGACGTCAGCCTTTTTTACGTACAAACGTACGTTTCGACTTACGCAATTGTCAGTTAAAATAATAATGCAGTGCTGCATCGCCCAAAAAATGTCCTGGTCATGAAGAAGGGGGGGGGTGGTAAATCTTCCGGGGGGTTGAAGTGCTTTACGAAGACCTCCGCCAGCTGTTGCATGAGCTAAATGAAGAACGCACAGTCTGGAACTTTGACGTACATTGGCAGTGACAGCGCCGCGGATTAGGTGTCAGGATGATATCTCTTATTACAGAATTCATCCCTTGGCTTCTGCTGCTGGAAAATTTGGATCTCAGCAAATTCCGGACAGGAAGACACCCACATCTCAATAACGGAGGAGGAAGAAAGGGGCGAGCGCCTAATCCGAGCGCACTGTCAGTCTGCGCCTCCACGGCACTTTCATTACACCGTCACCGCATTGTTCACCGGTTTGCAGGAAGAAAAAAAAATGCGTTGTCTTTGTTCAGTTAGTGGAGCAGATCTGATAGAAGTAACAGTATGGAATTATCCGGTATTAAAGGGACGGTACATTTTATTTTTTGCATTCTTTTTTTATTAACCCCTTTCCACCCAGCTCCAGCATCCCTTTAACAGTGTCTTTATGCACGTGGGGTAGGAAGGACTGTCTGATCTGATTGGCTGTCAAAGTGGTCACATGATCCAGAGCCAGTCCTGGGGGGGTGGAGCTACTAAACATTTCCGGGAGCTGGCTTTGACAAAGCCCCGATGATGGCCCCGCCTCTTACATCTATTGGCTCTTGGAATTCATCAGTCTTGCATCAGGTGTGGGCGTGGTTTTCATATGCATACGTGCACTGCCAAAAAATTCATTACTTTTCGTTTTCGTTTTCTGCGGAAATTCATAAATTAGAAAATTCGTAATTTCGCAATTTCAAAAATTCGAAAATTCGCAAAATTGTCAATTCTAAACTGCGGAAATTCGTAAATGAGAAAATTCGTCATTTCGCAAATTCGAAAATTAGTTAATTCAAAAATACGAAAATAAGAACGAAATCTGAAAAATCTAAATAATGACTAACTAACTAATAATAACTAACTATTAAATTATAGGTATTGGAATTTCCTTTCAAATTTGGCTGTTAGTGAGCGTATGGAATAGGAATTTATCCAAAGTTATTAATTATCCAAAACAACGAATGCCGCATCTAAACAAATGGAACGGAACCAATTACTAATTTATAATAATAATAAAAAGTTTTTATTATTATTATTTTTATTTATTATTATTAATGCATTACGTTCCCTTCATTTAGATACGGCTTTTGTTATTTCGGATAATTTGTATTCGTTACGTTCACTAACAGCCAAATTTGAAAGGAGATTCCAATACCTATAATTTAATATACAGTATAGTTTGTTATTTTTTCAGATTTTCGAAATTTGGGGTTTTCGGATTTTCGAATTTGCGAATATTCAAAAAAATTTGTTAAACGGGTTTTGCCGTAATTTGTTAAAATCAAATCTGCAACAAAATGAATTGCACATGTCTAATGTATACCTCCTAACTTTTTGAGATGGGAACGAGGGACACCTACGGTGCATCCGGAAAGTACCGTATTTATCGGCGTATAACACGCGCCGGCGTATAACACGCACCCCAAGTTTAGGAGGGAATTTTAAGGAAAAAAACTTTTAGGAGGGAAGTTTAAGGAAAAAAAACTTACATTTAAATGCCCATCATTGCAGCCTCATCAGTGTTCATCTGCAGCCTTGTTAGTGCAGCCTTGCCCCAGTGTCCAGTGCAGCCTTGTCAGTGCAGCTTTGCCCCAGTGCAGCCTTGTCAGTGCAACTTTGCCCCAGTGCAGAATTGTCAGTGCAGCCTTGCCCCAGTGCAGCCTTGTCCCCAGTGGTCAGTGCAGCCTTGTCCACAGTGGTCAGTGCAGCCTTGTCCCCAGTGGTCAGTGCAGCCTTGTCCCCAGTGCCGCCGACATACACAAGTTTAGTGTGTATTTTTAAATAATGCGCCGCGAAGTTCGGAGGGACTCGGCGGCGCTCGTTCAGCTGAACGAGCGCCGCTGAGAACACAGTGACTAGGCGGAGCCGAGATACACATAGCCGAGGGTTCTCGGCTTTTCTCGGCGCCGTTCACAGTCACGCCCAGTCCCTATGATGGACATAACATAGGTCCAATGGCGGGACTGGGCGGGACTGTGAACGGCGCCGAGAAGAGCCGAGAACCCTCGGCTATGTGTATCTCGGCTCCGCCCAGTCACTGTGTTTTCGGTAGCTCTCGTTCAGCTGAACGAGCGCCGCCGAGTCCCTTCGAACTCCGCGGCGCCATATTTAAAAATACACGCTATGTGAATGTCGGCGGCGATCGCAGCGATCGCTCCAATATATCACAAAAATAGCGGGGATCAGCGTATAACACGCACCCACGATTTTCCCCTGATTTTAAGGGGAAAAAAGTGCGATAAATACGGTATTCACAGCGCTTCACTTTTTTCCACGTTTTGTTATGTTGCAGCCTTATTCCAAAATGGATTAAATTCATTATTTTCCACAAAATTCTACAAACAATACTCCATAATGACAACGTGAAAGAAGTTTGTTTGGAATCTTTGCAAATTTATAAAAAATAAAAAAGTAAAAAAAATCCCATGTACATAAGTATTCACAGCCTTTGCTCAATACTTTGGTGAAGCACCTTTAGTGGGCGGCCCACTCTAGGAAAAGTCCTGGTGGTTCCAAACTTCTTCCATTTATGGATAATGAAGGCCACTGTTCTCATTGAGAACTTTAATGCTGCAGACATTTTTCTGCACCCTTCCCCAGATCTGTGCCTCCATGCAACTGTCAGGGTCCAGATCTGAACCTGGGACCTCTGCAGTGTCTAGCTGTAGCTCTTCTCGTGATGCCACCTGAAATGCTAAACTGCTCCCTGCCTGATCCTTTAGACAATATTGTCTTGTATTTTGCTTCTGGTGAACCATGAACCCTTTACTCATCCCATGAACTACCTGATTTAAGCCATGTCCCTGCACTTCCCGTTTGCCAGATTATTGTGCTCTCTTCAGCCCACACCTTGCGCCTTGCGCACCTGCAGCTGTCTTTATCTCCAGTATCATTCCTTACCCATCTGTGGCTTGTCCCTCAACTACGCTTCCGCTTGATCCCAACCTGCAACAACCTTTTACCTGCTTTTGACTTATTCTTTGACTATGCTTCCATTAAATTCCAACCTACAACCACTTGTTACAGAGCTTTGGCTTACTTATTTATTACGCTTCTGCTTGATCCCTACCTGCTATATCTGCTACTGGACCCTGGC
Organism: Lithobates clamitans; assembly: GCA_037952925.1. Lineage (NCBI taxonomy): Eukaryota > Metazoa > Chordata > Amphibia > Anura > Ranidae > Lithobates > Lithobates clamitans. The sequence goes on from JBBGZY010002311.1 coordinate 289,769, forward strand.
TTGCTCACCTCCTGGTGGGGCGATCCTGAGGACAACACCCCGATACTCAGCACACACAGCAAAACCCATCACCACCCAGGAGCTCTGGTGAACACCGGTTAGTGCTTCACCACTTCAATACCAGGCACTTTCACCCCCTTCCTGCCCAGGCCAATCAAAGCTGTCACACTTTGTATAACTATTGCGCGGTCATGCTACACTGTACCCATATGAATTTTTTTGCATTTTGTTTACAAAACTAGAGCTTTCTTTTGGTGGTATTTAATCACCGCTGGGGTTTTTATTTTTTTGCTAAATACATTGAAAACAGACTATAAATTAAAAAAAAAAAAGTTTGCAAATAAATAATCTTTCTTCAGAATTTTAGGTCAAATGTATTCTGCTACATGAAAATAACCCAGATCGGTGTATATTATTTACTTATATTATATTTTATATCATTATATTATATTTTATTTATTTATTATATTATTTACCATATATACTCGTGTATAAGCCAAGTTTTTCAGCACATTTTTTCACTGGAGTCAAGCACTTTTCTGCAGCAGAGAATGAAATTTTTTGAACCGAATTTCTGGCCCCCCCTTATCTCGGGGACCACTTGGTGCTAGGAACCCCAAATTTGGTGTGCAAACCCAGTGGAACTAGCACGGCAACATATCGAAGGCTGGGGTTCCTAGCACCAAGCGGCCCCAGAGAAACGGGCCCCAAATTCAGTTCAGAAAATGTCATTCTCTGCTGCAGAAAAGTGCTTGACATTTTCCAAACCGACTTTGGGGCCCTGTATCTCAGGGCTACTTGGTGCTAGGAACCCCAGCTTTGGATATGTTATAGTGCTAGTTCCACCGGGTTTGCACACCAAATGTGGGGTTCCTAGCACCAAGTGGCCCCGAGATACAGGGCCCCAAAGTCTGTCAACTGTGTCCATCTGCAGCAATGTCATTTCGGGACCCTTTGAGTCCAGAGACCCCAAATTTTGGCTGCAGCTAGGGGTCATCTAGGAACCCTTAAATACCGAGTTTGAAGTTTGGGGGACCTATGGCTGCAAATGGGCACAGTGAGGCTGCAAATGGGCATTGTTGACCCTCTTTTCCACTTACAGTAGCTGCACATTTCTCACCCTAGGCTTATACTCGAGTCAATACGTTTTCCCAGTTTTTTGTGGTAAAATTAGGCGCCTCAGCTTATATTCGGGTCAGCTTATACTTGAGTATATACGGTAGTCTGTAGGAAGGTTATAGAGTCCACAAACTATGGGATACACTGTATATCTGAAAATTGATCAATCCTGATGTATTGACGACCTATCTCATTTCTGGAGACCTAAAAATGTCAGGACAGTACAACTATTCCCCCCCCCAAATATACCCCTTTTTGGAAAGTAGACAGTCCAAGGTATTTCGTAAGAGGCATGGCAAGTTTTTTGAAGTTGTAATCTTCTTGTCATAATGTTTTGGAAAATTAAGAACTTAATTGATCTTCAGATTTTTTGACCGCGTGTACGCGGGGCCTTAATACTCTATCGAGCCCTATGCTTTCCTATAACCAGGGGCGGACTGACCATTCGGGCACTCGGGCACTGCCCGAGGGCCCCATGCCACTAAGGGGCCCCATCAGGGTTGCCAGCCTCAATAAAACCAGGGACAGTATGTAAAAATCTGTGTTTTTTTAAAAATCCCAAGATAATAGCTGCCCCGCCTCTCCAGTGCCTTTTCAGTGTGTGTATGTGTATTCTGTGTGTGTATATTGTGTGTGTATATTGTGTGTCTGTGTGTGTATACTGTATGTGTGTGTATACTATGTGGCCCTATAATCTATTGCTTGGAGACCCCATAATCTCCTATTGCCTGGGGGCCCCATAATCTCCTAATGCCTGGGGGCCCCATAATCTCCTAATGCCCAGGGGCCCTATAATCTTCTCCTATTGCCCGGGGGCCCCATGAGTTGTCAGTCCGCCCTTGCCTATAACGGCATATGAACGTCTTCTTTTCTGACCTCCATATCTCACGGCAAACATTTTATCTGCCATAAAAAAAAAAGAGAACGTTGTCTATTGGACTCGGAGATTTCGGTGTTTGTACTCGGGGAGCCTGGGAGAATTGATGAAAAACACTGACAATCCTTTATTTCATGCGCGCTGCCCTCACTCCGTCTTCCGAGAACGCCGTATCTTGGCATCAGCACATACTTTTAGTAATGAACATCTCTTTTGGGACCCCGGCCGACTGGCGTTTTTTTATTAATATGCAAATAGTCATGTCAAGGACACCGGCTTAAACAAATGGAATTCTGAAGATACAACGGCTCTTCGTGTAATTTGTCCAGCAGGATGACGGATCCCAGATCGCTGCTACACAGGTGCATTGTTAATGAGGTTGGTAAGAGGTCCAACCTTTTCCAGGAAGGGAAGGGGGAGGGGAGGGCACCCCACTGTAGGGCAAAGGAAACCCGTCAGCTCAAAGTGATTATTTAAAAGTGGATCTAGAATCCGATAGAATTTATAATGTGAAATGCAGGCGTGCCAAGCAATGTGTAACATCTCCAACTATTTACTGTATGACCGGAATGACATGACTTGATGTGCTTTCCACTCCAGAAGGATGGCGCTATCTTTGTTAACCACTTCAATACTGGGCACTTTTACCCCTCTTCCTGCCCAGGCCAATATTCAGCTTTCAGCGCTGTCACACTTTGAATGACAATTGCGCGGTCGTGCAACGCTGTACACATATGAAATTTGTATCGCTTTTTTTTCACACAAATAGAGCTTTCTTTTGGGGGTATTTAATCACCTCTGGGTTTTTATTTTTTTTTGCTAAACAAATGAAAAAATACTGAAAATTTAAAAAAAAATGTTTTTTTGTTTTTTTTCCATAAGAAGGGAGGACCCCCACCATGCCAACATCCATAGTTATATGAAAAGGGATTGAGACAAGTAGAAACTTTCTCAAAGAACAAAGGACTTATGTAGGCACAACATGAGGCAAAACGGATATGTATAAAACTATTTATTTCTTTATTACAAAAATACAAAAAATACAATAAAAAAGAAACATAGACTCTAAAATGTGACAAACAACAACACTCTCAACTGGATAAGATCAACAGATACCCAATTTACAAACAAGGAGGCATTGATTCAATCAATAAGTTGTAGAGCAATGCATTGTAAAATATATACGTGTATCAGGAATTAGGGTCCATGAACTCCTCCAAGCTTGTATAGTCGAAACATTTTTTCATAGTTTGTTATAAAATTTTGCAAACAGGTAATTTTTCTCCTTCACTGATGAGCGCGGATGAGGCTGCACTGATAGGTGGCACTGATGGTCACTGATAGGCAGCACTGAAGGGCACTGATAGGCAGCACTAATAGGGGACATTGATGGGCACTGATAGGCAGCACAGATATTTGATGCTAATGAGGATGGCACTGATGGTCACTGATAGGCAGCACTGAAGGGCATTGATAGGTGGCACTGATATACAGCACTAAGAGGCGACATTGATGGGCACTGATAGGCAGCACAGATATTTGACGCTAATGAGGAGGCACTGATGGTCACTGATAGGCAGCACTGAAGGGCACTGATAGGCAGCACTGAAGGGCACTGATAGGCAGCACTAATAGACCACACAAAAGGAAAAAGAGAGAAAAAAAGAAAAAAGAAGAGAAAAGTAAAAAAAATTCCAAAGGAGGAAAAAGAAGAGGGAGGTTGGGGGACCTACGACAAATGTAAATATAGAACTATCGGGGAGGTACAAAAACTATAAGGTTAATCAATATTATATTATCAATAAAGACATACTCTAATTTACTGTACCATCAGGGTCTGATATTATTTCATAATATAGTTTGGTTTCCTTAAAGCGGAGTTCCGCCGATTTTTTTTTTTTAAGTCAGCAGCTACAAATGCAGCAGCTGCTGACTTTTAAAATATGGACACTTACCTGTCCAGGGCGCCCGTGACGTCGGCACCCGAAGCCGATCTGTCCCTCGGCTCTCGAGTGGAGGCGCCGCCATCTTCGGTAAGGGAATCAGGAAGTGAAGCCTTGCGGCTTCACAGCTTGGTTCCCTACTGCGCATGCGCGAGTCGTGCTGCGCGATCCCACTGGTCCCTGCTGTCTTCTGGGAACTGTGTGTCTCCCAGAAGACAGCAGGGGGGACGGAGGAGGGGCCGGATATGGCAAAGATATCTCCGGATACTGCGGCTATCTATGCCCGGAAGTGGGAACAAATACTTGGATTATACAGGTATCTGCTCTCCCCTCCCCCCTGAAAGGTGCCAAATATGACACCGGAGGGGGGAGGATTTCGAAAAGCGGAAGTTCCATTTTTGGGTGGAACTCCGCTACCTAAAGGATTAGGTAGACCTAATTTCATATATGAGAAAACATCCGGCTATCCGATCCAGGGACCTGAACCCCCCACCCCCCGCCCCCCGGCTCCCGCGTCATTGGCCCGGGGGGGGGGGGGGGGGGGCAGGGCCAAATCCTGTTGTCTGTAGCAATGGACGTAGCAGCAGGAAATGGAAGCAGACCCGCACGAGTGCCCCGAGGGAGAGAGACTCTCCAATGGGGCACTCGAGAAGAGGAGGAGCTAGGAGCGCCACTGAGGGACCCCAGAAGAGGAGCATCGGGAGCCACTCTGTGCAACTGCACAGAGGAGGTAAGTATGAAATTTTTTCTTTTTCACAAACCTTTACATATCCTTTAAAAAGGGTTTATGACTTCCTCTGGGTGACTATCTATTCTCAGTAAGTTCTCAATTTCCTCAATATTCATAGATAACCCCCAAGCCTGCAGTTTAGAATTCTGTTTATTGATACTACTTCTTCATCATCTCTAGAGTTACATTGTTTAGACCTTTCTTGTTCCAGTATTGTCGGGTTGTGATGTGATGACACGAGCATTAAGCCATGGGCTCGCGCTGTTCCCGGTTCTTGCCTTCTGATCATTGCCCCGAGCTCCAGTTCCTCTCCTGGAGTCTCAGTTCAGCCGTCGTGTCTTTCAAACCTTCTCAATGAAAGTCAGAACCTCGGCAGGTGGTGCGAAAAGGTGATCTGCTTGCCTCCAAACACAAGTGAACAGCCGCAGCTGGAAGCTCGAAATAATTATCTTTCGGCAGAGTGCTGAGGAAATGCATGGAAAAATCTAATCGTCATCAAACGTCCCGGGTTAATTTCAATTATGTTGGCATGTATGAGCACTTTGTGTAGTATAGCAAGTGACAGCTGGAGAGAACTCCCCCGTGGTTGTGTACGGTTGGCTCTAGTGTACTTGGTAACATTGGGAGACAGTGACAAACTACGTCAAGGTCTCAAACTCAATTATCTATCATGTGGGCAAAAAAAACTGGCTTGCAGTTACTGGCACCAAATTTATGTAGCAAAAGTCTGAGTATATTACAGATATATAAGTGATTTGATTGCGGAAGAGGAGATGTCACTGGCGGGGCACTGTCCTATACATATTAAAGCCCAGTTCAGCTTTTCTGAGTAAAATTACTTAAAGATTGATACATGTCTTAATGAGAAGAACAAGTGATATGACTGAGCCTTCGTAGTGAGGAAAAGCCAGATTTAAAGACCCAAGAGAGCACTGTAGGGCTCTCCAAATCCTAATCCACACATACCAGATCCTCAGTCATCTCTATTACTCTTACATTGCCCAGGTTTAAACTCTTCTAACGCTTCTTGTATTGCTCATGTACATCCCAATCAGCAGTGGGCTCAGACTGGTTTGAACTAGTATCCTGAGCTATCCTGCCAGAAACCAGTCAGGGCACCCCACCAATCATAAGTGGCCAAGGCACTCCCTGCCCTGCAGTTGCACATATACAAAAAATATGTATAAGTTACTTAGTTAATCTGGTTGAAAAAAGACACAAGTCCATCCAGTTCAACCACCAGTGCAGCTGTGGGGTGAGAAATGCCTCAGCCGCTTATGATTGGTGGGGTGCCATGACCGCTTTCTGGTGGATGTAGCTCAGGTGGGTTCGAACTAGGATAGAAAAACGCCTAAATTCATCCCTTAATCCCAGTAGATTATCTATTCCTTTCTCTCTATCTATTGAAAGATGGGGGGTGGTGGCAGCGATGAATAGGGGAGGCAGCCCCCATATTCCCCCTTAATGGACAGGTCGCCCCTGGACCCCAGGACATTTTCTACTCTCGACTTGGCCTTGTGTTTTGGATCATTGTCATGTTGGAATGTCCGAGTACGTCCCATGCACAGCTTCCTGGCTGATGAATGTAAATTTTCCTCCAGTATTTTTGGATAACATACTGCATTCATCTTGCCATCAATTTTGACCAAATTTCCTGTGCCTTTGTAGCTCACACATCCCCAAAACATCAGTGATCCACCTCCGTGTTTCACAGTAGGAATGGTGTACCTTTCATTATAGGCCTTGTTGACTCCTTTCCAAATGTAGTGTTTATGGTTGTGGCCAAAAAGCTAAATTTTGGTCTCATCACTCCAAATGACTTTTTGCCAGAAGGTTTGAGGCTTGTCTCTGTGCTGTTTGGCGTATTGTAAGCGGGATACTTTGTGACATTTGCGCAGTAATGGCTTTATTCTGGCGACTCGACCATGCAGCCCATCTTTCTTCAAGTGCCTCCTTATTGTGTATCCTTAAACAGCCGCACCACATGTTTTCTGAGAGTCCTTTATTTCACCTGAAGTTATTTGTGGGTCTTTCTTTGCATCCCGAACAATTTTCCTGGCAGTTGTGGCTGAAATTTTAGTTGGACTACCTGACCGTGGTTTGGTTTCAACAGAACCCCTCATTTTCCACTTCTTGGTTAGAGTTTGAACACTGCTCATTAGCATTCTCAGTTCCTCGGATATCTTTTTATATCCATTTCCTGTTTTATACAGTTCAGCTACCTTTTCCCGCAGATCCTTTGACAATTGACTTTTGATCAGGGTCATTTGGGTAGTTTCTGTTGTGATTATGATTTAAAAAGAGCAAACACAGTTGATTGATAATAAATGGCTTCAGCCAAACACTAACCATGAGAGAAAGAAATGTTTTTGTGTTATCATTCATATTCTCTGAAAAATGGCCAAGAAATCATAAATTCTGCCAGGGTATATAAACTTATGAGCACAACTGTATATATGCCAGGTATTCCACATTATTTTACTTTTATTTATTATAAGATTTACACCATATTGATCATGTCAGTGTACTTGAGCTGTAGATGTAATCTTTTAGCAGGCATTCCTTGATACCTGAATTTTATTTCAAGGGATCCTCCTGGGTAAAACAGGTTGAGAAAGGCAACTCTAGAGGACTAAAAAAAAACAAATATTAAATTCTTGGTCTTTAAAGGGTTTTTTATACGTTGTATTTGTAATCAACCCATTGCCTACATCGCCAAACTTGCATTAGCAAGATTCGTAAGGATCGTACAATTGACGTAGAGTCTCCTGAGGACTCAACTATCACTCCATCCTTTCAATTCGTAATAACACTTTCTATGGCTCCCTCTCTGCATGATGAAAAAACAACGTCAACATTATTCTTGGTGTGGATCCAACTATAATGAGGCTGGTACGTTGCCCTGAAAGGTTTGGCTCGGGTTAGGTCTTTGGGGAAGGACTCTTGGCACCGCTTACGTCCCCACCTTGTTAACCAGATGTAACTTTCTAAAGAACAATAAGAGGTGGAAATAAGGACAATAGTGACGCCCAATTGGCTTTTTTTTTTCTCTCTACAATAAATATGTCCACAGTGTTGTGTTCCTTCCCATCGTTTTCAGGACCTCGCGTATCAACCAACCAAGGATCTCAACAGCTTCATACTATTTCCATCATGGTAGCTCCAGTCTATTGTATTGTTGGTCTCTTGTTGTGACTTTTCTGAAACCAAGGACACCTCCCCAGAGGATGTGACCTGCCAAGTCACAGTCAAGTCCTCCGAGTGCTATTGTTTTTAAAGATTTCACCTATTCATTGCCTATTGGCACCTTTAAAAACAAAAACAAATGTTTTTCTGACCACATATGTATTTATTTAAAGCGGAACAAAACTCCCTCAATCAAAATGAGAGTGGTTGTAGAGGCTGAAGTTTTTTTTTTTTTAACCTTCTGTATACAGCTCCCCCCCTCCCAAACTCCCCTTATACTTACCTGAGCCCAATCTTGATCTAGCGATGACCAAAGGCTCTCTCGGCTCTCTCTCTCTTCATTGGACAGAGAGGCAGAAGCAGTAGCCATTGGCCATTGGCTCCTGCTGCTGTCAATCACAGCCAGCAAGGAGAAAGAGGGGGGAGGGACCGAGCCGACTCTGTCAATGGACACACAGGGGTTTATTAACCCCTTGTGATAGCAATCAAATAAAAAAAAGAAGAAAAAAGTTAAAACATTAAAATAAAATAAAAATATTTGAATAAAATATGTTAAAATAATAGTAATAAAAAATTGACGTAACCCCCCGTTGCCTCGCACACCTGTGTAAACCCAAATGCAAGCCCGGGGTGTTCATGCATATGTAAACCGCGGTCGAACCACACGTGTGGCCTATTTCCGCGAACGTCAGAGTGAGAACAATAATTCTAGCACAAAAGTTCCTAGTTAACTCTAAACTGATGAGCTGTAAAGATTTTTAAAACATCACCTATGGTGATTTTTGGGCATTATAGTTTTTGGCGATATCGCGGGCGCACACAATTTTAAGACGTGGAATGTTTGGTATCTATCTACTTGATGCAACCTCATCTTTTATATTTTAACCAAATGGTTAATCTACTGTATGGTGTGTTTTTGCACTAAAATTCATTTTATTAAATTTTTTTCCGAAAATTTGTGTTAAAATAACATATCATGTCACATAAAAATTTGCAACGATCACCTTTTTATTTTACGGGGCCTCTGCTTTCAGAAAATGTATAACATTCTGGGGGTTTAAGTAATTTTTTTGCCAAAAATTAAGATTTTTTTTCTGTGTATGCGACAAATAAAAAAAAAAAAAATGGTCTGGAGCCAAACTGCAAATATATATTTATTGCAAATAAAGTGCAAAAAAAAAAATAAAATGAGGAAAATATCAACGTAGAACTTCAACAAACAGTATAAAGCCAATTATGCAGTTATTGTTGGAGTGGATATTAATATGCATGGCGATGGCTCCCTTGGCGGTGTAAAGACTAACTTTGCAAACAATAAGTCTCTAAATAAAATGTAATTTAAATAAATACTGTAAAGCATTTAAATAAGAAAACTCATATGACTGCACAAACCTTAAGCAGCAAGAATGGGCTGACTTAATGCAGTGCACATTAAAGCAGAACTACACGGTATCTGAGCACCACAAACCAAAAACTATTAGCTATTTAATTTGTTTTTAATATGCATAGCAAGCTACCCCATCCATCTATGTCTCCATTCTTTGTTTTGTTGAGACCCCCCCCCACACACACACACACACCCCCCCCGGCATTTCTAGCTGTGGCCATCTTGAGTAAGGGCAGATAAGTTATGTAGCATTTACTTCCTGGAATCCATCGGCCCTTAGCTCAAGCATGCAGGTAGGAGGGTGTGCTTAGCTGAGAAAGCCCCCCCCCCCCACAACAGCAGATCGCCTCCTCACCGCAGCTTCCAGGTCCCAAGCGTTGTGGATTTAATGGATCTATGTGCTGGTGACAAGAAGCGTTTTTGTAAGTGGTTTTAATCTATTAAAACGACACCATTGAGAAGGCATAATACGCTATGAGCATATAAGTTTTCATGTATCCTGAGCACTCGTTCTCAAGCGGAGTTTGCCCGGTTTTGAAAGTATACTACAAGAGGAGGTTCTCTACCATGTTTCCCCGAAAATAAGCCTGGGTCTTATATTCATTTTGGCAACAAAACCCACAGTAGGGCTTACTCTACCAGCACTTTAAACTAGGGCTTATTTTCTGTGTAGGGCTTATATTGCAGCCCTTCCCGAAAATCACAGAAGGTCTTATTTTCGGGGTCGGTCTAATTTTCGGGGAAGCGCGGTACTCAGAGGCATACTAGGCAAACAGCATAAGATCTTAAAAGCGCAGTAAGACCTGTAATGGTTCTGAGTGTAAGGTGAGCAGGAACACCCTAATGCATAAGTGTGCGCAGCCTATTGCACTAGGGTGTGCACCCCAAAGCTCAAACTCATTGAAGCATAGATAACTGTGTTTACTTTGCTTCCGTTTGTGAATGAACAGTCACAGTGAGTGAGTGTGTTCGCTGTGTTCATTTAGTAAAGGGAGGGGCCGGTAAACATATTGACTAGCCCTTTTCCCTGCTCTCCATCCTGAAAGATCCCACACAGCAGCCGAGGAGAGAGGAGAGAAGAAGAGGGAAGCCAGCAGCACTTTTTTTGGGGGGGGGGAGAAGCCCGGGCAGAGGATGGGGGCGGCATCGCACAGAGTGATTAGGGTGTGCCCAGGCACACCTGGCACACCCCCGACTCACGCCTATAGGTGTCGGGTGATGGGTTTTTAACACACAGCTATCTTTCTATGGATGAGCATCATGGTTTATTTTTCACCTTTGAAAGATTTTGCCTATATAGTTTACAATTATAGAAGTTTTTTGTTATTTTTTTTTTTTTTTTATGCTTATTATCAATTTTTTTTTTTTTTACTGCATATGTGTATGTTATCACTGAGCACAGTTTTCTATGGAATATTATAACTAATATATTTGTGTATTAATGACATTTATTAGAGTTTATTTTATGTGTTTGAACAGCGCACCATTAATTTTGTCATATATTCACTTTGGGTGGTAGGTGTTTACCATTAACAGTGGTGCAGCAGTTCCTCTCATTGCACAATTATTTATTATTTCACATAGCAGCACATAAGTATTTATACAATATTAGTACATGGCTATACCGCAGAGAGGGTAGTCCTTTCCACCAGGGTCATTGGGGTGCTGTACCAAAGAAAAGAGAGTCCTTTCCATCGGGGTCAGCGGTGTGCTGTACCAAAGAGAGGGGAGTTCTTCCACCAGAGGCAGTGGTGTGCTGTACCAAAGAGAGGGAATCCGGCATGTCCAAGATGGCGGAGTAACCAGACGTCCTTCCCAGAGCTTTGCTGGGACTTTATTCTACTTTTCTGTGTACCTGAGAGATTAAACGACCGGAGCTGCAGCAGCATCTATCAGCGGATGCCTTCCAAATCATCAGGCCGTGGCAAGGGTGGTAAGAAACTACGCTTTCCCATGGATATTCCTTATATTGCTGTCCCTGAGCTCCGACCGCGGCATGCGCTACTGACACGTGCCAATATGGAGTTCCAGCCAGACTCTCATGTGCAGGCCTCCCCTCCGGGGGATCCCGACAGTCATGGTGGCTATTGCATCCTGCCACACTGCCATAGTCACCTGTCAGACGACCCTTACCAGCAAAATTGAGGCAGTGCAGCTAGACATGGGACTTATCCGTCAGGATATGGACAAGGTCTGGTCTCGGCTAACTAACGCGGAGGGGCGAGTGGGGCACGTAGAGGACATGGTGACGGAGCATGATGGGGCTCTCCGCACACTGCAATCCAAACTAAAAACCTTGGAATAAAAGGCGGAAGACGCTGAAAATCGCTGCCGCCGTAATCACATTTGCATTATCGGTCTGGCGGAGGGAGCTGAGGGGAAGAACCTTACAGTCTTCATTGAAGAGCTCCTGCACTCCCTCCTACCTGCAGCCCGGCTGTCCCCATGCTTTACTGTGGGAGGGCCCACCATATGCCACCACAACCAGGCCTGCAAGGAGCCCCCCACACGCATTTATCCTACGGTTGCTTAACTTTGGAGACCGGGATGAACTGTTGCGGGCAGTGAGATTGGCAGGCGAGTTGCAGTACAAGAATAATTGGCTCATGATGTTTCCAGACTATTCTGTGAAGACACAAAAGCTCCGCAGGTCATTTGATACTGTTAAAGTTGCTCTCTGCGACAAGAAATATAAATACAATGTGTTCTTCCCAGCCAAGTTGCGAGTTGTGGATGGGGAAACAGAGCGTTTCTTTAACTCTCCAAGAGATGCAGCAAACTGTCTGGAATCCTTACCTCCGCAGGGATGATGACTCCTGGCATGGCTGCAGTCTGGATCAAGTTCTACTAATGTGCTTCTCTCTGTTGATTCTGCAACTTTTTTTACACATGGCATCAACTCTGCAGATGGGGGCTTGATGTTTTTGTTTGTTTTTGGGCCCTGACCGTTACCCAGTTCTGCCATGTGTCATTTAGGGGAGTCACTTCCCAACTCCTGGACATACTGATGGCAGTTGGAGCCATTGTTACTGCGAGGCCATCCTAAGATTTGTGCCCCTAGTATACGCCAGGTGAATACTCTGATTCAGGTATTACTTTCTCTATAATCCAGCACCTCCTGTTGGGAACTATATACATCTATAGTTGCTACTTAACTCCAGGAAATAAGGTGCAAGTACCTACTGTTTGATACACGTCTCCCGTGCTTCCAGTTTCCTGCGGGCAGGTTATAGGGGAATAAAGCGGACTCACACTATGTGGGATCTGCGGGGTGGGGGGATGGGAAGGTTGGCCTTTGCTGACCATGGATTATAGGCTTGGTTATATGTTTTTATGTGCTTTAATTTTGAACACTGTTCCTTTATGGCATGGAATACCTCTTTTTGCTGGGAAATATGACGGGAGGGCATGGATGGGGACGATGCTTCCCTGGGTGGAGCCGTACCTCTGCCTGTCGCCCCTAGGAGTGCTGGAGTGCTGGTGTATCTATTCCCCATGCATTGCATTTACTCAATACTAACAATATGTCTACACCAACTATAATTTCGTGGAATGTGTGGGGTCTTAACTCTGCCATAAAAAGATCCTTGGTATTTAATTACCTTAAAAAATACTCTCCCCAGGTAGTTATACTTCAGGATTATACTTTAGGAGACCAATCTTATTGGATCACGTGTTTTGGGTCTTAAGCGGGTGTGGGTCGGCACACACTATCATGCCACACACTCCAGTTACTCCAGGGGGGGTCAGTATACTAGTGCATAGATTACTCCCCTTCCAGCTACTTGACCTTAAGATAGACCTGGAGGGTCGATTTATAATAATGCATGCTCTTGTGTCCAACGCTCCCGTGTTGGTGGGCCTTTATTTGCCCCCCCCCCACACACACCTGATATTTCTGTGCTTACCACTGTTATGCAGAAAGTGATGACATACGATATTGATGATGTATTGATTATGGGGAATTTCAATATGACTCCCTCTCCCGATTTGGACAGACTCTCATCTACCTCCCGGTGGTCCCCTGGACTGGCCCAGAGGATGGGCACGTTCGATCTGGTGGATGTCTGGTGTCACTACCATCCTACTGTTAGGGAATAGGTGATTATTGCTCAGGTGTGCCTTAGGCTGGCCACAATAAAAGGGCACTGTAAAATGTGCAGTTTTATCAGACAGCACAATGCCACAGATGTCACAAGTTTTGAAGGAGCGTGCAATTGGCATGCTGACCGCAGGAATGTCAACCAGAGCTGTTGCCCTTGAATTGAATGTTCATTTCTCTACCATAAGCCGTCTCCAAAGGCGTTTCAGAAAATTTGGCAATACATCCAACCGGCCTCACAAACGCAGACCACGTGTAACCACACCAGCCCAGGACCTCCACATCCAGCATCTTCACCTCCAAGATCATCTGAGACCAGCCACCCGGACAGCTGCCGCAACAATTGGTTTGCATAATCAAAGAATTTCTGCACAAATTGTCAGAAACCGTCTCAGGGAAGCTCATCTGCTCGTCGTCCTCATCGGGGTCTCGACCTGACTGCAGTTCGACATCGTAACCGACATGAGTGGGCAAATGCTCACATTCAATGGCATCTGGCACTTTGGAGAGGTGTTCTCTTCATGAATGAATCCTGGTTTTCACTGTACAGGGCAGATGGCGGACAGCGTGTATGGCGTCGTGTGGGTGAGCGGTTTGCTGATGCCAATGTTGTGGTTGGAGTGGCCCATGGTGGTGGTGGGGTTAAGGTACGGGAAGGCGTATGCTATGGACAACGAACACAGGTGCATTTTATTGATGGCATTTTTAATGCAATGAGATACTGTGACGAGATCCTGAGGCCCATTGTTGTGCCATTCTCCCACCACCATCACCTCGTGTTGCAGCATGATAATGCACGGCCCCATGGTACAAGGATCTGTACACAATCCCTGGAAGCTGAAAACATCCCAGTTCTTGCATGGCCAGCATACTCACCGGACTTGTCACCCATTGAGCATGTTTGCGATGCTCTGGATCAGCGTATACAACGGCGTGTTCCAGTTCCTGCCAATATCCAGCAACTTCGCACAGCCATCGAAGAGGAATGGACCAACATTCCACCGGCCACAATCAACAACCTAATCAACTCTATGCTGCACTGCGTGAGGCAAATGGTGGTCACACCAGATAATCACTGGTTTTTGGACCCACCCCCCCCTAATACAGTAAAACTGCACATTTTAGAGTGGCCTTTTATTGTGGACAGCCTAAGGCACACCTATGCAATAATCATGATGTCTAATCAGCATCTGGATATGCTACACCTGTGAGGTGGGTGGATTATCTCGGCAAAGGAGAAGTTCTCACCAACACAGATTTAGACAGATCTGTGAACAATATTTGAGAGAAATAGGCCTTTTGTATACATAGAAAAAGTCGTAGATCTTTGCGTTCAGCTCATAATAAATAGGGGCAAACACAAAAGTGTTGCGTTTATAATTTTTCTCAATATATATATATATATATATATATATATATACACACACACACGCCACCATAGTTTGTGGACTCTACAGACTAAATAATAAACACAGATGTAGCATTATACATTTTGGCCTAAATTGATGAAGAAAGATTATTTATTTGCAAAATTTTATAACAGAAGCAAAGAAAAACAAGTTTTTTTTTTCAAAATTTGTTTTTTTTTTTTTTTTTTAGTATATTTAGCAAAAAAGTAAATAAAAATAAAAAACAGCAGTGATTAAATACCACCAAAATAAAGCTCTATTTGTGTGAATAAAATTATAAAAATGTAATGTGGGTACAATGTTGTATGACCGCGCAAGTGTAACAGCGCTGAAAGCTGAAAATTGGCCTGGGCAGGAAGGGGGTAAGAGTTCCCGGTATTGAAGCGAGTAATATTGGAATTCTTAGCACGGATGTACTAAGGCTTTCTTTTCCTATCTTGTTTCTCTTGGATGATGTGTTTTTATCTCTTGCTTGCTACATTTTTTTTCTTCTGTTGGAAAGGAAATATTGGGCCACCAAAGTCATCTCCCTGCGTGGTGCCGGTTCTGGGGAAGAGTATGAAATGTGAGATTGCAAAGTTCTTAAAATATTTCAGGATCACAGATTGAAGTCTGAGCAGCCTGGATCCCGCAGATGGTGTTTTTTTTTTCCGAGCTGCCAGTCAATATGAGCGTTTCAGATACAGAGAGATGGATGGAAGGATGATCTGGGTTTCCAGGCAGTTTTTGCTGTAAAAAAAACAAAAAACGCATTTGTTACTATTTTTTCGTGAGATTTTGTTTGAGTAATGGGGATTCCTTGATTGGGTTTGTCATACTGAAATATATACAGATTGTGGAAAGTCATTTGAAGATACACACTATATTACCAAAAGTATTGGGACGCCTGCCTTTACACGCACATAAACTTTAATGGCATCCCAGTCTAATGCCGCCTAAATCGATGGGATTTTTTCCCACGGATGTTGGCTCAAACTTGTCTTGCATACACACGGTCGCACAAATGCTGTCGGATATTCCGAACGTCAAGAACGCGGTGACGTACGAAGAGCCGAGAAAAATGAAGTTCAATAGCCAGTGCGGCTCTTCTGCTTGATTCCGAGCATGTGTAGAACTTTGTGCGTCGGAATTGTGTACACACGATCGGAATTATAGATCCAGATCTCAAATTTTGTGTGTGTTGGAAATTCCGATGGAAAATGTCCGATGGAGCCTGCACACGGTCAGAATTTCCGACAAAAGGCTCCCACCGAGAATTTTCCGTCGGAAAATCCGACCGTGTGTACGGGGCATTAGTCCGTAGGGTTCAATTTTGAGTTGGCCCACCCTTTGCAGCTTTTACAGCTTCAACTCTTCTGGGAAGGCCGTCCACAAGGTTTTGGGGTGTTTGTCTATGGGAATGTTTGACCTGTTCTTCCAGAAGTGCATTTGTGAGGTCAGGCACCAAGTTCCTCCACCCCAAACTCGCCCATCCATGTCCTTTATGGACCTTGCTTTGTGCACTGGTGAGCAGTAGAGTTGCCATCTCATCCTTTTAAATCCAAACACCTTTGAATTACACGGGTTCTGAGGCAAATTAAATGCTGATAAGGCACCAAGTGCGTTTAATTACCACCTTAATCAGCCACAGAACCCGTGTAATTAATATGTGTTCGGGTTAAAAGGGATGAGGTGGCAACCATAGTGAGTAGTCACGTTGGAACTGGAAGGGGCCGTTCCCACAAAGTCCCAATACTTTTGGCAATATAGTGTATTTACCAATAAGGGGCAATTTTTTGACAAGAATATACCAATGCTCAGGGGCGTTGCTAGGGGGTGGCTTTTGGAGCTATAGCCCCGAATCTGGGGCCCATAGCCCCGAGTCTCTCAGAGACGGCCGTGGTCGTGGACTCTCTGCAGCCTGGCCGCGAGTGCGGCGGGCAGCACCAGAGAGCGGGCAGGCAGTACGGAAGAGCCAAGAGGGCAAGAGAGCAGAGAGATGTAAGGAAGGGGCTCTCTAGGGACCCTGATGTAAGGGGGAGGCTCTCTGGGGACCTTGATGTAAGGGGGGCTCTCTGGGTACCGTGATGTAAGGGGGAGGCTCTCTGGGGACCCTATTGTAAGTGGGGGGCTCTCTGGGGACCCTGATACAAGGGGGGCTCTCTGGGGACCCTGATGGAAGGGGGGCTCTCTGGGGTCTCTGAGGTAAGGAGGGGCTCTCTGACCCTGATGTAATGATACATATGTAATATACAGTATATATATATATATATATATATATATATATATATATATATATACACACACACACACACACACGTATATTATATACATGTGTATGCCCGCCCAAGCGTATGCCTTTCTTTACTTCGCTGCTATGGGCTCTAGCCCCAGATCTTTTGTAGACCTAGCAACGCCCCTGCCAATGCTTATTTTGTGTGATGGGGGAGGGGTGGTATAAATTCTTACAATTTTACCTATTGTGCATAGGACTAAAACGTGGTTAGATTTTTTTCAAGGTTTGCATTGAAATTATACAACATTTTTTTTTTTTTTGAAGCATTCTTTTGTGCCATCATTTAGTCAACTGATTTTGTTTGAAAGCCCTTAAAGTGTTTGTTCACCTTTTTGAGAAAAAATTAAAAGGCAAACGAATACCATACATCATCCCCACCCCCCTGGTCCCCACTGTACTTACCTCTGGGCAGAGCTTTTTTCTCAGAGAATAGGTGCAGGTTCTCCCTTATCTCCGCCTCTACCTACCTCTAAGCAGTGTTTCTTGGTTCCATCCCCTACCCACCTCCCAGTACTGCTCCTCCTAGAGAATACAGAACCAAGTATCATTTTGTGGTGTTAAGTGATTTGTATGGAATGTTTTAACGATAACAAGAAAAGCAATAAATAGAGCCACTGCAGCCAGCAAACAATAGACCCCCAACAATAAATCTTAGCAACAATAGATCCCTCCAGCAGCAATAGCCCCCCCCCCCCACAACATAGTATCCCCCCTAGCAACAATAGATACACACCAGCAAAAATATACCCGCACCAGGAACAACAAAACCCCAGAAGCAACAATAGATCCCCACCAGCAACAACAGTTCCCCCAGAAGCCAGCAATAAGAGATCCCTCCCAGCAACGACTGACCCTCCACCAGCAAAAGATTTCCTCCAGCAACTATAATGTTCCACCTACAACATTGCCCCCCCCCCCCCCTCCCCAGTGACAATAGATCCCCAGCAGCCGGTATAAATAGACTCTCCAGCACACCCCAGAACCCCTTTAGATTTCTATGGTGTTATGTCCTGGGTAGAGATGACCTTGGGCCTGTTTAGATGCTCTTCCAAACCCATGTGGCCAAGCCCACCATTAACTGTGACCTATAAATGGCCAATCATTTCCGGCCAAGGCATTTCATGCCTTGCAGCTGCATGTACTGTATAAATGTCCCTTGTATACGTGTGATTGTGGGGCGGGCAGGGCCATTTTTACTATTGATTTGACCCTGGGCAGACATTTTCTTGGGCCCCCACATGCAATTTTCGTGCTCCACCTGCTCTGATACATACAATAGCAGCTAGACTGAAAATCAGTTTACTAAATCAGATCAGGCAGTGATTGCGATTGGTTGCTAGAGGTTACAGCATATCATTACCGCTCACTGACTGGCTGCTAGAGGTCACAGCACACATTATGGATCACTGATTTAGTTGCTAGAGGTTACAGCACGTGACTTCTGCTTGTTAATTGGTTGCTAGAGATTACAGTACATCAATACTGCTTACTGATTGGTTGCTAGAGGTTACTGTACTTTAGTACTGCTCACTGATTGGTTGCTAAACTGTACTCAGGGAGGCATGATATACATATGAATGCCGCCTCTATTTGCATATCAATGCAGTCGGTCCAACGCTATTAACATATTAATGTTGCCGCTATTTACATGGCAATGCAGAATATTTACATGTAAACACAGGGTCTGCAGGTGAGTCATCTGTACATGACAATAGGGCAGAGCTGGGCAGCATTAGTAACAGAACTTCACACTGAGATATCTGGACACAGCACAGGACTAAAACTTCAAGTGACAAGGGAATTTAAACTGGAATAGTTGGCAAGTATGAGGCAGCTGCTTTGGGCCCGAAAACAATGACGGGGCCCAGGGCAGCTGCCCCTTTTGCCCTGCCTTAAAGACGGCCTTGGGGGCGGGGAATGCCCCCACCGCTAATGATTGGCTCAAACATGCTTGAGTTCATCCTTATTACCAAAGCCTAACAACGATCAGAGATGGTCCCATGGAAGACTTCGGGGCTGTAATGAGCAGGAGTAGCCAGGATAGTGAAAACTTGTAGTGCTAGTTGCAAAACAAACAGCAGAACTGCGCCCGTTGAATGAAGGTAAGTATGCATCTAAGGAGGGAAAGGTCGGTTTGTTTGGGTGAAAGGGGGGAAAAAAAGGATAGATGCAGTTGGTTTTGAAACTGTTCTTATCCTTTAAGGCTCGGAGCATTAAAATAATCATAGATCTCGATGGGCAGAATCTCTCTGCTTCAGCTGTACTTACCTATAAACTGCATCAGGAAACAAATTGTCCTATTTTCGAAGAGTTCTCCGGCTGCCTGAAGAGGTCAACCCAACAATGAGAATGAGAATTAAGCCGCACAAAGTAGTTTTGTGGCTCAGTCAGGATTTCAACACACACACAGACTTTTGCTCTGCAATTTTAACCATGGGAACTTATTTTTTCCTTCCCTTTCAAATCTCGCTGCGAGCCAGGAATCGTCAATTGTGCCGGACTAAGCCGTTCAGAAGCAGTGGGAAATTAAAAGAATGAATGTGCTGAAGTATGATTTGATTTTATGTTTAGGTGGAACAGATTCTTACCACCAACATTTCCGATGACTGGGGAGAAGCAGTATAAACAGACTTTCCTTTCATCAAGGACATAGCCACCATGGAGCAATACTTTGCTTTTTTTTTTTTTTACTTTTCAGTAACTTTAGAGGTGTCCTTGAATAAATTCCTGACATCACAACATACAGGAAAAGTATAATTGTTCAAAGAAGTTTCATCTTTGGTTATCAAAAGACCATCTTTGATAGTCCTACATCATGGCCACTTATGTGGCCATGGTGGACTGTATGAATTGTTTTTTATTTGAGACCCCCCATGATTGAGAACCACTATCCCTTGAATGCTCATTGCAGAAAGTTCCCTTAAAGGGGAGCTTGTCTCTGTGCCCTGACACCCAACAACCTACCCATATCTTCACCCTTGGATTTCCTCTACCCACACTGCGCTTTAAAGTAGTTGTGAACATACACTGCTATAGACACATTCTAATACAGTTATAACTATGCGGGCGCCATAACTACTTTTGCTTAGTTTCAGAAATGATCTTTCTTACCTTTTTTTACAACGCTAATAAGTTCTGTCATGTGACCATGCATCTCTTCCTGATAGTGGGGGGCGGGGTTACAGGACATTGTGCAGACACACCTTGTGCCTATATTCCAGAGTATGTTCAGCCGGAGGCAAATTAAAATGCAAGCTGTGTTTGAGAAGGGGGCATGTCCAAGAGGCAGGCTGTGATTGGGAGGAGGTGTGTGCCAGAGGGGGGCTGTGATTGGGAGGGGGTGTGTGCCAGAGGCAGGCTGTGATTGGGAGGGGGTGTGTGCCAGAGGCAGGCTGTGATTGGGAGGGGGTGTGTGCCAGAGGCAGGCTGTGATTGGGAGGGGGTGTGTGCTGGAGGCGGGCTGTGATTGGGGGTGTGTGTGCCAGAGGCAGGCTGTGATTGGGAGGGGGTGTGTGCCAGAGGCAGGCTGTGATTGGGAGGGGGGGTGTGCCAGAGGAGGGCTGTGATTGGGGGTGTGTGTGCCAGAGGCAGGCTGTGATTGGGAGGGAGTGTGTGCCAGAGGTAGGCTGTGATTGGGAGGAGGTGTGTTCCAGAGGCAGGCTGTGATTGGGAGGGGGTGTGTGCCAGAGACAGGCTGTGATTGGGGGTGTGTGTGCCAGAGGGAGGCTGTGATTGGGAGGGGGTGTGTGCCAGAGGCAGGCTGTGATTGGGAGGAGATGTGTGCCAGAGGGAGGCTGTGATTGGGAGGGGGTGTGTGCCAGAGGCAGGCTGTGATTGGGAGGAGATGTGTGCCAGAGGGAGGCTGTGATTGGGAGGGGGTGTGTGCCAGAGGGAGGCTGTGATTGGGAGGCGGTGTGTGCCAGAGGGAGGCTGTGATTGGGAGGAGGTGTGTGCCAGAGACAGGCTGTGATTGGCAGGAGGTGTGTGCCAGAGACAGGCTGTGATTGGGAGGCGGTGTGTGCCAGAGGGAGGCTGTGATTGGGAGGCGGTGTGTGCCAGAGGGAGGCTGTAATTGGGAGGAGGCGTGTGCCAGAGGCAGGCTGTGATTGGGAGGGGGTGTGCCAGAGGCAGGCTGTGATTGGGAGGGGGTGTGTGCCAGAGGGAGGCTGTGATTGGGAGGAGGTGTGTGCCAGAGGTAGGCTGTGATTGGGAGGGGGTGAGGTGGCTGAACAAAATACCTAATCCAGGCATGCTGTGTGTCTGCACAGTGTCCTGTACCTCTGAATAGTAAATCAAAGCATAAACACTGACCACACTAACACAGATTAGTTAGGCAAGTGGTTAATGAGCTGCCCTATGCAGGACACGTGGAAACGCGTTTAAATCGCTCTATCAAGAGTTGCCTGTGGGATCATGCGTTCCAGATGTGAACGGGGCCTAAATATTTAGGGTAACAAACACTTTATTACCATCTCTTGTAGCATTTGCAGAATAAGCCACATGAATAAACAATGTAGCGAGTGACGGGATGGGGCGCCGGCGTTACAGTAATCTAAACAAACCCGCAGCTCAGCCGTACACCTCGATGGCCGCCATTGAACACAATATCTATCACAGGACATTTGCATCCATACCGGAGACGACGAATGGATCCGACCGCGAAGCTTTGTGACTCATCTTCTCCGCGAAGCTTCAAGATGCAAATAAATTAGACTTTTCCTTCTTGAGAGAAGATTCTTCATTCATGAGAGTCCCCGGTGCACGGGACGAGTCGGAGTTATTTTCCTCGCGCGTTGTGCGGCGCTCACTTGGCAGAGGTGTATTTGTACCGCTGACAAATAGTGTTTGTATCAGACATCTACATATTGCTGATTCTGATATTAAACACGAGAAGAGAGCTGGGGCTGGAGGAGGCGCTCGGCTGGAAACAACGGCTTTGTTCAAAATGAAAGGGAAACAATGGAACATAATTCAAAGCATTGGATAGATTGCTAAGTGAAGTGTCAGTGTAAAGCCGCGTACACACGATCGGATTTTCTGGCGGGAAATGTGCGATGACAGCCTGTTGGCGGAAAATCCGACCGTGTGTACGCTCCATCGGACAATTGTTATCGGATTTTTCGCGGACAAATGTTGGATGGCAGGTTTTAAAATTTTCCGCGGACAAATGTCTGTTGTAGGATTTTTCCGAGCATGTGTACACAAGTCCGTCGGACAAAAGTCCAAAAAGTACAAACACGCATGCTCGGAAGCAAGAACGAGCCGGAAGCGGTCGGCCTTGTAAACTAGCGTTCATAATGGAGAATTAACATTCATGACGCGGCAAATTATGAAATCTGGAAATGCAGCGCACAATTCTCTTCTTCTTTAATGGGATAATAATGAAGCTGCTTTGATGGTGATACTGATGGAGTTATTGCAAACTAATTTTCAAAGGCTTTTTTTTTTCTAGTGATATCAATAATAATATTATTATGTTTTTTTGTTTTTTTTTTTGATACCACAACACCATTATCCTGTAGTTTTTAAGATCAAAGATACAACTATGTTGGTGTCCCTTGTTAATTTTACATTGTATTTTTTTTAAATGTAACTGCCGACTCCCAAACTGTCATTTGAACTAAAACACACAGCCAAGTATTATTCTACACAATGTTTTTATTGTGAATTAAAAAAAGAAAACAAATAAAATTAGACATGATATCTGCCAATAGAACTTAACCAAAAAGTGCATTCTATGCATCCAAAAATATAGAAAATATACCAAATCAAATCATTATTATTCAACCAAAAAATAAAATAAAAGCCTCATACATGTGTCCTGCTTCTTAACATAGGAGGTCAGCAATGCCAAGAGTTGGTGAAAGCAGAGGTCCGTCATCCGGAGATAATTCCCAAAATCATCTGGATTATTCTCCTGGAGCTCCCGCAGCAAAGGCATATGACATAATTGGTCACGATTATTAATAAAGCAACCAATTTTTGGTACAAGAAATCCTCCTCCTCCTGTTCCTGGACTGGACTTGGGTCAAAGCAATAACTCCAAGGCCAATAATAAATAACACATTATCTCCCCCGATTCTGCAACATGGCTGGTTGACGAACGGCCGCTCAGAAAGGAAATGAAAAGCGTGAAATGAAAAGCGTGAAATGAAAAGCGCGAATCAACACTCACCAAACTTCTACTAACACGAAATTAGCAGAAGAAGCCCAAAGGGTGGCGCCTGACAATTGAACTTCCTCTTTATTGGCTCGTAGTACGTCACTACGTTCGTGTTTGTTGGCTGACAATTGTGTACCGTTTGTATGCAAGACAAAATCCAGGCACACGCGCCTTCGGACAAAAGTCTGAGGTTTTGTCTGCAGAAAATCCGATCTTTTGTACCAGGCTTTACACCTCCAGAAATGTATTACCTCTCAGAGAGATCACAGTACTCCTCCTTGACAATGCCTTCATCTGAAGAC
Organism: Lithobates clamitans; assembly: GCA_037952925.1. NCBI lineage: Eukaryota > Metazoa > Chordata > Amphibia > Anura > Ranidae > Lithobates > Lithobates clamitans. Next base: position 313,262 of record JBBGZY010002311.1, read on the forward strand.
GGCACCATGTTTGTTCAGGCATCATCCAGGGTCACCATCTACTTCTACCTGGACTGAGATGTTGGCTCAGAGATGACAAAGTCTGATAATCCTGGTGCCTGCCCAGGTTCTTGTTAACAGTAGACATGTTGCATCTCGTTTCTTCCCGAGTTCGTTTTTTTGACGAATTTCGACAACTTTGGAGATATCCGAATTAACAAAAACATTTTTTCCAAATATTTGTAAATTCGAAAGTTTGTAAATTCGAAAATCCAAAAATTCGGAAGTTCGAAAATTCGGTAATTCGAAAATCCGAAAACCTGAAAATTTATAAAATCTGAAATAATAACTAACTAATAATAGCTTAAAGAACTGCAGTCTGCTCACATAATTTGTAATAAAAAACATCTTTGCCATTTTGAAGCTTCCCTCCGACCACCTTGCATATTATTTTATATATACTGTGATTCTGTACTTTCCGAATATGCTGCAGGAATCTCTCTCCACTGAGTCTGGCTGCAACCATTTTAACTGTGGGCGGCTGAAGCTGCTGCCTGTTCACTTCCTGGATTTACACAGACACACAGAGGCACACCTCCAGCTCTGCAGCTCTCAAAAGTGTAGAAAATAGATTATAATAATAAATACATTTTAAAGTGTCCCCATCTCACCGCACTTATGCGCAAATGTGAAACGTTTCTCCCGCACGCATATGTAAACGGCGATCATACCACACATGTGAGGTATTGTCACGAGCATCAGAGCGAGAGCACCTCCCGTGCAACTGGTAACCTGTAAAGGCATTTAAAGCATCGCCTATGGAGAAGTTTAGGCACCGTGGTTTGCCGCCATTCCACGGGCAGACGCAATTTTAAAGCGTGTCATGTTAGGTATCTATTTACTCGGCATAACATCATCTTTCATATTATACAAAAAAAATGGGGCTAACTTTAGTGGGGGTTTTTTTTGTATTTTTTTTTAATTCACAAAAGTGTTTTTTTTTTTTTCCCCAAAAAAATTGCGTTTGAAAAACCGCTGCTAACAAATTGCAACGACCGCCATTTAAGTCTCTAGGGCCTCTGCTAACAGAAAAAATAATATGATGTTTGGGGGTTCTAAGTAATTTTCTAGCAAAGAAAAGTTGATTTTTACATGTAGGAGTGAAGTGTCAGAATTGGCCCATTGAGAAGTGGTTAAAAAATAAATAAAATAGTAATAATAATATTAATACAAATAATAATAATAATAATACAAATAATAATAATAATAATAATAATAATAATAATAATAATAATAATAATAACAATACAAATAATAATAATAATAATAATAATAATAATAATAATAATAATAATAATAATATTAATAATAATAATAATATTAATAATAAGATACTTTTCTAATTGTACATAAATCCTCTTTTAAATGTAAAAACAAAATTTTAAGCCGCCTAATGGAGGATAAAACATAATTTTCTAGCAAAGAAAAGTCAATTTTTACATGTAGCAGTAAAGTGTTAGAATTGGCCCAGATGGGAAGTGGTTAAAAAATAAATAAAATAATAATAATAATAATATTAATAATAATAATACATATAATAATAACAACAACAATAATAATAATAATACAAATGATAATAATAATAATAATACTAATAATAATAATAATAATAATAATAATAATAATAATAATAATATACTTTCCTAATTGTACATAAATCCTCTTTTAAATGTAAAAACAAAAAATAAATAAAATAATAATAATACAAATAATAATAATAAAAATAATAATAATAATAATACAAATAATAATAATAATAAGAAGAAGATACTTTCCTAATTGTACATAAATCCCCTTTTAAATGTAAAAACAAAATATGAAGCTGTCTAATGTTGGATAAAACCTAATTTTCGAGCAAAGAAAAGTCGATTTTTACATGTAGGAGTGAAGTGTCAGAATTGGCCCAGATGGGAAGTGGTTAAAAAATAAATAAAATAGTAATAATAATAATAATAATAATAATAATAATAATAATAATAATAATAATAACAATAATTTTAATAATAATACAAATAATAATAATAATAATAATAATAATAATAATAATAATAATAATAATAATACAAATAATACAAATAATACAAATAATAATAATAATAATAATAATAATAATAATAATAATAATAATAATATACTTTCCTAATCGTACATAAATCCCCTTTTAAATGTAAAAAAAATAACAAAGCTATCTAATGGAGGATAAAACATAACGGCATCCGTCTCTCACCCCGCTGCCCCAGACTCGAGCACACAAGTGCTTTAATGTAACCACCGCTGCGTTGATACTTAGCGCGGAGATGAACGAGAGCGGCAATAAAGTCCATTAATTTGGTAAATTGCTGCTTTCTCTGCCATAGAGAATGGCTGTTTTCACACGCCGAGTTAATGACGCAGAGAAAGTATCAATCGAACTGGAACTAAAAGGAAAAAAAAAAAAAAGAAAAATCTGACTCCCAACAACCCGGGAAAGGTACTTACGTTTATATTTATTCTTGCGGCGATGATAAATAGCCGAGATGCACAGATTTATGTGCCGTCGCGGTGATACCTGTCAGCGCCGGGCTCCTCTGCCAACTAATGAATCATTCTTGTTATTGCGTCGCATTGGCGTGGGTTTTAAGGTGACAATTTGATACAATTTATCAAACGATCGTACGGATAGTTTTTCTTTTTTTCACTTCTATTATCGGCAGGATGATATTTATTGCTGTAAAAATACCTCATGTATCTCGGTGATAGTATACTGCTTGATGTTAACCACTTCAGTCCCGGAAGGATTTGCCCTCTTAATGACCAGGCCATTTTTTGCGATACGGCACTGCGTCGCTTTAACTGACAATTGCGCGGTCGTGCGACGTTGTACCCCAAAAAAAATTGACGTCCTTTTTTCCCCACAAATAGAGCTTTCTTTTGGTGGTATTTGATCACCCCTGCGGTTTTTATTTTTTTGCGCTATAAAAAAAAAAAAAAATAGTGGCAATTTTGAAAAAAAAATATATATATTTTTTTACTTTTTGCTATAATAAATATCCCCCAAGTTTTTTTTTAAACAAAATTGTTCATCAGTTTAGGCCGATATGTATTCTTCTACATATTTTTGGTGAAAAAAAAAAAAAAATCGCAATAAGTGTATACATATATTATATTAACAAAATATTAAGCCGTCTAATGGAGGATAAAACGTCATTTTCTAGAAAAGAAAAGTAGATTTTTACATGTAGGAGTGAAGTGTTAGAATTGGCCCAGATGGGAAGTGGTTAAAAAAAAAAAAAAATAATAATAATAATAAAAATACAAATAAAAATAATAATAATAATAATAATAATTATAATAATACTAATAGTAATAATAAGATACTTTCCTAATAGTACAAAAATTGTATAAAGTGTATATTGAATGGTTTGCGCAAAAGTTATAGCGTCTACAAAATAGGAAATACATTTATGGCATTTTTTTTTTTTTTTTTTTACTAGTAATGGCAGTGATCTGCGATTTTTAGCGGGATTGAGACATTACAGCGGACAGATCGGACACTTTTCACACTTTTTTAGAACCATTGACATTTATAGAGCGATCAGTGCTATAAAAATGCCTTTGGGAAAGTCTTTGGGAAATAGATGTATGAGTGCTGCCAGCATTGCTGTAGAGGTTGTAGGGGTGGGGGGGTCAGCCTGTCAGTGCTCAGACCATACGCCGCACACTGCATCAAATTGGTCTGCATGGCTGTCATCCCAGAAGGAAGCCTCTTCTAAAGATGATGCACAAGAAAGTCCGCAAACAGTTTGCTGAAGACAAGCAGACTAAGGACATGGATTACTGGAACCATGTCCTGTGGTCTGATGAGACCAAGATAAACTTATTTGGTTCAGATGGTGTCAAGCGTGTGTGGGGGCAACCAGGTGAGGAGTACAAAGACAAGTGTGTCTTGTCTACAGTCAGGCATGGTGGTGGGAGTGTCATGGTCTGGGGCTGCATGAGTGCTGCCAGCACTGGGGAGCTACAGATCATTGAGGGAACCATGAATGCCAACATGTACTGTGACATACTGAAGCAGAGCATGATCTCCTCCCTTCAGAGACTGGGCCGCAGGGCAGTATTCCAACATAACGACCCCAAACACACCTCCAAGACCACCACTGCCTTGCTAAAGAAGCTGAGGGTAAAGGTGATGGACTGGCCAAGCATGTCTCCAGACCTAAACCCTATTGAGCATCTGTGGGGCATCCTCAAACGGAAGGTGGAGGAGCGCAAGGTCTCTAATATCCACCAGCTCTGTGATGTCATCATGGAGGAGGGGAAGAGGACTTCAGTGACAACCTGTGAAGCTCTGATGAACTCCATGCCCAAGAGGGTTAAGGCAGTGCTGGAAAATAATGGTGGCCACACAAAATATTGACACTTTGGGCCCAATTTGGACATTTTTACTTAGGGGTGTACTCACTTTTGTTGCCATCGGTTTAGACATTAATGGCTGTGTGTTGAGTTATTTTGAGGGGACAGCAAATTTACACTGTTATACAAGCTGTACACTCACTACTTTACATTGTAGCAAAGTGTCATTTCTTCAGTGTTGTCACATGAAAAGATATAATAAGATATTTACAAAAATGTGAGGGGTGTACTTACTTTTATGAGATACTGTAATAAAAAAAATAAAAACCAAGTGGTGATCAAATACAACCAAAAGAAAGCTCTATTTGTGTGAAAAAAATGTACATAAATTTAATTTGGGTATAGCAAATGACCATGCAATTGCTAAATTGCATGGTCATTTAAAGTATCGCAGTGCTAAAAACCAAAAAATGGCCTGGTCATGAAGGGGGTAAAGCCTTCCAGAGCTGTGGTTAAAGTGGCATCTATGGGCAATAGTAGTTTGTTGCCATTTTACAGGAATGTGCAGTTTTAAATCTTGGCACGTTTGGTATCTATTTACTCGATGCAACATCATCTTTTATAGGGGTTGTAAACCCTCAAGGTTTGCATCCCCCCCCCCCCCATTTACTTACCTGAACCCGGTCTTGGGAGCTCCAGCCGGTGTCTCGGGTCCTGATTGAGTAGATTGATAGCAGCGCAGCCACTGGCTCCCGCTGCTGTCAGTCAAATCCAATGACGTGGGTGCTGGGGGGGTGGAGCCGAGTCCTGTTGTCTGTGTCAATTTTTTTTTTTTAACAAAGCTTTAGATATCCTTTAAGTGCATTTTTTACATGACAATTTGTATTTGATAAACGGCTGTACAAATATTGTGTGGCACAAAAAAAAAATTGCAACCCCCACCGTTTTATTTGTCCAGGGCTTCTGCTTTCAGAAAAAATATAATGTTTGGCGGTTTTGAGTCATTTTCTAGCAAAAAAATTATTTTAACATGTATATAATGTAGCAAGGTCCCAGGTCTTCTTTAGTCTAATGAGAACCTTTAGAGCCAAGAACTGCTGACATCCTTCTGTACAGAGCGGGTTGTGAGGCATAGTGGGTGTAATGCAAGGTGGATTCATGGGTGCCAGACACTTCTTGAATGCAAAGAGATTTTATTTCTCTTAAACAGCACTTTGGGAGAGAGGGTTAGGGCCAGGACACCCTTAAAGAGGAAGTAAACCCTGATGAGTTTACTTCCTCTTTGTTTCCCTGCAAATGTAAAGCATAATGGGCTACTATACATCGCATAGTAGCCCATTATGTGTCTCTTACCTGACAAGGGAGCCTGCGATGTCACCGCTGTCCCTTCTCCTACAAAGAGTCCATCTTCTTACCAGGTATGCCAATCACAGCGCCGGAGCCGCGATGACGTCACTCCCGCGCATGCGCGCTGGTGCCACCACTGACGGCACGATCGTAGACATCGGTGCCTGTCTTTTGGAAATATCTCCTAAACCATATAGGTTTAGGAGATATTTCTTTCGCCTACAGGTAAGTCTTAATCTAGGCTTACCTGTAAGTAAAAGTGGTCTGTAAGGGTTTACAACCACTTTAAGCAGTTGCAATGTTAATTTGCGGACTCTGGGACTTCTACAGGAGGACAGCCATGCAGGGAAAGGCACCCAGCAATTCACCACATCTGCATGTGTAGGGATGCTGTCTCCTATGACAACAGTCTTTAACAGTTTCTAACACAAAATGTAACAGTTCCTTCACTTCCACTACAATCACTTCTTGTAGTTCTTCAACCCACTGAGCTCCCAGTCTCTCTCTCTTACTAGACTAGATGATTCATTGCCACCAAATCCCTTGAGCTCTTCCAATCTTCACGGTGGTATTTTCCTCAAGCGTCACCCCCGCCTCTCTGCTGGGTCCCTAGCTTGGCACTCCAGATACTTTTCAAGCTTCACCCCACTGGCCTGCTCGGTCCCTGGCTTGACACCTGCTGAAGTTTCTCCATTCTTCACCATCCCGGTTGGTGAGAATACTGCTCCGGTACTTGCTTCAGCTACTCACAGTGGTCCCTGGTAATAAGGTGGATGGTCCCTTAATGGCGACAGCTTCCCCTCTACCTCCGACCATGACAGGTTCTATGGCCGGCAGAACCGTCACTTCTGGTTGGACTGCCAGCCGCAGTCCCAACCCTATGCTGCTCTCTTACTTCTGGATAGCCCCTCAGATAGCCTAGCAGCCAGATGTGCTCAGCATAGGCCCAAACTCCGACCTAGCATCCTGGGCAATACAACACACTTTCACCCAGACAGCCGTCAAGGTGGCACAGAACCCCGATCACCTGACCCCACCCAACTACATAGGCTCCCCCAGAAGGCCAAGGGATTTAAGAAAACTCCTACCCATTGGCTGAGATACCCCATATACTCCTAATCTGTCCTTGCATTACCCTTGTCCTGTCTAATGCCACCAAGTGCCCGGCCACCCAGTGGCAAAAGAGAGGAAGTGCAGCAATTACAGACTTAGAGCCAAATGAAATTGATCCCTAACAATAGGCCAAGGTAGCTATAACTGGCAGGTAAATTTAGGACCAACCCTGCCTAAACACCAGGGTGCTACATTAAAAAAATGTCAAAATTGCCCCCTCCTGGACAGCAGGTGGTTAAACATTCTGACTTTAGTGCAATATTTGCTAGCTAACACTCGCCGCTCACCAAACAGCTATGTTTATTACTTGGATCTGTTCATAAACAAGCCAATAGAACTATTTCAGCGAGTGATTGGAGGTCGCGGCCATCCTCTACAGCCAATGGGCTCTGTACATGTCTGTGGCTCTGGTAACGCCGAACTTCTGAGCAATGTTTACATTCCGGAGCAGATTAACTAGGAAATGGCCTGCAAAGCTGTATACTATGCATATATACGTGCCGGAACACTGCCAGGTATATAATAAACCATCTCACTCAAGCTGCAGTACAGATGACTCTTCCCGGGAAGGAAATAAAATCCGGCAATATTTCTATCATACCCGGCTTAACTGCATCACGGCAGCAAGCCACGACTTTTCTGAATTCCCCCGGTGAAAATGTTTCATGGAAACAGAATAACTTCTTTTCCTATTACTTATTGCAATGTTTTTTGTTTTTTTGTTTTTTTGCTTTATTTCCCAAAGCAGCATCTTTTCAAAGGAAAAAAAAATCTGCTTTCTTCAGGCATGGGCTAGTATACAGGTGCATCTCATAGAATTAGAATGTCATCAAAAAGTGAATTTATTTCAGTAATTCAATTCAAAAAGTGAAACTCATATATTTTATAAAGATGTGTTACACACAGAGTGATGTACTTTGAGAATGTATTTCTTTTAATTTTGATGATTATGGCTTACAGCTAGTGAGAAACCCAAAATTCAGTACAGTTGAACCTTGGATTAGGAGCATAATCCGTTCCAGGAGAATGCTTGTTATCCAAAGCACTCGCATATCAAAGCGAGTTTCCCCATAGAAGTCAATGGAAACGAAGATAATTTGTTCCGCATTGACTTCTATTACATGCAATACCGCATGTGGCCAGAGGTGGGGGGGGCGCTGGAGAGCCTCGGAAATAGTCGGGGACAGGTCGGCTGAACTCGGAAAGCCTCGGAAAGGCTCAGAAACACACAGGAACGGAGTATTTCTGAGTGTTTCAGCGCATTTCCGAGTCATTCCGAGTATTTCCGAACGGCTCCGAAGCACTCCGAGTGTCCCCGGCACCCCCGCACCTCTGGCCAAATGCGGTACTGCACCGCCCATTAGCTTGAATCATGCTTGTTTTGCGAGACAACACTCGCAAACCGAGTCAGAATTAAAAAAAAAAAAGTTGCTCGTCTTTCAAAAAGCTCGTTACTCAACTATACTCGTAAACCAAGGTTCCACTGTATCTCAGACAATGTGAATATCACATAAGACCAAAAAAAAAAGGATTTTTAATACAGAAGTGTTGGCTTAGTGAAAAGTATGTCCATGTACAGTATAGTGTGCACTCAATACTTGGGTCGGAGCTCCTTTTGCATGAATTCTGCATCAATGCGGCGTGGCATGGAGGTGTTCAGCCGGTGGCACTGCTAAGGTGCTATGGAAGCCCAGGTTGCTCTGATAGCAGCCTTCAGCTTGTCTACATTGAGTGATCGGATGGTTGGTCCCCAGCCAAGCCTCCTTAGAGAACAAGGGTTATTATTATTATTGGACTATCTCGGCACAGTATTCCTTGTAAATCCCCCCCCTAGTCGCCGCGGGGGACCTCTCTGGTGACATCTTGTTCTGGGTAAGCAGCTCTGCTTCCCCCCCCCCCCCTTTATATAACATTGTCATTGATACTACTGTTCTTAATGTCATTACCATTTAGGTCAAGCGTATTGTTATTGATCACTTGTCAGTCAAATTACAGATATCCTCCTGACGAAGCGGCATTCAACCGCGAAACTAGTTGAGATGCTATCCTTGATCAACTATCCCACTGTGATCTTCCCCGTTTGGGGATCATTGTCTTGGTGATACACATGGATAATTACCATGCTTTTAATTTGTATTTGATTAGTCATTATGTGTTATTAATTTTGTATTAATAAACTTTTTTATATCAATTCATTTTTTACATATTTGTCTATACATCTGAATCTACCCTCCTATGCTGTACCGAGATAGTCCAATTGCCCCTGTTCTCTAAGGAGGCTCGGTTGGGGACCAAGCATCCGATCGCTTTACAGTATCTCTAAGTTCCTGGATGATGGTACAAATGGTCTACTTTTTCTTTACCATTTCATTGCTATAAAGCAGGGATCCTCAAACTACGGCCCTCCAGCTGTTGCAGAACTACACGTCCCATGAAACTCAGACATTCACAGACATGACTAGGCATGATGGGAATTGAAGTTCCTGAAGAACTGGAGGGCCACAATTTGAAGACCCCTGCTATAAAGGCTACCCCTATCTCCCCCAGCTCATCTGCATTGTTGGGTCTGGTGTCTCTCATCTTCCTTCTGACAACACCCCACAGATTCTCTATGGGGTTTAGGTCAGGTGAGTTTGCCGGCCAATCAGTCACAGTGATACCATGATCATTAAACCAGGTATTGGTAGTATTGGCAGTGTGGGACAGGTGCCAAGTCTTGCCGGAAAATGAAATCAGCATCTCCATAAAGCTGGTCAGCAGAGGGAAGCATTTCCTGGTAGAGGGCTGCGCTGACTTTGGACTTGATAAGACACAGTAGACCAACACCAGAAGATGACATGGCTCCTCAAATCCTCACTGACTGTGGAAACTTTACACTGGACCTCATGCAACTTGGACTCTGTGCCTCTCCACTCTTCCTCCAGACTCTGGGACCTTGATTTCCAAATGAAATGCAAAATATTCCTCAGTCTGTGATAATAGTAGCCCCCTGTAACAGCATGCCTCTTCCTAAAGTGTCTGAATCCAGAGCAACAAGGAGTTGATTTACTAAAGGCAAATAGACTGGGCACTCTACAAGGGGCAGTTACACTCTGCAGGTGCGGTTGCTCTAGAGATTAGTAAATGAGGAAAGGCTTCACTTTGCAAAGAATACCCAATCACATACTACAGGGAAAATTAACCACTTCCCGCCCGCCACATAACAGAATGACATGTGCAAAGTGGTTATCCTTACTGGAGGTCATACGACGTTCAGCAAGATAAGCCGTGATAGCGTGCCATCGGGGGCGGGGGGGGGGATGCAGCGCGGCGATCAGTGATGTGGTGTGTCACTTTGACGCACCGCAACTCCGATCGTTGTAAAGAGCCTATGATGTAGGCTTTTTACCATGTGATCAGCTGTGACCAATCACAGCTGATCACAGCGTGTAACCAGGAAAAGCCGGTAAATGTCTTTCCTCGGTTTGAGCTGACAGGAGAGCCAATCGGCGGCTCTCCTGTCAGAGGGTGGGGGGGGGGCTGTGCACTGATAATCAGCACATTGATTATCAGCTCAGCCCCCATCAGAGGTGCCAACCACATCTTACAATCACTGCTTATCAACTGCCAGTCAGTGCCCACCAAAGTACCAGTCAGTGCCCATCAAAGTGCCAATCAGTAATGCCTGTCAGTGGCCTTCACAGATGCCAATCAGTGGCCATCAGTAATGACTGTCAGTACCTCATCATCAGTGCTGTCCATCAGTGCCATCTAGTAGTGCCCATCAGTGCCGTCTGTCAGTGCCCATCGGTATTTGCTTGTAGAACTAGTAACAGGAGGGGGGTTTGGGGTATGGGATACTTCTCGCTCAGTGACAACAGCACAAGTAACGGCAGACTGAAACAGTCTATAAGTTCACTGCCGGGGACCATGAAGTAGGTTTGAACACAAGTAAAGGTGGACTGGAACAGTCTGTAGGTTCATGGCTGAGCCCCATGAAGTATGTTTGAGCCCAAGTGAAGGCAGACTGGAACAGTCTATAGGTTCATGGCTGGGGACCATGATGTGGGTTTAAACACAAGTAAAGGTAGACTGGAACAGTCTATAGTTTCAGAGCTGGGGGCCATGAAGTTGGATTGAACATAAGTGAAGGTAGATTGGAACAGTCTATAGGTTCACGGCTGGGGACTATGAAGTAAGTTTGAACACAAGTAAAGGTAGACTCAAACAGGCTATACTGTAGTTTCATGGCTGGGGACTATGAAGTAGATTTGAAAATAGGTAGCAGACTAGAACAGTCCACAGGTTTATGGCTGGGGATCATGAAGTAGCTTTGGCACAGGTATAGCTACAGTATACTGGAGCAATCTATAGGATCATGGCTAGGGACCATGAAGTAAGATTGAGAATAAGTAAAGGTATACTGGAACAGTCTATAGGTTCACAGCTGGGGGCCATGAAGTAAGTTTGAACACAAGTAAAGTTAGACTGGAACAGTCTATATGTTCCCAGCTGGGGACCATGAAGTAGGTTTGAGCCCAAATGAAGGCAGACTGGAACAGTCTATAGGTTCATGACTGGGGACCATGAAGTTGGTTTGAGAACAAGTAAGGGTAGACTTGAACAGTCTATAGATGCACGGCTGGGGACCATGAAGTAGGTCGAAACACAAGTAAAAATAAACAAGCTATAAGTACAAGGCTGGGGAACATGAAGTAGATTTGAGAACAGGTAAAGACAGACTAGAACAGTCCACAGGTTCACAGCTGCAGACCATGAAGTCACTTTGGCACAGGTATAGCTATACTGGAACAGTCTATAGGTTCACAGCTGGGGGGCATGAAGTAGGTTTGAGCACAAATAAAGAAAGACTGGAACAGTCTATAGGTTTATGGCAGGGAACCATGAAGTAGTAGGTTTGAAAACAAGTAAAGGTAGTCTGGAACAGTCTATAACAGGGATCTCCAAACTACGGCCCTCCAGCTGTTGCGGAACTCCATGTAACATGAGGCATTGTAAAACTCCGACATTCACAGACATGACTAGGAATGATGGGAATTGTAGTTCCTGAACAACTGGAGGGCCATAGTTTAGAGACGCTTGGTCTATAGGTTCACAGCTGGGGACCATGAAGTAGTTATGAGCACAAGTAAAGGTAGACTGGAACAGACTATAGGTTCACAGCTGGGTACCATGAAGTGGGTTCAAGCTCAAGTAAAGGTTTCTCAACTCACAGAATCTTGGAGCAGGATCAGTCCATAGGAGCAGCCTCTTGTAGAGTAGTCCAGCATCCAGGAGCAAACACCCCCCACCCCCTCCATTCAGTTCACAGCTCCATTCCCCCAGCAGGGAGAAAAAGACCATCTCCTTATGGCTCCAGACTATTTACCAGCATCCCAACCACCGTCTGGGCACACCTTCCCAGGGATTGGCTAGGCCCTGCTCAATATTTAGGCTGGTCATTTGAATTCTCCCTCCCTAAACTCCAGAGAATTCTTCTAGAGACAAGGGGAAGCAATCAAACTCTCAGTTTGTGAAGTCAAGAACAGACCAGACCAAACAATTACTGCTCCCCTGAGAAGGAGGAGTCAAAAAGTAAATTTATCTAGCAGCCTAACTTAGAGGGTGCTACAACTTGTGGCTGGATGGTAAAACCCCAGCTCAATTGTCTTTTTATTTCAACCCCCATCAGCCCCTATAATGATTCCTAAAGTATGTCTAAAGCAATTTTTTTTCTTGACTTCTGCAAACTTTGACGTGTTCTGTATTCCATACCGGCATCATCCATACTATAGAACAGGGGTCTTCAAACTTTCTAAACAAAGGGCAAGTTAACTGTTTTTCAGACTTTAGGGGGGCCGGACTGTGGGAAGTCAGAGAAGAAAATGAGCTGGCTTCAATAGGAGTAAACAATGTCCAATCTTTGGAATCAGGGGAGAAATAGTACCCCATCATTGGTGTCAGTGGAAGGAATAGGACCCATCATTGGTGTCATTGGAAGGAATAGGACCCATCATTGGTGTCAGTGGAAGGAATAGGACCCATCATTGGTGTCAGTGGAAGGAATAGGACCCATCATTGGTGTCAGTGGGAGGAATTATGCCCCATCGTTGGTGTCAGTGGGAGGAATTATGCCCCGTCGTTAGTGTCATTGGGAGGAACAGTGTCTCATCATTGGTATTAATTGGAGGAATGGTGCACCACTGTTGGTGTCAGTGGAAGCAATTGTGCCCCACTGTGGGTATCAGTGGAAAAAATTATGTTACATTGTTGGAGTTAGTGGGTGGAAGAATGCCCCAAGGGGAAAATAAAAGCAAGCAAAGGGCCCCAGGGGCACAGTTTGGTGAACCTTGCTATAGAACAACAGCCCATGCAGGAAATGTGCAGCAATGTAAATGATTGTGTTTTCTGTATCTGGGACATTCATATACATGGAATTGTTTTTAGATGCTCCTTTGTTTCTCGACAGCTCCTTTGCACAAAAGAAAAACAAAATATCTCAGGCTTGCTGGTCCTCTAAGAGGATGATTCTCGCTGCTCGCGATGAACAGCTGGGAATATTGTTTCTGATGTTGAGAATCCCGTTGATTACACTCCAAATGAAACCACCATATTTCCAGAAGTCTGCAAACAGAATCAGTCAACAAAAAAGCAAAATAAAGGTTTTATGGCTTCTGAAAGCGTCTTTACTGCCTCCCAGATGCCTCTGGCTGCAAATAACCAGCTCAGTGATTGCTGAGCACCGCGGATTAAATGTGTGTTCTTTACAGCAGTAAACAGCTACACTATAATGCCAAGACTATCCCAACACCCCTCCAACTTTCTGAATTCAGGTGTTCGCAGTGAAGAGGACTGTTAAAGGATAAGTTCACGTTTGAAAAAAATAAATAAATGCACACACACTACAGTATATTGTCAGAAAGTATTGGTAATGGCATCCCAGTCTTAGTCCGTAGGGTTCAATATTGAGTTGGCCCCACCCTTTGCAGCTATAACAGCTTCAACTCTTCTGAGAAGGCCGTCCACAAGGTTTAGAAGTGTGTCTATGGGAATGTTTGACCATTCTTCCAGAAGAGCATTTGTGAGGTCAGGCACTGATGTTGGACAAGAACGCCTGGCTCGCAGTCTCTGTTCTAATTCATTCCAAATGTGTTCTATCAGATTGAGGTCAGGACTGTGCAGGCCAGTCAAGTTCCTCCACCCCAAACTCGCTCATCCATGTCCATATGGACCTTGCTTTGTGCACTTTGTGCACTACGAACGAAGACTAGGTTGCCATTATAGTATATGTGCGTTTAAAGGCAGGTGACCCAATACTTTTGACAATATAGTGTATTTTTGCAGGTAAAAAAAATGTGCATTTGTTATTTTTTTTTTGTTTTTCAGGAGCACGCAGAGCATTGTAAGCACAATCAGGAGATCTCGGGTGCAGTGTTAGGCTCCGGTAGAGTCTCAGTACAGCTGAGTCAGCACCTCCCATACGGGTAAACAGTTGGGCTGCAGTCACACATTTGTGTAGCGGCGAAAAGTGTTTTTGGTTAAGTGATTTACACGAGATTTTGCGTGTCACATTGGGCCAGTCTATTCACTTGAACGGACTGCCCTATGTGCGTTTGTCACCCGAAAAGAAGCTCCTGCTCCTTTTTTGGTGGCAAGCTTCTCACTATTTTTAAGGGCACGGTCACGGCAGAATGGCATCGCTTTTTGTGTGTTAATAAAGGATTATGTCACCCAAACATGTGTTCTGCCATGTAATTTGGATTTGTGGGTAGAATCATGGCGATTCTGCCCACAATTCGAAATTGTGAAGCCTGAACGGAGCCTTACTGAAGAATCAATGAACTACGAGAGCGCTCACCAGCACCCTCGCAGTTCAATGAGAACTACAAGCCATCTACCGCGGTGGAAGGCGGGACTTGTAGTGAATTCATTCACATATTGCTGCAAATGAATGACGTAGCTGTGTGGGTGGAGTTTTGCTTTTTTTGTGACATCGAGTGTGGGGATCGGTGGGGAGGATTTGGAGGCTGCGGTCATGTGCTCTTTCATAACATGTTACATGTTACACCCCTAAAAATGGGTATAACATGTAACTTGGAAAAATTGGGAATCGCGCTAGTTAATAATATTATAAACCAAAAACAATCAAACTAATTGATTATTGGTAAAAATTACAAATGAATGTGATACATATGTGAATTAAAAAATAATACAACAAAAATGTGAAATGTCCACAATAAATTGATGTGTTGAAAACACCACCGAAGCTCAATACTGTCCACCATCCATCACCAAACCGCTTGTGAATCCACCACCAGCTGTAGAGAACCCTTACCAGCTCAGGTGGACCCCTTGTTATAGGGCAGGGGTCTCCAAACTTTTCAAACGAAGGGCCAGTTTATTGGCCTTCAGACTCTAGGAGGACCAGATTGTGCCCAGCGGGGGGCAGAAAATGTACCGGTCCCGGCATCAGTGAGAATAAATATGGCCTCAGGGTTGGTGGTCAATAGGAGGAGGAGTAGTGCCCCTAATTAGTAGCAGGAATAGTATCCCATCATTGGTATCGGTGGAAGAAATAGTGCTCCGTTGTAGGTATCAGTGGGACAGATAATGCCCCAAGGGCCGGATAAAGGCTAGCAAAGGGTCACATCTGCCCCTTCAGGCCGCAGTTTGGAGACCCCTGTTATAGGGGGTCGGGAAGGACCTGCGGCTTAACACCTAGCCGGGGGCCTTTTTCACATCTCAATGATGTTTCACACTTCTGGTGTCACACGTCAGGTAGAGATGGAAAGTGGCACCAAAAAAAAGACCAAAAAAAAGACCAAGGAGCTCTACATAGTGTAAAATCCTTTGGAGGTTTAAAAGATAAAATCCATAGTACTCACAAGTAAGGTACAGCACCTAAAATCTGGTGTGTCGGCCGTACACAACCAAAAATAACCCGTAACATGTAACTTGATACTAAAGGCAAGCATATCCTTTAATGCTACACCATACAAAGACATTTTAGGCAGTTGCTCTCCTGTGCACCATAACGGCTTGGTTTGATGCGCTTGATATGGCAAATATTGGCCAGATATTCTCTGGCCTGTAAACCCGATATATATATATATATATATATTGTGATATGGGGTGATTAAATTCAGTGGTGGTGAGCGTTTTAGTGAGTTCACGTCAGTCTGAACTTGAGTTAGCCCATGTTTTTTCAAAAGGAAAAATAAACAAAAAGTATAAGTGCAGACAGAATTGCCCACACAGGGGTTTCAGCTTCACAAAGAGATAGAAGCAAAAACTGAAAATGCTAAGTCACCTGGCTCTCTTGTCAGTAGCACCGTTCCTCTTGGTACTGGTCCCTCAGATTCAGCTCTTCGGCTCTCCTGGCTCGCCCTTCCTTAGTTACAGCACCTCACTGCACAGGCCTACTCCTGGCCTCTAGATAGGGATTCTCAGGATACACCAGGCTCTCTCACTCTTCCAAGACTTACAGAATCCCCCCAGCCCCCGGACTCACTAGTGGCCTCAGCTTTCTCAGTCCTGCATACTCACTCAGCTGTCCCAAATCTCGCAGTCCTGCAGGTAGGGAATCTCTCCAGTATGGAGTCTCGTCACCCAAGTGGTTCACTTCTCCTGGCTGGAGTGGACACCTATCTCCAAACAACGGCCCACACCTATCTTCACACAAAAGCTCTGAACTGTGGCCAGCTCCCGGCTAATAACGAGTGTGGACACATGGACACACACACACCCTGCAGGGCTCCAGGAAGACCTGGACAGAGGATTGGAGACTCTTTCCCACCCAAATCTCTTTGACTCAGGTTCTACCAATCCCAGAGAAGGCTGACTAGTTAGTCTCATCCACTCAGAGCTTTGCACTCTGTCTTAATCTGAATCCTTTGTGTCAGTACATATTTTAAGGAGGTCAGGATCAACTGGTATTGGCAGCATGTTCAAGACAAGGACACCCAGGAACACTGCCTCACAAACAGACAGGTCTTGTACTTTTTTAGCATTTTGTCAGCAGTCAGCCTTTTCACACAGCAGAAAGCTCCCAAAGCAGAGAAAGTGAGGGAGAGAGTCCTGAGCCCCGGTCAGCCCACATACACGAGGGTTGTTTGGTTAGGGCCACTGATAAGGCAGTACAGCAAGCCCTCCTTTACTGGGCCAGGGCCCCATCAGTTTAAAAGGGGGGCCCAGGAGGGCCAGCTGTACTGCCTTACTGCAGACACCGATCCTCTTCTGCCTCCCACTGTAGCGGTGCCAGGTTATCTTCTTCTCCCTCCCACCAGCTGTACTGCATTGGCATCAATTGTAGCATCCGCGCCCCCATCCCCTGCTTCCGGGCCCCCCCGTGCACCCCTTTTCCCTACAACATTGCCTACTTCCCTCCTCTCCTCTCCCTCCAGCAGTGGGGATGTTTCAGGGTGAAGAGCAGGGAAAGGGGCCAGTAAATATGTCATGATCACTAAATAATACAAATTTTTGTGTATTTTTAGCAAAAATAACATTTGATATTTTCTGGGTGGTGGGGGGGAGAGTGGGGCCCTTTCAGGTAGATAGTATGATTCCTAACAACAGCTCTGTGTATCCTAATGCAGAAGTGTCAATATCCTGTTATTGGTGACCACTTTTGCAATACTGTTTAGGTGGACTTCAGCATGGAAAGACTAAACAAAATAGTATACAGCCCTTGCATAAATGCTTGAGTATAGACTAATAATGAGGTCCAGCTACCAGGTAAGATGTGGTCCTTGGAATGGAGGCATTATCCAACCCAAAGCTGTACAAAGCCTCTGGGCTCCAGGACCCTGCACGTGTCTTATTAAGATTTGAGATCTCTCCACATCAGCCATAAACCCTGGTGCCCCTCGCCATCTGTAGGTGAGAAACCTAGGTGACCCATACACAACATCCACCAACCTGCCAGCCAGTGCCTCACCCCCCCCCCCCCCCGCTTCTGTTCATATTCTTTAAGAAGCAGCACATGTTTCCAACATGCAATGGATAGAATTCCCTTGCCGGGTCTCTGGCCTGTATTCTACAAAAAAATGTAATCTTGTAGAGCGGGATACTGGAGGGATTCAGGTTCTCATTCTTTGCCTGGTCCGTAAAAAAAAAAAAACTGCTTTTCATTTAAAACAGAAACACTTTTCATTTCTGTAGCATCTTTTCTAGTATTATCCCCAGAATGCTATATAAGTGTCTAGAATGTTGCTTTCAAACAAGCACTGATGAAATAAAATGCGATTTTTCTATGTCCTCCCAAAAGGCTTGTTGGTTTCTACAAATACGTTCACATTTCAGACTTATGGGGAAAGAAATACACTAAATGGACTCAGATGAGGAGAACTGACAGAACATCCTTCACAATTGCCTGAAACGGTGAACCTTCAGTGAGTTCACATCTAGTTAGTCAGGTTTCACACAAGTCCATCGAGTTCATCTAATGGGGAAAAAAAATGAATAGAGAAAAATAGAAAACTCGATATACAGAAATCTATACGCACGGCTGATCCAGAGGATGGAAACCCCCTTTCTAAAGTATGATCTAATGTGCTCCAACAGGGAAAATAATCCTTACCGGTCCCCCAGAAACCAATTAGATATTCCCATCAACAATCTCTGGTGTTATTACTTATAAATGCTAAAATCTAGTTATGTTCTGTGCATTGGAATGTATCCAGCTTTTTTAAAACAATCAGTTGGGTTGGCCAGAAATCGTTTTTAATGGATTTCATTCTACATTCTCATAGTTCTTACCATGGAGAATCATTTCTGTATGGGTAGTGTAATCTGGAGAGCCTGAGATCACCAACCAGCCACCTGTAACAGTCTTCATTTTCTAAATTTGAACCAAAAAAAGCTTACTATAGCATGGAAAGACTAAACAAAACAGTCCGTACTTCTGGTACACAAAAATAAGCTTTTTTTGGCTCATCGCCATTACACACTGGTGCCACCACAGGGTTCCTAAGGATCCCATCTGTTTCAGGGCTCTGCAAAAGGCCACAGAAGTTCAGCAAACTGGGACCACACTGTCCCAAAGCTTTGATCTGCCTCACACTCCGCCTCATTTACAGGCGCAAACACCTTCCTGCTGCCTTTCAAACCTCCCTTGCAGGTCAAGACTAAAGTCTCTGTAATCGGAATTTGGAGGGTCTTTCCCAACCCAAATATCTCTCTGAGCCTCCAAATACCGGGTTTCAAATGAGGACTACTAGTTCTGGGCAAACAGCAAGTCATTTACCTTTTTCCAACCAGAACTCTTCACCCTGCATGTGTAAGAACATCTAAGTACCTCAAATATCCATTGAACGGTCCCGTAAAGAGACCATAACCCAAATAGTGGGGGGCCTACAGTATATCTCTCATTTGGACCCATCCCTGGCTTCCTGTACAAGGGGTTAAACCTCTTTTCCTCCAGATGCAAAAAGTGGCCATTGTCCTTTCAAAAGACCTTAAAGTCAACAACTTTGCGCAAAGTTCAGTTTATGGACCATCTACTTATTGATACATGGTGATCATATCCATCTTTAAAAACCTCTTTTTCGAGGAGAAATGAATTCAGTTCTCTCTCTCTCTTCTACCAGAACACCCAGATCCTTTTTGCCTTCTGATGCCTCGTACACACGATCGGATTGTTGGCCAACAAATCTGTGGAATTTTGTCCGAAGGGCGTTGGCTCAAACTTGTCTTGCATACACACGGCCACACAAATGTTGGCCAACAATTACGAACCTAGTGACGTACTAGACGTACTACGTTGTTTTTCATCTCTTTAGCGCCACCCTTTGGGCTCCTTCTGCTAATTTCGCGTTTTTCATTCAGCGCTTTTAAGTTCGTTTCTGAACGGCCGTTCGTCAACCAGACATGTTGCGGAATCGGAGGAGATAACGCGTTATTTATTATTGGCCTTGGAGTTATTGCTTTGACATTATTTTTTTGGTTGAATAATAATGATTTGATTTGTTATATTTTCTATATTTTTGGATGCATAGAATGCACTTTTTGGTTAAGTTCTATTGGTAGATAGCATGTCTATTTTTTTTTTTAATGCACAATAAAAAAAAAAATTGTGTAGAATAATACTTGGCTTTGTGTTTTACTTCAAATGACAGTTTGGGAGTCGGCAGTTACATTTTTTTAAAATACAATGTAAAATTAACAAGGGACACCAACATAGTTGTATCTTTGATCTTAAAAACTACAGGATAATGGTGTTGTGCTAACTTGCCCAAATAAAAATTTAAAAAAGCATAATAATATTATTCTTGATATCACTAGAAAAAAAAAGCCTTTGAAAATTTGTTTGCAATAACTCCATCAGTATCACCAGCAAAGCAGCTTCATTATTATCCCATTAAAGAAGAAGAGAATTACATTTCCAGATTTCATAATTTGCCGCGTCACGAACGGACTTGTGTACACACGATCGGACAATCCGACAACAGACATTTGTTGGTGGAAAATTTGAGAACCTGCTAGCCGACATTTGTTGGTCGGAAAGTCCGACAACAATTGTTCGATGGAGAATACACACGGTCGGACTAATGCCGCGTACACACGAGCGGACTTTACGGCAGACTTGGTCCGGCGGATAATTCGATCGCGTGTGGGCTCCAGCGGACTTTTTTTTCCCAAAAGTTTGACGGGTGATGCAAAATCTTGTGCAGCTCTGCATAGGAACCAATCAGCTTCCAGGTTTTATTGTCAAAGCTTAAAGTGGTGTTCCGGCTGAAATTATACTTTTTAAATAAAAATACCCCTATAATACACAAGCTTAATGTATTCTAGTAAAGTTAGCCTGTAAACTAAGATCTGTTTTGTTAGTTTATAGCAGTTGTTTGTTATTTTAAAAACTTACAGCAGGCCGTGGCCATCTTAAGTGTGGGCAGCTGAAGCCAGACTGCAGTTCTTCCTGGATCTCATCCTTGCAGATCTCGCACATGCTCAGTGCAGCACAAGCAGTGTAATAGGTTTCAGGTCAGGTTTCCATAGCAACGGCAGTGTCAGAGGAAGTTGCCGCCCCTTCCCAGAAGGCAGTGCAAACAGGAAATGATGCGATGGGCCACAGCCAGGGAGGAGGAAGTGAAAAATGAATACAGCAGATATACAGTAGGTGCTGAGAAGAAAAATAAAAAAATATCCAATTCGTTTACAGTGCACAGTTTAGTGAGTGCTGAAGAGTTGTAAAAGTGGGTGGAACTCCACTTTAATTGAACAAGCTGAAATTAGAAGCTGGTTGGTTGTCATGCACAGCTGCACCAAATGCTGTGTGCTCCAGTTTTAGTAAATCTCCCCCTAAAACCTTTGCGCAAACAAATTAATATACGCTTATTTTTTTTTTTTTTTTACCAAAAATATGTAGAAGAATACATATCAGCCTAAGCTGATGAAAAAATGTATGTTTTTAAAATTTCTGGCGGGTATTTATTATAGCAGAAAGTAAAACCTATTGTGTTTTTATTTTCAAAATTGTCGCTCTTTTTTTTGTTTATAGCGCAAAAAATAAAAACCACAGAGGGGATCAAATACCACCAAAAGAAAGCTCTATTTGTGGGGAAAAAAGGACGTCAATTTTGTTTGGGTACAGCGTCACACGATGGCACAATTGTCAGTTAAAGCGACGCAGTGCCATATCGCAAAAAATGGCCCGGTCATTAAGGGGACAAATCCTTCCGGGGCTGAAGTGGTTAAGATACCCAAAGACATGAGATAACAATGGACTACTCAAGCATGTCTATAGTCACCCCCAGACGTCCACATCCTAGATTCTCATTAATGGGAATGACGATGGCACATCCAGAAAACACTTTAACTCACTCCAGCTCCCCTCTTTTGCAATTTATTTTTTTTAAAGTTTAATATGCAGACATATTTTTTCAAGTGTCCTTTGTCAGACCATGTAGTACTATGAGTGCCATCCTCTGCAGCATTCTCCTGTGAGCCCTGGATGGAGTTATGATGAACCCCCAATAGGTGGGTCCTTGATGTCCTGGGCTCACAGGAAGCAGGTTGAATGAGAGGCTGAATCTTCCCAACAGGGCCACACACAGTATTCAAAACGTAACCAATAAACTAACTTTAATTAAACTTAAATGTAAAAAAAATTAAAAAATTGAGGTATACTTAACCACTTGCCTACCGGGCACGTTTACCCTCTTTCTGCCCAGAGCAATTTTCAGCTTTCAGCGCTGTCACACTTTGAATGACAATTACACGGTCATACAACACTGTACCCAAATTAAATTTTTATCATTTTTTTCACACAAATAGAGCTTTCTTTTGGTGGTATTTAATCACCACTGGGTTTTTTATTTTTTGCTTAACAAACGTAAAAAGACCAAAACTTCTGAAAAAAAACACAACACATTTTTCATAGTTTGTTATAAAATTTTGCAAACAGGTAATTTATCACCTTCACTGACGTGCGCTGATCAGGCTGCACTGATGGGCACTGATAGGTGGCACTGATGGGCACTGAAAGGTGGCACTGATGGGCACTGATAGGTGGCATTGATGGGCACTAATAGGCAGAACTGAAGGACACTGATGAGCACTAATAGGCAGAAGTGAAGGGCACCAATAGGTGGGACTGATAAGCGGCACTAGTAGGCAGCACTGATGGTCACTGATAGGTGGCACTTATGGACACTGGTAGACAGCACTGATGGGCACTGATAGGCAGCACTGATTGGTGGCACTGATGGGCACTGATTGTCAGCACTGATAGGTGACACTGATGAGAAGGCACTGATGGGCACTGATGAGGAGGCACTGATGGGCACTGATAGGTGACACTGATGAGGAGGCACTGATGGGCACTGATAGGTGACACTGATGAGGAGGCACTGATTGGCAGCACTTATGAGAACTGATTGGCAGCACTGGTGGGCACTGGTGAAACTGCACTGATAAGCAAGACATTGATAATCAGTGCCCTGCTTATCAGTGTAGATGACCCTTTCTTCTCCTTTAGCCAATAACCGGCTTGTGTTTACATCCTGTGATCAGCTGTCATTGGACACCGCTGATCATGTGGTAAAGGGCTGTTGTGATTGGCCCTTTACCCCAATCTGTGATCAGCTGAGTCCAAAAGACTGCAGGGGGCACGCGGGCAGCACGATTGAGGGAGGATGTCCATGGACACCCTCCCGGCAAACGTCTTTCGACTATAGCGCAGGAGGGAAAGGGGTTAACGTGTATATATATAGTCAAAACTCTGGGGGATGTAGAGAAGGGAACCCCCTCCGATGGGGAAGACAACATTTCACAATTGTGCCAAGAGATGCGGTGAAAACGTCCAACCTATTCTGGTGACTACTAAGTGGGTGAGATATTTTCTCATTTCCTGTTGGACCTTTTATACAAGAAATGAAAGGAATCCTCCCCACCATGAAAATAAACTGACATGGGTTTTTATTCTCCCTATCTATTCAAAAACTAAAAAAAAAAGAAGAAAGTTTGGTTTTTACATAACCAACAAACTGATGAGCAAATATTGTCTACAGGCAAGACTTGTGTATTCTTCCTCGAATCTCGGTGTGCTTTGTGTATTTCTTCTGTGCAGTAATCCAGTGTGAGACTTCCTGTAATAAAGACCGCTCACTGCTGCTCTCTCTCCTTGTGCAGGGGGACTGGTCTTGTCTCCACCCCCCTCCTGTAGTTTCCTGCCAGCAGCTTGCAGTGGGTGGAGCCTGCTGGGCTCCTCCCACAGCTCTGCGCTCTCTCCTTGTGCAGGTTGACTGGTCTTGTCTCCGCCCCCTCCTGTTTTCTGTAGGCAGGCTGTAGTGGGTGGATCCTGCTGGGCCCCTCCCACAGCACTGCTTTCTCTCTCTTCTTGTGCAGGTTGACTGGCCTTGACTCCGCCCCCCCCCTCCTGTAGTTTTCTGCCAGCAGCTTGCAGTGGGTGGAGCCTGCTGGGCCCCTCCTACAGCTCTGCTCTCTCTCCTTGTGCAGGGTGACTGGTCTTGTCTCCGCCCCCTCCTGTAGTTTTCTGCAGGCAGGCTGTAGTGGGTGGAGCCTGCTGGGCCCCTCCCACAGCTCTGCTCCCTGCACAGGCCATGTACAGCACAGTGATGAGGTCACTGGTGTTTTTACAAGGGAATATCTGGGGGTTATAAAGGCATTTGGTGCACACAAAGTGGATTTATATTCTTTATGGCTATTGGGAAATATATTTAAATGAACATTTTTTTTTTGGTCCACTTTAAAACTGTAAGGCCGTTTTTAAACCTTGTCCTGTGTCTTACCATTCCCATTACACAGCCTCAGCCCCAAAGGCTTTGGACTACGTGCCAAACCGGGCTGTTAGCTTGAGAGAATCTAAATGAGCTTTGAGCTTAATTTCTTCCTGACTTTGGACACCTTTGAGCACCTTTCAGCCGCTGCGCATCTCTCGCACAGGATGCTGCTGGCCCATAATGCCTCGGCCTATAATGCACTCCAAGCGTTGTGGTCTACAGCCTCCCATCCTGGCTTACCATCAGATAATCAGGCCGGATCAGAATGGAAAATGAAGCCGATGTTCCTCGTAATGATACCTATGAAGAAGATACCGAGAGTGCTGGATGCACGGGTTATGGCAGTCATTATTACCTGGCATTCCGGGAATTAATTAGCATTAAAAGTCGCAAAAAAAACGTGGCTGCTGACTGATTGGAAATGATGAGAATCACCCCCAGTGTATTGGGTGTGCTCGTGCTTTTAAAAGGATGTTTGACCTTGGTGGCAAGAGCAGAATTAGCACTGAATGATGGCGGAGACTGATAAATACACCTCATGAGCTGATATATACTCAATTTATTATTTAATATTTCTCATGGGGCTAATTTGGTATCCGAAAGAAGACAGAAAATAAAGCAATCTCTAAACTTAACCCGGCTCTTGGGTAACCCTTCACACTAGACCCAAAACCTTAAAGTTAAAGTATGTATAGGAATATTTTTTTTTGCTTGTTTTGGATGGGGTAGGGGAAGGTTGCATTCCCTATCAGTCTATTTTGTTTCTATCTGTGTCTTGTAGGCCAGAATCCTGCACAACTGTGCAAGACTAAAGGGAAGGCTGGAGGTCAGCTTTACCAAAATTTTAAATAAGCCTTTCCAATTACAGAAACCTCCCCTTTAAGCCTTTAAAGTGGAGATCCAAACTAAAATTAAAAATGACATTAACATTCTACAAAAAATATATAAAAAACATTTTTTTACACTTACCAGAAATGCCTGTTGCTCTTCCTAATCTGCCTCTTCCTATTCCGCAGCGCTGTTCCTTCACTTCCTCCTCTGCGGCGAGCTGCCCCGTTGCCTTCTGGGACATGTGTTTGTCCCAGAAAACCACGGGGCCGTTCACAAAGCGCCGTGCGATTCGCTTATGCGCAGTTGGAAACGGGCAGTGAAGCCGCAAGGCTCCACTGCCTGTTTCCCTTAGTTAGGATGGCGGCGGCGGCACCCGATCCAATGGACGGATCGGCCTGGGGAGGGGGGGTGGCCAACATCGCGGGCTTACTGCACAGGTAAGTGCCCTTATGAAAAGTCAGCAGCTACAGTATTTGTAGTTGCTGATTTAAAAAAAAAAAAAAACGGCCGGACCTCCGCTTTCTGAGATTTGTTGTTTACAAGTTAAAAACTGTTTTGTTTTGCTAGAAAATGACTTAGAACCCCCAAACATTATACATTTTTTTTTAACACCCTAGAGAATAAAATGGCGGTCGCAGGGGCGGACTGACCATTCGGCCACTCGGGCACTGTCCGAGGGCCCCGGGCCTCTAGGGGGCCCCATCAGGGTTGCCAGCCTCAGTAAAACCAGGGACAGTATGTAAAAAATCTGTGTTTTTTTTTTTTTACATCTGTCTCTGAAATGTCCCTTACCGACATCCTTTTGATCTAAAAATCCAGAGATTATAGCTGCCCCACCTCTCCAGTACCTTCTCAGCCAATAGAAACATGTCTGTGTATACTGTGTGTATGTATACTGTGTGTGTGTATACTATGTGATTTTATACTGTGTGTGTGTATACTGTGTGATTTTATACTGTGTGTGTGTATACTGTGTGGCCCCATAATCTCCTATTGCCCAGGGGCCCCATGAGTTGTCAGTCCGCCAGCGGTCGTTGCAATACTTTCAGTCACACCGTATTTGCGCAGCGGTCTTACAGTGCCCTGTTAACATTCCTAAATGTCCCTCTGCGTGGAGATGCCGCTGATCGGCTCGCCACACGCTCTGTCAGTGTGAGGCGAGGAGCGCCGATTACCGGCACTTCCTTGTTTACATGTGACCGGCTGTGATTGGACACAGCCGATCAGATTTTTAAAGAGCCGCGGACGCGTGCTCCCCCGTGGGAGCGCGAGAGCAGTCGTTCTGGGACGCCATCATGTGACGGCGTCCCAGAACACGAGCCGCGCCACCCCGCCGTCATTTGACAGTTGGCGGGCGGCAACCAGTTAAAGGAGAAGTACAGCCTAAGCACGCTTGGCTGTATTTTTTCTCTGGATCACAGGAGTAAAGTTCCTTTTGCACTCCTGTGACCCTTTTTTAGCAGAGAGCGGGCTGAAGTCCGCTCTCTGCTTACGACACAGAGTCAGCGTCGTCGCGACCATGGAGGCGGGATCCACCCAGATCCATGGACCGACACTTTGCTCAGGCAGAAGGAGAGCAGCACCATCTAAGTGCAGCATTATAAAGACATTTTTTTTCCATAAAAGACAATTGGTAACTCACAAGATGTATGAGATGTCAGCGCAGGTGGGATTAATAATGTGGTTCATCCGCTCGTGGGAAAGACGATCTTCTCAGCCGATGGGTCCAGGGACGCCGGTGGTTGCCAGCGCTTCCAGACACCACGTTTGTGTTTGTTGGCCGATAATTCCTTGCCGTTTGTACGCAAGACAAAATCCAGGCACGCGCCTTCGGACGAGGCTTTGTCTGCGGAAAATCCGATCGTGTGTACGAGGCTTTAGTTTTTAAAAATTTAAAATTTTCCAAACCTCTCGCCAGTTAAACAAAAATGAAAGTTTAAAAAAAAAAATAGACCATAGACTCATAGACTGTAATAAATAGATTTTTCCACACTGTGCATTCAAGCTAAGCCATACCGGAAAAAAATAAGTTGTATAGAACATTTCTTAAGATTACAGTCTGCTGGCATTTTAGGCTTTTAAGAAAATCATAGTGATGTAAAAAAAATAAAAAAAGCATTTGCATACATTTATTGCTTTCCTTTTGTTGCTGAAAACTTGTTCTGTTCAGCACATTTACTTCCAGATCGGGAAGAATACATCATTCAGCGTGCCTGGCGGTGAATAGGCGGTGAGAGGGGAGGGGGTACATTGTACTCTGGTGCTTGTTAATAAAAATCGAGGCTAAAAAAGACTTCACAGAAGTTCAGGCAATCTAAAAATTGCGACTGTCTGGATATGTTCACCTCCATTCTGTAGCTCCCCGCAGGGAAGTAAACTTCATAAGCGCTAGTGTTTTCACCTCCGCAAGTAGAGAGGCTGTTAAAGTATTAAAAAAAAAAAAAAAATCTTTAAAAAGTAATTTAACCTGATATGGTTGGCTGCCACGGCTTCTACAATACTAGCTGCCTGGCTGTAAATTTAGCAGTCCTCTTCTTTTACAGACACATAATAACTCGATCAGAATAAACTTTTCAATGTGTATTTACCACTTGCCGCCCACCCGCGGTACATTTACTGCAGACGGGTGCATAGCCAGGCTAGGCGAAGCACCCGTGTATCGCTGCCTTTCTCCCGGGGTTTGGGGCGTGCATGCACATGCTCCTTGATGACTAGGCATGTGCGGTTCATTTAACTAGTTAAGGACCAGAAGGATTTGTGTTGGTCTATCAGTGTGTCACCCAGACATCCCAACCTGCAAAAACTCATTTCAGGGATGTGATGCAACACGACCCCCCCCCCCCCCGACACGTTAGTATATGTGCAGACATGATACAAGAGATGGTCAGAGACTGCAGACATGATACAAGAGATGGTCAGAGAGTGCAGATATGATACAAGAGATGGTCAGAGATTGTAGTTATGATACTGGAGATGGTCAGGGACTGAAGACATGATACAAGAGATGGTCAGAGAGTGCAGATATGATACAAGAGATGGTCAGAGATTGTAGTTATGATACTGGAGATGGTCAGGGACTGAAGACATGATACAAGAGATGGTCAGAGACTGCAGACATGATACAAGAGATGGTCAGAGACTGCAGACATGATACAAGAGATGGTCAGAGACTGCAGACATGATACAGGAGATGGTCAGAGACTGAGGACATGATACAAGAGATGGTCAGAGACTGCAGACATGATACAAGAGATGGTCAGAGACTGCAGACATGATACAAGAGATGGTCAGAGACTACAGACATGATACAAGAGGTGGTCAGAGACTGCAGGCATGATACAATAGATGGTCAGAGACTGCAGACATGATACAAGAGATGGTCAGAGACTACAGACATGATACAAGAGGTGGTCAGAGACTGCAGGCATGATACAAGAGATGGTCAGAGACTGCAGACATGATACAAGAGATGGTCAGAGACTGCAGACATGATACAATAGATGGTCAGAGACTGCAGACATGATACAAGAGGTGGTCAGAAACTGCAGACATGATACAAGAGATGGTCAGAGACTGCAGTCATGATACAGGGGATGGTCAGAGACTGCAAACATAGCACAAGAGATGTAACCCCCCTGTGCAATCCCCCTAATGTATTGCCCCCGTGCAATCCCCCTAATGTAACCCCCCGGTGCACTCCCCCTAATGTAACGCCCCCGTGCAATCCCCCTAATGTATCCCCGCCTGTGAAATTACCCTAATGTAACCCCCCCATGCAATCCCCCTAATGTATCCCCCCCGTGCAATCCCCCTAATGTAACCCCCCCGGTGCACTCCCCCTAATGTAACGCCCCCGTGCAATCCCCCTAATGTATCCCCGCCTGTGCAATTACCCTAATGTAACCCCCCCGTGCAATCCCCCTAATGTATCCCCGCCTGTGCAATCCCCCTAATGTAACCCCCCGTATATAACCCCTCCCTACAGTCACAGACCTCAGTTTAGCGCGCTCTGTCCACACAGGTGTTCCTCCTCCTCCTAGGCTCCTCCTCCTGATGTGGATGTACTGTCAGTGTGGAGGAGAAGCCTAGGCTCCATCGGTCTGAAGAGTGTAATTGTTGTGATAGGCAGCCGGCACCAGTGATTGCAGTGCCGGTTCCCAGAGGACATGTGGGCACTGTGCACTGGGCTATGGCACTCCGGACGGAGCTGTCTGCCTCACAACACAATTCTTATGCCGCGTACACGCAAGCGGACTTTTGGATGGACTAGGTCCGGCGGACCGGACTCTGTCGGACAATTTCGACCGTGTGTGGGCTCAAGCGGACTTTTTTTCCCCAAAAGTCAGACAGACCTAGAAATAAAACATGTTTCAAATCTTTCCGACGGACTCGAGTCCGATCGAAAAGTCCGCACGTCTGTATGCTAGTCCAACTCTAGGGCAGCTATTGGCTACTGGCTATGAACTTCCTTATTTTAGTCCGGTCGTACGTCATCACGTACAAATCCTTCGGACTTTGGTTGATCGTATGTAGGCAAGTCCGTTCATTCGAAAGTCCTTCGGAAAGTCGGTCGAAAAGTCAGTCGAAAAGTCCGCCCGTGTGTACGCGGCATTACTCCTCCTCCCTCCCCGAACATCGCGGGGAGTGAAGGAGAATACCGGAGTGCGCAGGGGAAGAGCCGCGGCACCTCTCTCGATCCGGCGAGAACCCCCGTAGTGGCAGGCTCAGCCGGGAGATTGCCTGGCGCTCGCGGGTGTCCGGGAGCCCGCAGTCAAATGCGGGAGACTCCCGCCAGTCACGGGAGACTTGAGATGTCTGATCACCTTAGGCTGGTCACCTCACTGAGTACAGTATATGTAAGGGTTTACAATCTCTGCCCTGCATTCATTTCTGCCCTGCCTAGAATCCAGTTTCAGTATATTAATCCTTTATTAGCATCTCTCTATACTGGTGGGTTGTTAAAGATTTTCTGATTTAGAGGAAAAATATGCATATATATATATATATATATATATTGCATACAGAGCCTCCTGATGTATCCACATGATTAATTTATCAGACTAATACCTGAGTGCTGTAGATAAACAGAACACCATATCAGACAGCGGCAAGCAATAAAAAGCACTTTCATCGTCGGGAAGACACCGACTCAACAAGGACCTGATTAATATTCATTGGATGCAGACAAAGTGATCAGAGTACAGCTGCACACGCTGCAGATTCAGCGATCAATTCGCAAACAGGCGCGTCGGCTTTTCCGTCGGGTGCCAGAGAATGTCACCCACAGAGGGCAGCGCCATCCCTATCTCTCATGCAAATACAAACTGACCCCCGACGACTCCCGGGCGGCCCAATGCCAGACGCTGCAAGGAGGCATTATCCCATGCATTCCAAGAATTCAATTAGTAGCAATCATTTAATTACTTGAATTAAAAAATTCTAAACAGGCGCAGGCCCTGTGGTCTTAAAAAATAAGTGTATCATGATGATAGAAGAAAGGCATTTTTAAAGGAACTGTATACGATCATTTTCTTTATTCCTATTAACCACTTCAGCCCCGGACCATTTGGCTGCCCAAAGACCAGAGCACTTTTTGCGATTCGGCACTGAGTCGCTTTAACTGACAATTGCGCGGTCGTGCGACGTGGCTCCCAAACAAAATTGACGTCCTTTTTTTCCCCACAAATAGAGCTTTCTTTTGGTGGTATTTGATCATCTCTGCGGTTTTTATTTTTTGCACTATAAACGAACAAATAGCGTCATTTAAAAAAAAACAAGAAAAGCATTATTTTTTTACTTTTTGCTATCATAAATATCCCCAAAAAATATATAAAAAAAAAACATTTTTTTTCCTCAGTTTAGGCCGATACGTATTCTTCTACATATTTTTCGTAAAAAAAAAATCGCAATAAGCGTTTATTGATTGGTTTGCGCAAAAGTTATCGCGTCTACAAAATAGGGGATAGTTTTATGGCATTTTTATTAATAATTTTTTATTTTACTAGTAATGGCGGCGATCAGCGATTTTTATCGTGATTGCGACATTACGGACAGATCGGACACTTTGGCGCGATTTTGGGAACATTCACATTTATACAGCGATTAGTGCAATTAAAAATGCATTGATTACTGTGTAAATGTGACTGGCAGGGAAGGGGTTAACCAGGAGGGGGCGTTGCAGGGGTTAAGTGTGTCCTAGGGAGTGATTCTAACTGTGGAGGGGAGGGGCTGAGTGTGACACGACACTGATCACCGCTCCCGAATACAGGGAGCTCTGATCAGTGTCCTGTCACTAGGCAGAACGGGGAAATGCTTGTTTACATCAGCATTTTCCTCGTTCTTCCTCTCCATGAGACGATCGCGGGTATCTCCGTGGACATCGAGCCCACGGGACCCGCGATCACACTCACGGAGGCCGCAAATCGCTTCTTAAAGGGCAACGTACAGGTACATTAATCTGCCCATACGTGCCCTTCTGCCGACGTATATCGGCCTGAGCCGGTCAGCAAGTGGCTAATCAGACATTCCGTGTAAATAGAAGGGCTGCCTAGAACAGGGGTCTCCAAACCTTCTAGACAAAGGGCCAGTTTACTGTCCTTCAGACTTTAGCGGGGTCAGACTGTGGCTATCGGGAGTACAAAATGTCTTAACATCAGTGGGAGTAAAAAATTCCCCATGCTTGTGTCAGTGGGAGGAATTGTGCTCCATCATTGGTGTCATTGGGCTCCATCATTGGTGTCATTGGGCCCTATTATTGGTGTCATTGTGAGGAACTATGCTCCATTGTTGATGTCTTTGGTAGAAATTGTTCACTATCATACGTGTCATTGGGAGGAGCTGTGCCCCATCATTGGTGTCATTGGTAGGAATTGTGCCCCATCATTGCTGTCATTGGGCCCGATTGTTAGTGTCATTGGGAGGATCTATGCCCCATTGTTGATGTCTTTGGTAGAAATTGTGCCCCATCATAGGTGTCATTGGGAGGAGCTGTGCCCCATAATTGCTGTCATTGGGAGGAATTGTGCCCCATCATTGCTGTCATTGGTAGGAATTGTGCCCCATCATTGCTGTCATTGGGCCCCATTGTTGGTGTCATTGGGAGGATCTATGCCCCATTGTTGATGTCTTTGGTAGAAATTGTGCCCCATCATAGGTGTCATTGGGAGGAGCTGTGCCCCATAATTGCTGTCATTGGGAGGAATTGTGCCCCATCATTGCTGTCATTGGTAGGAATTGTGCCCCATCATTGCTGTCATTGGGCCCCATTGTTGGTGTCATTGGGAGGATCTATGCCCCATTGTTGATGTCATTGGTAGAAATTGTGCCCCATCATAGGTGTCATTGTGAGGAATTGTGCCCCATCATTGGTGTCATTGGGTCCTATTGTTGGTGTCGTTGAGAGGAACTATGTCTCATCGTTTATGTCTTTGGTAGAAATTGTGCCCCATCATAGGTGCCATTGGGAGTTATTGTGCCCCATAATTGCTGTTATTGGGTGGAATTGTACCCCATCATTGATGTCAATGGTAGGAATTGTGCCCTATCATTGGTGTCATTGGGTCCTATTGTTGGTGTTGTTGGGAGGAACTGTGCCCCATCGTTGATGTCATTGGTAGGAATTATGC
The DNA here is from genome assembly GCA_037952925.1 of Lithobates clamitans. Classification (NCBI taxonomy): domain Eukaryota; kingdom Metazoa; phylum Chordata; class Amphibia; order Anura; family Ranidae; genus Lithobates; species Lithobates clamitans. Next base: position 345,768 of record JBBGZY010002311.1, read on the forward strand.
CCCATCATTGATGTCATTGGACCCCATTGTTGGCATCTATGGGAGGAACTGTGCCCCATCATTGATATAACTGGTAGGAATTGTGCCCCATCATTGGTGTCATTGGGAGGAATTATGATAACACAAAGTGGCACATAATTGTGAAGTGGAAGGAGAATGATAAATGTTTTTCAATTTTTTTTTTTTAATAAATATGTGAAAAGTGGGGGGTACATTTGTATGGCACCCTCCTGAGTCAATACTTTGTAGAACCCCCTTTCTCTGCAATTACAGCTGCAAGTCTTTTTGGGGATGTCTCTACCAGCTTTGCACATCTAGAGAGGGACATTTTTACCCATTCTTCTTTGCAAAATACCTCAAGCTCTGTCAGATTGGATGGAGAGCGTCTGTGAACAGCAATTTTCAAGTCTTGCCACAGATTCTCATTTGGATTTAGGTCTGGACTGTGACTGGGCCATTCTAACACATGAATATGCTTTGATCTAAACCATTCCATTGTAGCTCTGGCTGTATGTTTAGGGTCGTTGTCCTGCTGGAAGGTGAACCTCCTCCCCAGTCTCAAGTCTTTTGCAGACTCTAACAGGTTTTCTTCTAAGATTGTCCTGTATTTGGCTCCATCCATCTTCCCATCAACTCTGACCAGCTTCCCTGTCCCTGCTGAAGAAAAGCATCCCCACCACATGATACTGCCACCACCATGTTTCACAGTGGGGATGGTGTGTTCAGGGTGATGTGCAGTGTTAGTTTTCTGCCACACATAGCGTTTTGCTTTTAGGCCAAAAAGTTCAATTTTGGTCTCATCTGACCAGAGCACCTTCTTCCACATGTTTGCTGTGTCCCCCACATGGCTTCTCGCAAACTGCAAACAGGACTTCTTATGGCTTTCTTCCAACAATGTCTTTCTTCTTCAAATGCCCCCCACACTTTTCACATATTTATTTGTAAAAAAAAGTTGAAAACCATTTTCCTTCCACTTCACAATTATGTGCCACTTTGTGTTGGTCTATCACATAAAATCCACTAAAATACATTTGCTTTTTTGGTTGTAACATGACAAAATGTGGAAAATTTCAACTGGAAAGGAGGCTGATAGGTGGAGCTTCCACTTTAAATAGTGTAGTAATAATTTGCAAAATTTAGAGGTTATTGTTTCTCACCTAGCCCATATTGACACTCTAAAATACTTTCTTCTAATATGAATACACTTTTCATGTTAATGTAGTAGTAGGTCAAGGATGCTGTTATATTGCATCTCATTGCAGTCTGTATTGTAAACTACTTACTGTCCATAAACGCATTAAGACAAAAAAACACCTTTTTTTAGTACAGAATTTTCTACCTTTTTCCATTTTATTTTTCTGTCTGCCAAAAATCTCACTGGAAATTTAAACTTCATAACCTGCAGAAATGATTCCTATAATTGCTTTTCTATGAGACTTTACAAGCTATTATGTATGTGATTTTACCCTCTCCTTTTCCTTTCTCCATTATAGATTCACATTGCATTGGGGTTAAGGCTTTCCTGTGTTAAGCAATGGTGGAGGTCTGGTAGTGCATTAAGGTAGTGCACCTTAATGCAATGGACATGAACCTTTATTTTAAAGCTTATTGTTAAGGATCATTGCTTAGATGACACAGGGAACAAGATTTTTAAAAAAACTATTCATACTTTATGTGCACATTTTGGTAACAAGCAGTAAAGAAATAAACATGTCTTCACTAACCTCTGTAGCTGAAAGCAATGTGGTGCAACTGATTCTCAAATTTCGCAAAAGAAGCAGTGAAGTTATGTGTTAGCACTCTCTACTCTCTTTATATTCTCTTGCTTTATAACTGCTAGTTGGGGAGCAGAGTAAGCTGAACCACTGCATTATTGCTAAGTGACGAGCAGAGAGAGCAAAGATACTGAGTTACTGCTGAGATAGTGGGGGGGGGGGGGGGGGCAAGGGAAAATGAGCTACTAAGTTCTTGGAGGGGGGAGCTAAGCTGCTTGCGGAGGGGAGCAGGGTGGGGGTGAGTTGCTAATTTACTGTGGGGGGGGAGCATAGGGAGCTGAGCTGCTAAATCATTGCTGAGAGTAGGGAGCAGTGGAAAGTGAGCTGCTGAGTCACTGCTGGGAGAGGGGATCAGGGGGATCTGAGATGCTAAGTCAGTGCTAGAAGGAGGAAGCAGGAGTAGCTGAGCTCCCAAATCATTGCTGGAAGGAGGAAGCTGAGCTGCTGAATCAAGGCTGGGAGGGGAGGAGCAGGAGGAGCTGAGATGATAAGTCAGTGCTGGCAGTAGGGAGCAGGAGGAGCTGAGTTAGTTATGGCTGAGTGAGGAGCAGAGAGAGCAAAGCTGCTGAGTCACTGTTGAGATGGTTCAACGAGGGAAATGAGCTGCTAAGTGCTGGTAGAGGGGAACAGAGTTGGCTGAGTTGCTAATTCACTGCAGGGAGGGGAAGCATGGGGAACTGAGCTGCTAAATAAGTGCTGGGAGTGGGGGAGCAGGGGAAACTAAGCTGCTGAGTCACTGCTGGGAGAGGAGATCAGGAGGATCTGAGCTGCAGAGTCAATGCTGGGAGAGGAGATCAGGGGGATCTGAGCTGCAGAGTCAATGCTGGGAGAGGAGATCAGGGGGATCTGAGCTGCAGAGTCAATGCTGGGAGGGAGGAGCTGAGCTGCTAAGTCAATGCTGGGTGGGAGGAGCTGAGCTGCTAAGTCAATGCTGGGAGGGAGGAGCTGAGCTGCTAAGTCAGTGCTGGGAAAGGGTAGAAGGGATGAGCTGAACTGCTGAGTAACTGATGGGAGAGTTGAGCTTCTGAAGAAAGACTTGAACCAGTGTAATACTCCCTGGGAACTTTGAAAATTAATTACTCCACAGTGCCTGCAGCTAAAGAGGTCAGTGAGGGCTTGTTTTAAAGCTTATTTACCACTTGTTATAATTTGTAAATTATTACATGTCCAAAGCCTGGCCACAGTTCTACCTAAAATCACTTTCGTTTTTTTTTTTAATAAAATGAATGTAAAATGTGTGTAAACAATATACAGTGAGGGAAAAAAGTACCTGATCCCCTGCTGATTTTTATACATTTGCCCACTGACAAAGAAAGGATCAGTCTATAATTTTAATGGTCGTTTTATTTTAACAGTGAGAGACAGAATAACAACAAAAATATCCATAAAAACGCATTTCGAAAATGTTTTAAATTTATTTGCATATTAATGAGTGAAATAAGTATTTGACTCCTTAGCAAAACATGACTTAGTACTTGGTGGCAAAACCACAAAATCACAGAGGTCAGACGTTTCTTGTAGTTGGCCACCAGGTTTACACACATCTCAAGAGGGATTTTGTCCCACTCTTCTTTGCAGATCCTCTGCAGGTCATTAAGGTTTCGAGGCTGACGTTTGGTAACTTGAACCTTCAGCACCCTCCACATATTTTCTATGGGATTAAGGTCTGGAGACTGGCTAGGCCACTCTAGGACCTTAATGTGCTTGTTATTGAGCCACTCCTTTGCTGCCTTGGCTGTGTGTTTTGGGTCATTGTCATGCTGCAATACCAATCCATGACCAATTTTCAATGCCCTGGCTAAGGAAAGGAGATTCTCACCCAAGATTTGACAGTGCATGGGCCCCGTCCATCGTCCCTTTGATGTGGTGAAGTTGTCTTGTCCCCTTAGCAGAAAAACACCCTCAAAGCATAATGTTTCCACCTCCATGTTTGACGGTGGGGATGGTGTTCTTGGGGTCATAGGCAGCATTCCTTCTCCTCCAAACACGGTGAGTTGAGTTTATGCCAAAGAGCTTGATTTTGGTCTCATCTGACCACAACACTTTCATCCAGTTCTCCTCTGAATTATTCAATTGTTCATTAGCAAACTTCAGACAGATCTGTACATGTGCTTTCTTGAGCAGGAAAACCTTGTGGGCCCTGCAGGATTTCAGTCCTTCACAGTGTAGTGTGTTACCAATTGTTTTCTTGGTGACTATGGTCCCAGCTGCCTTGAGATCATTGACAAGATTCTCCCGTGTAGTTCTGGGCTGATTCCTCACCGTTCTCATGATCAGTGAAACTCCACGAGGTGAGATCTTGCATGGAGCCCCAGACCGAGGGAGATTGAGTGTTATTTTGTGTGTCTTCTATTTGTGAATAATCACAACAACTGTTGTCACCCTCTCACCAAGCTGCTTGGCGATGGTCTTGTAGCCCATTCCAGCCTTGTGTAGGTCTATAATCTTGTCCCTGACATCCTTGGACAGCTCTTTGGCCATGGTGGAGAGATTGGAATCTGATTGATTGCTTGTGTGGACAGGTGTCTCTTATACAGGTAACAAGCTGAGATTAGGAGCACTCCCTTTAAGAGAGTGCTCCTAATCTCATCTCGTTACCTGTAGAGAAGAAACCTGGGAGCCAGAAATCTTGCTGATTGATAGGGGATCAAATACTTATTTAACTCATTTAAATGCAAATAAATGTATCACTTTTTTGAAATGTGTTTTTCTGGTTATTTTTGTTGTTATTCTGTCGCTTACTGATAAAATAAACTTACCATTAAAATTATAGACTGATCATTTTTTTGTCAGTGGGCAAATGTACAAAATCAGCAGGGGATCAAATATTTTCCCCCTCTGTGTATATATATATATATACATAACGATATAAATAAATATACCACTGTATTTTGAACAGCTATCCCAGCGTACAACATAGTTGCCACATGGGATAGCTGATAGCTGTTTCTATATTAAGAATATCCTTTGGAAAATAAAGCCGATGTTGGATCGTTAGTGTGTTGCTGACGATTTTCCTGTCTTTTCAATCTTCTGCAGATAATTGCAATGATCCCTTGGTATCCCAGCTGCCGCACTCCGCATTTGACAGCTCCTCGCAACTGTTCAGCCACGGCAACGCGAAGCTCAACAGCCACAATGGTAAGATCGGTGTTTGAAGAATCTGTCACTGTCTAGAGGACTGCCATGAATAATTCATCAGGCTGCGAGTGTCTAACCAGAATCATCTCCTCGTTTGAGAATTATTACAAGCAAACAGATTTTTTCCCTGAAATATCTTTAGCAAAATAAACAAGGTGTGAAGTAAAGAAGAAGCATCTCAATGTGGAGTCCAGCTGGTGCTTTCATTAAAGCTGATCTCCAAGGGGGGGAGGGGTGGGTTCAAGTAAACCAAGCCTGTCAGGGCCTATTCAATCTTGTGCATTGTACAATGCAGTGGCGGCTGGTGCTCAATATTTTGGGGATGGTGGCAAACAAACCTGCCCCCCTCACTTCCACTAATGCCACCCAAACCCCCCTCCCCCCGCCGTCAGCGATCATTGCCCCCCCCATGGGAGACGGATGGCAGTTATCAGAGCCCCCCCCCCCCCCGGGAGACAGATGGCGGCAATCAGTGGCCTTACCTTAGGAGGCCAATGCTGCTCCTCGCTGTAGCTTGCGGAGAGAAGATTAGGGGCCATTGCTTCTCCTCCCGGGCCAACAGGTGTTGCTTCTCCTCCCGGCCAACAGGCCTTGCTTCTCCTCTCGGCCAACAGGAGTTGCTTCTCCTCCTGGCCAATAGGCCTTGCTTCTCCTCCCAGCCAACAGGCCTTGCTTCTCCTCCTGGCCAACAGGCCTTGCTTCTCCTCCTGGCCAACAGGCCTTGCTTCTTCTCCCGGCCAACATTGCTTCTCCTCACGGCCAACAGGCCTTGCTTCTCCTCCCACCCAACAGGCCTTGCTTCTCCTCCCAGCCAACAGGCCTTGCTTCTCCTCCCAGCCAACAGACCTTGCTTCTCCTCCCGGCCAACAGGCCTTGCTTCTCCTCCCAGCCAACAGGCCTTGCTTCACCTCCCGGCCAACAGGCCTTGCTTCTCCTCCCACCCAACAGGCCTTGCTTCTCCTCCCGGCCAACAGGACTTGCTTCTCCTCCCACCCAACAGGCCTTGCTTCTCCTCCCGGCCATCAGGCCTTGCTTCTCCTCCTGGCCAACAGGCCTTGCTTCTCCTCCCAGCCAACAGACCTTGCTTCTCCTCCCGGCCATCAGGCCTTGCTTCTCCTCCCAGCCAACAGACCTTGCTTCTCCTCCCGGCCATCAGGCCTTGCTTCTCCTCCTGGCCAACAGACCTTGCTTCTCCTCCTGGCCAACAGGCCTTGCTTCTCCTCCCGGCCAACAGGCATTGCTTCTCCTCCAGGCCGAACAGAAAGTGGGTCCTGAGACCCGATTGGTCAGGAGTCCTAAGACTTCCTGGCCAATCGATTTCCAGGACCCGCTTCCTTATTGGCCGGGAGAAGCAGGAAGACAATAGCGAATACTAATTCGCTATTGTCACACAACTGAGTGGGCTCGGGGCGCAGTGCTCTGTGCCCAGAGTCCACCCTTTTTTGAAGCCAATTAAAGCCTCAGGCTCCAATCATGTGCTTAAAAAAAAAAAAAAAACACTCATTGAAATCTATGTGTCCGGCGCCATGCATGTAGATTAGGAGCGCCCCTAATGGACGGGCCACCACTGATACAATGCATGCTAACAAATGTTGTCACAATGCATTGCAAAGCACCTGCTGTATGTGTGGTGTGTTGCATTGCCATTCATTGTGGCTGCCACTTCAACGCATTACACTGTAGAGCCCAATGGTCAATGGGCAGTGCGCACATCCCAATGTGTACTGTATACCATGCGTTGTGGTGTGCTGCATTTTCATACATAGGGTTATATACATTTTTAAATCTTTTATGTGCGATAATGCATTGTAATGGCTGTGAATTAATGGAATTCTAAAGTCATGAATGATTTCAGCACCATGGACAGGGGTTACATAGTAAAACGGGCTGCTGGGTGATTTTAAAGCAGTATTAAACCCAAAAGATAACATGTATTATATTGCAGCTTACCAATTCTTAGATGTGATGGCTGCATTGCTTTTAGACTTTCTTTCTTCTATTTCCATCTGGGGATCCAGCCATCAAGTCTGTGGTTTTTCATACCACAAGCTCTCCTGCAGAATGGATCCCGTTTACATGGATGGGATAAACCATTTAACATTGACAGGGGTGCTTACATTGATTAGCTTTTATTTACTTAATCCTAAAAGGAAACAAAACTGTTTTGCTGTAAATGCTTATGAATTGTGATCTGGAGTTTGACTTCAATTTTTTTAGTGTATCTAAATCTAAATTCTGAAGGCAATTGAGTTTCACTAGATTTTAGTTAGAGGTATCAGAGTAAAGGGGGCTGAATACAAATGCCCCCCCACACTTTTCACATATTTATTTGTAAAAAAAATTGAAAACAATTTATCCTTTTCTTTCCACTTCACAATTATGTGCCACTTTGTGTTGGTCTATCACATAAAATCCCAATAAAATACATTTACGTTTTTGGGGGTAACATGACAAAATGTGGAAAATTTCAGGGGGTATGAATACTTTTTCAAGGCGCTGTATATTACTTATAGAAATATATATTATATATTACTAAAGAAATATGCAGCTTTCCCAAGGAAGTTGACTTTTTCAACATATTTGAAAAGCCAAACATTAGATCTTAAAGTAATACTAAAGGCTTGTTTGTTATTTTTTTTTTTATGCAGGTTATACTTACCTGCTCTGTGTAATAGTTTTGCACAGAGCAGCACCGATCCTGTTCTTTTTGGGTCCCCCACCTTTGGTCCTGGCTCCTCCTCCCTGCTGAGTGCCCCCAATAGCAAGCCTCTAGACATTGTCCAGTCACACACAGAGCACAGCTTGGCCCCACCCCCCCCATCTCTCCTCATTGGCTCACTGGCTGTGATTGACAGCAGCAGGAGCCAATGGGTTTCCGCTGCTGTGTGAGCCCATGAGGGGAGAGAGACCTGGGAGAGCTGCTGCTCTCATGCACATCTCTGGATCAAGATGGGGCTCTCGGAAGTATAGGGAGGGCTGGGGAGCTGCATCCAGAAGGCTTTTTACTTTAACCGCTTGCCGACGCCACACACAGATGTATGTCAGCACAATGGCACAGGCAGGCAAATGCGCGTACTGGTACGTCCCTTTAAATTTGTTAAATTTAAAATTCTAAAATGTAAAATTCTTTAAATTTTATGCGCGCCCGCCACACGCCGTAGTCGTGTTCTCGATGTTCTCTGGCGGCCGGCGATTGCGGTGTGGAGAGGTAGAACGGGGAAGTGTCTATGTAAACAAGGCATTTCCCCGTTCTGTCTTGTGTCATGACAGAGATCTACTGCTCCCTGTGATCGGGAGTAGTGATCGCTGTCATGTGAGTGGTAGCCCCTCCCCCCACAGTTAGAATCACTCCCTAGGACACACTTAACCCCTTCATCGTCCCCTAGTGGTTAACCCCTTCCCTGCCAGTGTCATTTACACAGTAATCAGTGCATTTTTATAGCACTGATCGCTGTATAATTGTCAATGGTCCCAAAATAGTGTCAAAAGTGTCCAATGTGTCCGCCATGATGTCGCCGCCATTAGTAATAAAAAAAAAATTAATAATAAAAATGCCAATAAAACTATCCCCTATTTTGTTGACGTTATAACTTTTGTGCAAACCAATCAATATACGCTTATTGCAATTTTTTTACCAAAAATATGTAGAGGAATACATATCGGCCTAAACTGAAGAAAAAAAATGTTTTTTTTATATATTTTTGGGGGATATTTATTATAGCAAAAAGAAAAAAATATTGTTTTTTTTTTTTCAAAATTGTCGCTGTTTTTTGTTTATAGCCTAAAAATTAAAAACCGCAGAGGTGATCAAATACCACCAAAAGAAAGCTCTATTTGTGGGCAAAAAAAGGACGTCAATTTTGTTTGGGTGGAACGTCGCACGACTGCGCAATTGTCAGTTAAAGCGACGCAGTGCAGAATCGCAAAAAGTGCTCTGGTCAGGAAGGGGGTAAAATCTTCAGAGGCTGAAGTGGTTAAAGAGGAGCTCCAGGCTCCTTCAGAAAAAAAATAAAATTCTGCAGCTACAAATACTGTTGATTTTTAATATTAGGGCACTTACTGTACCTGTCCAGGTATGGGTCAAACATTCCCATAGACACACTCCTAAACCTTGTGGACGGCCTTCCCAGAAGAGTTGAAGCTGTTATAGCTGCAAAGGGTGGGACAACTCAATATTGAACCCTACGGACTGGAAAGACTTTAAAGTTCATGTGCGTGTTAAGGCAGGCATACCTAATATAGTGTGTGTGTGTGTATATATATATATATATATATATATATATATATATATATATATATATATATATATATATATGTATATATATATATAGTATATATGTGTGTTCTGATCTTTCCAGATACTCTGTATTCATGCCAGCCAAAGACATCTATATTTTATTAGTGGTTCAGACAGCTGGTGACACGCCTTGAAGTTGTCAGTCAGATGTCATTTCATTTCATCCAGAACTACTTTAAAGCTCGCGATCCTCCAATTATTTCATGACATCAGCCGGCACTGTATGAAGAGCTTTGCTGCAAAGTGTTGGAGAATTCCGGGACGGAGGAGCAGATTGTCAGAAGCACGCAAAGAATGATGAGCAGGACTCCCCTATCACTCATTTCTAGCACAGCTTGATGTTCGTGTTACTCAGACTCTTCTGATTTTCCATATTACGTTGACCTAAAATTGCATTTCAGTGAGGAATATAACAGAGTGGAGCTGACTATTGTTGGAGCCATCTGCGCTTTTAGAACTGGGACCTTCTGTGCTCTGGTTGCTCCTTCCTGTACCCTAGACATTATCATTGCAATGCTGCAATAGAATATGGAAGAATGAGACCTATTATTCTATCCTTTTTTTGATAATATTTTTATTGTTCTTTCTTCTTTTCGACAAACTTCTTAGAAGACACTGTGAGGCCATACTGTGGGAAACCTTTTGTGGACATCAGGCATTATACATAAGGATGAGCAAACTTATTTGGAAATTAGTTAAAAGAGAACTTCCAACTTCTTCCACACTCAAACTAAATAAATTCTGTTCTTACCTGAATATATGGTCAAATAGAAAGTTATAAGTATTCTTTTTTCTGAACTGAAGGGTGGGATGATTCCTCTGCAGATGCCTCGTCACTGCCTCCTGGAGACATGGAGACTTTTCCATCAGTTGTCCTTGAGTCGGACCCTTTTAACATCCTAAAGACTCCAGTGGAAGCATGATAATATCACAAGACGGTGTAGCAACAGCACCAGTTTGAGATGGGACCAGACTGCAGCAATGGATCGCTGGTCCTCACTGCCAGAAGAGGAGATATGGTGAGTTTAAAAGGGCTTGGAAAGGGATAGGAAAGGGTGGGGGGGGGGGTCAGAATGTGCCTTCAGATAGGCCTACAAACCATATTCCCCTTGAACTTTGCCAGATGACAGAAGGTCATCTGAGATGTGGGAAGTCCACTCCCAACGCTGGCTCCGATATAGGAGTGCTCACTGTTCTAAAGATTCCTGTTGTTCATGACAAGGTGTGTCAAGAGGACCGGACTGCATTAATGGATCACTGGCCTTTACAAGAAGAGGAGCCTTGAAGGTTCTTGTGACATGGGACTCAGGTGAGTTGAAAAGGGCTTTGAAAAGGATGGGATTAAAAAGGGGGGGGGGGCACCTATGTAGGGGGGCTCACTGTCCTGAAGGCTCATGTTGCAGCAAGATACCATTAATTAACTGGGCTAACTATACACTCTGCAAGTGAGGAGTGATCCAGCAAGAATGCCTTTGGACCACTTCCTGAGCATACTTGACAGTGGACTCCTCCCATTGAACTCTATCAGATGACAGAAGGTCACCAGAGATGTAAGAAGCTCACTGTTCTAAGCTGGCTCTTATGTAGGAGGGCTCACTGTGCTAAAGACTCCTTTTGTAGTACGATAATAAAAGACAGCAACAGGACCAGTTGGAGGTGGGTACAGACTACAGCAATGGATCACTGGTCTTCACTACCAGAAAAGGAGCAACAAAGGGTCTTGTGACAGCAGACTCAGGTGTGCTAAAAGGGGCTTGGGATGGGATGCGATGGGGAAAGTGGGTTTCAGAATTTGCCTGGGTATTGGCTCTATAAATCACATCCCCATTGAACTTTGCCAGATGACAGAAGGTCACCCAAGATGTAGGGCCAAAGCCAACCTCTATGTAGGAGGGCTCACTGTCCTAGAGACTCCTGTTGTAGCATGATAACCTCACAACAAGGCACGGCACAGTACCTTTTGGTGGTTGGACTAGACTGCAGCAGTAGATCACTAGTCTTCACTCCCGGAAGAGGAGCCATGGAGTGTCTTGTGACAGTGAACTCCAAAGACAGCTCCTAAGTAGGAGGGTTTACTGTGCACTCTGCAAGTGAGGAGCGAACTGGCAAGCCCTCCTTTGGACCTCTTCACCAACATACCTGACTATGGTGATTTGAAAAGTGCTTTGGAGTGGGATGGGCTGGGGAAGAGAGGGTCAGAATTTTCCTGGAGATAGGCTTTAAAAATAACATCACCATTGAACTCCACCAGGTGACTGAAGGTCACCCAAGATGAAAGTTGCTGTTCAAAGCCGGGACAAAGGGTAGCAATAGGACTAGTTGGAGATGGGACCAGACTGCAGGACTGAATCTCTGGTCTTCAGTCCAGAAGAGGAGCCATAGAGGGCCTTGTGATAGCGGCTGAGGTGCATTAAAAAGGGCATGGCATGGGATGGGGAAGGGTTTTTTTTAGAATTTGCCTGGGGGTATGCTTTAAAAATCACATCCCCATTAAACTTCGCCAGATGACAGAAGGTCACCCAAGATGTGGGATGCCTACTGGTCAAAGCCAACTCCTGTGTAGGAGGGCTCACTGTCCTCAAGACCCCTGTTGCACCTAGATAACAATATGACAAAAACAACATGATCAGTTGGCCGTGGGACCAGACTGCCACAATGATTCACTGGTCTTTACCCCTAGGGGGGAGCCATAGAGGGTCTCATGACAGTGGACCCAGGTGAGTTAAAAGAGTCTTTGGAATTCATGGAATGGGGAATGTGGGGCATAAGCTGCTTGCAGATAGGCTTTAAAAATTATATACCCACTGAATTCTACCGGGTGACAGAAAGAGATGTAGGAAGCCTGCTGTACAAAGCCAGTTCCTATTTAGGAAGAGTCCCTGTCCTAAAGACTCCCATTGCAGCAGGATAACATCATGACCAGCAGCAGCAACAAGACAAGTTGGCTGCGGGACCAGGCAACAACAATAGATCACTGGTTTTCACCCCCAGAAGAGAAGCCATTAGGGGGGTCTTGTAAGAGTTGACTCCAGTGTCCACAACTAAGTAGGAGGACCTACAATGGATTCTGCAAGTGAGGAGTGAACCAGCAAACCCTCCTTTGGACCTCTTCTCCAGCAAACTTGAGTGAATTGGTTGCTCCATTGAAGTGAATCTCCACTTTTCAGTCAATGCTGGCTCTGAGTGTCCTGGCCGGATTCATTCATGCCTAATCATTTGGAGTAGAACGTTCCTGGAACATTTAGAGCCCTAGGAAAACAGACAGATGGGGAATGCAATTAAATTATTCAGCAACTTATGCTGGGAAAAAAAGCAAGGCTTTATTAGTTATCAAAATATTCAGCATTGTCAGGTCAGCACCAGAGGATTTGGTATAAAACACAGCAAATAAAAATAATTGTATTTTCAAAGTCATCTGTCACGCACCAAAGGGAGGCTTTTATCTGCACATTAAAGGTGCCACAACAGATGGCATCTATTTATTTCATGCTCTCAAATAAACCGATGCAAAGAGAAGAAGAAAACAGTCTAGCATATCCTAGAGGGAAAGGGGCACATAGTCTGGGTATAGAACTTAGTCAAGACTCAAGAGCAAGTAAAGAAAATTCTTTACGAAAATAGCAAGCCTGCTTATTGTAAACCAGTAAATATTGATATATCTGACATTTATTATTAGAGCTAAACTCCAGCCTAAAGTTCTCCCTTCATTTTTCCTAGCATGGGGAAGGACTGCCATGTTTTTCATTGCTGTCTGCTGCCATATTGGGGAGAATTCACCTCACTTCCTGTTTGGTCAACAGTGATTTCTGTGCACTTGGTGTTGTATCACTGGACTAATATCGGTAGGGTAGTAGTACTTCAAGGTCTTACCCACAGTCAGACCTCCTTCAAAGTGGTTGATAGACAGTAAAAGAGAAATGTACAGCAGACCTTGTTCCTGTCTTGGGCTGCTGTCTCTATGATGGTCTCAAAAGAAGACGTACAGTAGATATCCATTTTGGGTTGAGGGGTGTCCTGTACAAGTTAAACTTCACAACAGGTTTGAGTCCCTAACTTTATTGATCAAGAGAATCCAACACATTTCAGGGGAACTGCCTACCCCTTTCTTCAGGGCTGTCAGATTTGATGCCTTTTAACCATTGCACCTTGTTTTTGTCTTGGGCTACTTCCTCTCCGAGGGTCTGAAAAGAAGACGTACAGTAGGTATCCTGCTGTGGGTTGAGTGTTGAGGAGCACCGGGTATGAAAGTTAACTATACTAAAGTTTGAGCCCAAATCCTTATTGATCAAGAGAAACCAACGCATCTCAGGGCTGTCAGATTGGATGCCTTTCAAGCCATTGCACCTTGTTCTTGTCTTGGGCTGCTACCTTTCTGATGACCTCAAAAGAAGACGCACAGTAGATATCCAGCTGTGAGTTGAGTGTGGAGGAGCACCCAGTACAAAAGTTCACAACACTTATGCCGCGTACACACGGTCGGACTTTTCATCTACAAAAGTCCGACAGCCGGTCCGACAGACTTTCGGCGGACTTTCGGCGGACTTGCGGCGGACTTGTTGCAGACTTTCTAACGAACGGACTTGCCTACACATGACCACACAAAAGTCCGACGGATTCGTACGTGATGACGTACACCGGACTAAAATAAGGAAGTTGATAGCCAGTAGCCAATAGCTGCCCTAGCGTGGCTTTTTGTCCGTCGGACTAGCACACAGACGAGCGGATTTCGGGGTCCGTCGTAGTTACGACGTAAAGATTTGAAGCATGTTTCAAATCTAAAGTACGTCGGATTTGAGGCTAAAAAAGTACGTTGAAAGTCCGGAGAAGCCCACACACGATCGGATTACCAGCCAGCTTTAGTCCGTCGGCGTCCGTTGGACTTTTGTAGCTGAAAAGTCCGACCGTGTGTACGCGGCATTAGGTTTGAGTCCAAATCTTTATTGATCAAGAGAATCCAATGCTTTTCAGGGGAACTACCTCCCCCTTCCCTCAGGGCTGGCAGATGCCTTTCAAACCATTGTGCCTTGTTCTTGTCTTCTTGTCTTGGGCTGCTGCCTCTCCGATGGTCTCAAAAGAAGGCATACAGGAGATATCCAGCTATGAGTTGCGTGTTAAGCATCACCCAGTACAGAAGTTCATGAAACTTAAGTTAGAATCCAAAACTTTATTGATCAAGAGAGTCCAAAGTGTTTTGAGGGAACTGCCTCCCACTTTCCTCAGGGCTGTCAGATTGGATGCCTTTCAAACCATTGCACCTTGTTCTTGTCTTGGGCTGCTTCCTCTCTGATAGTCACAAAATAAGACATGCAGTAGATATCCAGCTATGAATTGAGTGTTAAGGAGTTCCCAGTACAAAAGCTCACAACACATATCACAACACATACACATACAACAGATATCCAGCTATGAGTTGCGTGTTGAGCATCACCCGGTACAGAAGTTCACGAAACTTAAGTTAGAATCCAATACTTATTTGATTAAGAGAATCCAACATGTTTAGGCGAACTGCTTCCAACTTTCCTCAGGGCTGTCAGATTGGATGCCTTTCCAAACATTGCACCTTGTTCTTGTCTTGGGCTGCTTCATCTCTGAGGGACTCAAAAGAAGACGTACTGAAGATATCCAGCTTTGGGCTGAGCGTTGAGGAGCGCCTGGTATGAAAGTTCATGGTACCTAAATTTGAGCCCAATTCTTTATTGATCAAGAGAAACCAGTGCATTTCGGGGAAACTGCCTCCCCCTTCCTCGGGCTGTCAAATAGAATGCCTTTCAAACCATTGCACCTTTTCTAGTCTTGGGCTGCTGCCTCTCTAATGGTCTCAAAAAAAGAAATACTGTAGATATCCAGCTTTGGGTTGAGTGTTGAAGATTGCCTATTACAAAAGTTCACAACACTTAAGTTTGGGTGCAAATATTTATTGATCAAGAGAGTCCAGAGTATTTAGGAAGGAACTGCCTCCTCTTTCTTAGGGCCATCAGATTGGATGCCTTTAAAACCTTTGCAAAGTATCCAATCCAACAGCCCTGAGGAAAGAGGAGGCAGTTCCCCAAAACGCATTGCATTCTCTTAATAAATAAAGATTTGGACTCATACTTTCATAAGTGTCATGAAGTTTTGTATACCTTGTGGTTAACAGGACAGGAAATAAGGGCAATCTCTTAAACAGGGACACAGAAACAATAAAAGTACTTTTTTTATGAAAGGGTAAGAGAAACTGACATCTTTTTCTTTTTAGGGGCCCACAACATGTGGTAATGCACATTTCACATTCACATTCATTTAAATGCCTTAACAGTGCACATTGCTGACAGCTACCTAAGCTATCACCTACGTTATCCAAAATGAAAAAAAAAAAATTGCATATAGTTCTACGTTAACTGCTTCCTGCCCGCCGTATAGCGAAATGATGGCACTCCCATTCTAGCCGCTTATGCGCACCCGGTGGAGTGTGAAGCACGGTGATCGGCGAGGGACACAGCGCATCACCGTTAATGGTAAAGAGCCTATGATGTAGGCTCTTTGCCGTGTGATCAGCTGTGCCCAATCACAGCTGATAAGAATGTAAACAGGAAATGCCGGTTGTTGGCATTCTTCTCCTCACGCTGACAGCGCGTTAGAAGAGGAGAACCGGTAAGCGGCATTCTGACAATCTGCACTGACAATCACGGCACTGATCATCAGTGCCCGGATTATAAGTGCAGCCCCATCAGTAGCCATCAGTGATGCCTTTCGGTGGCCATCAGTGATACCTGTCAGTGGCCATCAGTGATGCCTGTCAGTGGCCATCAGTGATGCCTTTCAGTGGCCATGAGTGATACCTGTCAGTGATCATCAGTGATACCTTTCAGTGGCCATCAGTGATGCCTTTCAGTGGCCATCAGTGGTACCTGACTGTGCCCATCAGTGATGCCTTTCAGTGGCCATCAGTGATGCCTGTCAGTGCCATCAGTGATGCTTTTCAGTGCCCATCAGTGATGCCTTTCAGTGGCCCTCAGTGATGCCTGTCAGTGCCATCAGTGATGCCTTTCAGTGGCCATTAGTGATGCCTTTCAGTGGCCATCAGTGATGCCTTTCAGTGCCCATCAGTGATGGCTTTCAGTGTCCATCAGTGTTGCCTTTAAATGCCCATCAGTGTTGCCTTTCAGTGCCCGTCAGTGATGCCTTTCAGTGCCCGTCAGTGATGCCTTTCAGTGCCCGTCAGTGATGCCTTTCAGTGCCCGTCAGTGTTGCCTTTCAGTGCCCGTCAGTGATGCCTTTCAGTGGCCCTCAGTGATGCCTTTCAGTGCCCATCAGTGATGCCTATTAGTGCCCACGAGTGCCTCCTCATCAGTGCTGCCTATCAGTGAGGTCAATCAGTGCTGATCAGTGCCACCTATCAATGCCTATCATTTCCATCTATCCAAGCTGCCTATCAGTGCCCATCAGTGCCACCTATCAGCACCGCCTATCAGTGCCCATCAGTGCTGCATATTAGTGCCCCCTCATCAGTACCCATCAGTGAAAAAGAAAAAAATACTTGTTTACAAAATGTTATAACAAAAACTGATAAACTTTTTTTTCCCCAAAATGTTCTGTCTTTTTTTGTTTGTTTAGCAGAAAATTAAGAACCCCAGTGGCGATTAAATACCACCAAAAGAAATAGGGCAGCTGATTCAAGTGAATGGGCTGCCCAATGCTCGACATGTGGAATTGCGTGAGAGTCACACTTTGAAAATGAAAGTAATATTAAAGGTTAAGTTTTTTTCAGTAAAATAACAAGCATGTTATACATACCTGCTCTGTCTGTGTAATGGTTTTGCACAGAGCAGCCCCGATCCATTTCTTCTCGGGTCCCCCAATAGCGCTGCTGGCCCCTCCCTCCTGCTAAGTGCCCCCAGAGCTTGCAATGGGGGCACCCGAGCAGTCTCAGTCCCAAGCCGCTGCTGTGCGTGTCCATTCACACACAGAGCCGCAGCTCGGCCCCGCCTCCTTTCTTTCCTCATTGGCTCACTGGCTGTGATTGACAGCAGCGGGAGCCAATGGCTCTGCCAATGAGGAGGGAGAGTCTCCAGGAAAGCCGAGACTCTTGTGCCATCGCTGGATCGCAATGGGACTGTCACGTACCTAGTAGATGAGCCCGATATGCAGAGGGAGGCCTCTCTTACGCCCCTAATAGAGTGAACAGGAGGCGCCGGAGCACAAGGTATCACGAGTGCCTGGCAGGATCAACAGCTGGAAGGTAGATCTGGAGTTCCGGATGATGCTGTAGCTGGGGGTCAGCAGACTGGAGACAGCAGACTTGGCTGTGGACTGGAACAGGCTTGTATCAGGAAGACACTCACAGGATACAGAGAGGGGGTTCCAGGGACTGGAACACAGGAAGGTCAGGCGGGCCGGGTCATACACAGACAGACAGTACCGGAACAGAGGCAGGAGACAGGAGCAGAGTCACTGGACAAGCCGGGTTGGTAACAGGCAGGCACAGATGGACCAGAGGATAAGGCAGGTGCAAGGTGGTGGACAGGCCGGGGACAGATGCAGGCGGATAGCAGAGGTAGTTACAGGGCAAGCCAGGTAATCACAGGAACAGATCAGATAAGCAAGTAACTCACAGGGAGCCCTGAGTTTAAATAGCCCACCTGGCGCCAGGGATCACGCACGCACGTGCGCGCTCGCGCATGCGCATGCGCATAGGCACCCGCAATCGCGCACCAGCTTATGTAGAGCTACTGCTCTCAGCAAGCTTTTCCTGACAAGGATTTAGTTATTTGGGGGGCGCTGCTGTATACAGAAGGTTATTTTCCTTCATGCATTTTAAAAACTTTGAGCTTTTAGAACCCCTTTAACAATACTTATTGTCTAGTTTACATAAAGATTTGATAACTTTCTAACAACAACTTGTCTTCAGCCCAACTGTGTGTGATCTCATGTGAACAACTTTGTTAACACCGCGCGCCTGCTTAAGAAAAAAATAGACCATTTCTTCCCCCGCTCTCCTGATTTAACCCCGTGCATGTCGTTACCTAATTTGCATCACGTTAAAAATCGTTTTCCTGCAAATGAGGCTCCATCATGGGATTAGTGTTGCTCGTTTCGTTTATCCCTTAATCCGGAGATTACGATGTATCGGCGGATATAATTCGATGAGTGTTTCTTCTGAAGCCAATTACAGAAAAATGCAGAACAATTACATTTCAGGTAAAACGCGTTTATGTATTTATGTCTTATTTTTCCCCCGTTACAGGAGCCGGTGGCTGGACACCGCTGGAATCTAATGGGAAGCAATGGCTGCAGGTCGATCTAGGAGAAAGATTCAACATTACGGGGGCAGCGACACAGGGCAGATACGGGAGTTCTGATTGGGTGACGCGGTTTAGCGTGATGTTCAGTGACACGGGGCGCAACTGGAGACCGTACCACCACGACAACACCATCTGGGTAGGTCTCGTCATTGTATTACCTTTTATTATATATATTTTATTTTATTTTAACAGAAAGTTTCTGTAAATTGTTCATTTTTGTTTTAGCCAATCTTTTCAGAGATGTTGTAATACTAAGGTGTCTAAGTATAAACCATTCTGAGGCTGATATCTTAACTAGACATGTGCAATTCATTTAGTTCCGAATTCGTTTTTTTAACGAATTTTGACAAATTTGTTAATTCCGAAATTTCCGAATTTTCAAATTTTTCAATTCGAAATTCGGAATTCCTGAATTTACCGAAAATTCTGAATTTCTGAATTTACCGAAAATTTGGAATTTTGGGAATTCAGAATTTCGGAAATTCGGAATTTCGGAAATTCGCAATTTGGAAATTCTAAATTTCGAAAATTGGAAAATTCGAAATTTTGGAAATTCGAAATTTCGGAAATTCAAAATTCAGAAATTCGAAATTTTGGAAGTTCGGAAATTCGGAAATTCGCAAATTCGGAAATTCGAAAATCCGAAAATAAGAATGAAAATCTGAAAATTCAAAAGGGTGAAAATCCGAAAATTCAAAAACTCGAAAATCTGAAATAACTAACTAAGAATAACTATTAAATTATAGTTATTGGAATTTCCTTTCAAATTTGGCTGTTAGTGAAAGTAACGAATACAAATTTATCCGAAGTTACAAATTATCTGAAATAACGAATGTCGCATCTAAAAGAATGGAATGTAACGATCGAATAATAAAAAATAATATTAATAAAAAAAACTTTTTATTATTATTATCTATTATTAATTTGTTCCATTCCATTTGTTTAGATGTCGCATTCATAAGTCCCAACAATTCGTAACTTCAGATAAATTCGTATTCGTTACGTTCACAAACAGCCAAATTTGAAAGGAAATTCCAATACCTATAATTTAATAGTTAGTTATTATTAGTTAGTTATTATTTAAAATTTTACTGATTTTTCTTTTTTTTTCAGATTATCAAATTTTCAGTTTTTTTAATTTTTAAATTTGGAATTCGAAAATTAGGAAATTCGAAATTCGAAAATTCAGAAATTCGAAAATTCTGAAATTCGAAAATTCGGAAATTCGAAAATTTGAAAATTCGGAAATTCGAAAACTCGGAAATTTTGAAAATTCTGAAATCCAAAAATTCAAAATTCAAAAATTCGGAAATTCAAAAATCTGAATTTTTGGATTATCGAATTTTCTCATTTCCGAATTTCCGAAAAAAGCAAAAAAAAGAATGAAACGAAAACAAACATTTTTTTTTGTCCGTGCACATGTCTAATCTTAATTGCCATATTGTTTGAAATTATGATTATTTTCTGTGACCGTCAGCTCCATCTAGTGGCCACTTTGCAGTATTTTCCTGAAATACCTCTTATGAAAAAAAATACCACATTATGGCCAGCGGGCCTAGGTGGAAAAAGTCTGGGATCACTTGTCTGAAACATATTTTTTTGCAAAGGCACGGTATCCTCCTTAACGGATCTTCAGCAAAAATTCAATATACTGCACTCTATGCAATTTTATTACTTGCAATTGCAGCATGCTGTTAAGGCACAAACGGACGGGGAGCTGTGGATGCACTCCTCGACCTCCATCTTTAATTATATGGCCAAGGACTCTCATCTCAAAGGTTTTGTTTCAAATTGCTACTCGATGCTATCCTCTGTATTCCTACGAGGGTTGCCTACTGGGGTTATTAGCAAGTGGGAGAGGGATGTGGGTATATTCGAGGAAGAACAGTGGGAGGAGGTCCTGCAAGCTGTACAAACATGCTCTCTTATTGTAACGCAGCCGCCTATCCCAGCTCTGCATAGTCCTTCGGGTGCATTTTACTAGACATGTGCGGTACGTTTCGTTCCAAATTAATAATCGGATTAATTTTTGGTTATTGGGAGATTTGGATATATCCGAATACCTGAATTACAATATTAACAAATGCTCCAAATAACGTCACGAAATTCGTCCGAATTTCCGAAATTCGGACTAAAATTCGAATCTGTCAGAAACCATGAAATCGGGCCGAGACAGAAGTACAGTAAATCACACTTGTTTAATAATAAAAGTAAAAAAGAACAAACGTAGTCAAAACATAGCCAATGTTTGGTAACCGGAACGGATAGTCAGCCAAGCCAGAAGTCAGGGATCAATGTAGTGGAACAGCAAGCAGGACCCAGAAGGGATGTCTGCAAAGCAAGTCTTGAACAGGATCGCAGGAGAACGTTTCTGTGATGTTGACCAAGGTGAAGGCAGAGCTCCTCTGGGCTGGACGGCTTAAGTAGGCAGGACTGACGAGCAGGATATCATCAACAGCTAAGTAACTGTCGAGAGATGGGAGCTGGCAATTAGCCGACAGCTGAGCTTCCAGCTCAGAGAAGGAAGGGCTGAGCCCAGCCCTGACAGAGTCGAATTTTACATTGAACTCCAGTCTCCCTACACGTACAGTAGGTGACCGCGATATTTTGTCAATCTCGCCGCATTTCTCGGCGAGATTTGACACCTGCGAGCCCTGTCACAGGAGCCAGCGCCAAGATGGCTCACTCATCGGGAAAGGAAAACTTTGTTTTCCTTCCGCGATGAGTGACAGGCAGTGCTGACAGCTGTCTGGTATGAATCCTGAGGCGGGAACACCGCGCCAAATTTTAAAAGAAAATAACGGCGTGGGTTCCCCCCCCAGGGGCATACCAGGCCCTTAGGTCTGGTATGGATTGTAAGGGGAACCCCCTACGCTGAAAAATTGGCGTGGGGGTCCCCCCAATCCATACCAGACCCTTATCCGAGCACGCAGCCCAGCCGGCCAGGAAAGGGGTTGGGGACGAGCGAGCGCACCCCCGAGCCGTACCAGGCCGCATGCCCTCAACATGGGGGGGTGGGTGCCTTGGGGAGGGGGGCACCCTGCGGGGGCCCCCCCACCGGAAAGCACCTTGTCCCCATGTTGATGGGTCTGCGGGCGGGGGGCTTATCGGAATCCGGGAGCCCCCTTTAATAAGGGGGCCCCCAGATCCCGGCCCCCCACCCTGTGTGAATGAGTTTGGGGTACATGGTACCCCTACTCATCCACCTAGGGAAAAGTGTCAATATAAAAAAAAACACAGTATACAGGTTTTAAGAGTAATTTATTAGTCAGCTCCGGGATCTTCGGGAAAGGAAAAAGTTTTCCTTTCCCGATGAGTGAGCCAGCGCGACATGCACAGTACCCTGTCGCCGAGAACCAGCGCGATGGTATCGCGCTGGAAACACAATCTCGCAGTCAGGTACTGTATTGCTGAAATCAAAGACTGTGTGTAAGTTAGCAGTGGTGAAACGCTTTGAGGAAGGTGGTTTCTGGTGGAGACATCAATGTTTGCAGTTTAATTTTTTTTGATGGACTAAATAGATAAAGAAGAGCTAAGTTTTGGCGTGCAGCTTATATTTACCTTTAGCTGAGAGTGGAGACGGGATGTGGTAGCCAGCACCTGGGTCGTCTTTGTGAGTTGAAAGGAGCAAACCTGGAGTGGAGCCATGGGTTTGGGTATGTTCCTACATTTGTGGTTGATTCCTGGTGGAGTACCCCAGCCAAAAAGGTTATATTTGAGACAGTCATATTTAATAGCACTTTTGTTCATGAATGGTTCTAGATAACCTGAGTCATGTTTCGTAGCACTTATAATAACAGCGGGTCACAGTATCCGGTTGACTCCTGGTGGAGAACTCTAGCCAAAATTGTTCAATTTGAGACAAAAGGTACAAACCTTTGATACAAGGTTCCTTGATGCATTTCACCACTGCTGGCTTAATCCCCTATCCTTGTGAGCAAACCAGCAGTGGTGAAACAACTTAAGAAAGGTGGTTTTGGGTGGAAACATCAATTTTTGCTGTTTAATTTTGTTGATGAATTAAATATACAGTATAAAGACAAGCTAAGTTTTGGCATGCAGCCTATACTGTATTTACCATTGACTGGGAGTGGAGACGGGCTGTGGTAGCCAGCACCTGGGTCGTCTGTGTAGGTTGGAAGGAGCAAGTCTGGAGCAGAGCCATGGGTTGGGTATTTTCCTACAATTGAGACAGTCATAGTACTTCTAATTACAGGGGGTATCAGAGTACCAGATTGACCCCGGGTGGAGTACTCTAGCCATAACGGTTATATTTGAGACAGTCATATTTAATAGCACTTTCGTTTATGGAGGGTTCTAGATCACCTAAATCATATTTCTTAGAACTTATATTAACAGTGGGTCACAGTATCTGGTTTACCCCTGCTGGAGAACTCCAGCCAAAATAGTTCCATTTGAGACAAAGGTACGCGGTACCTTTGATACAAGGTTCCTTTTTTGCGTTTCACCACTGCTGGCTTGCTCCCTTATCCTTGTAAGTCAGCAATGGTGAAACTCATCGAGGAAGGTGGTTTCGGGTGGAGACATCATTGTAAGCAGTTTCATTTTTTTTAATGTATTAAACATACTGTATAAAGAAGAGCTAAGGTTTGGAGTGCAGTTTATACTTACCTTTGACTGCGAGTGGAGGCAGACTGTAGTAGCCAGCACCTGGGTCGTCTGTGTGGGTTGAATGGAGCAATTCTGGAGCGGAGCTGGATATGTTCCTACATTTGAGACAGTCATACAGTATTTCTTAGAACTTATTATCACAGGGGGTCTGTCACGAGGGCCACGTACCTGATGTGAAACCGAAGTAGTGGGGAGGCCTCCCCTGCCACTCGGTGTCCACCAAGTCTCTATCTCCATCTCCAGAGGCTTTAAGGAGCCGAGGTGCAAGGGAGGCCTCCCCACTACTTTGGTCTCACATCAGGTACGTAGCCCTCGTGACAGAAGCTTTTTTCCATCAGGTTGAGGTCACTT
Source organism: Lithobates clamitans (assembly GCA_037952925.1). NCBI lineage: Eukaryota > Metazoa > Chordata > Amphibia > Anura > Ranidae > Lithobates > Lithobates clamitans. The sequence goes on from JBBGZY010002311.1 coordinate 369,245, forward strand.
CCTGTGCACGTCCTGGGCATTTTCCTGCCCTTCTCCATCAAGTCTTCTGCGCAAGTGCGGGAGGGGTCTTTGGCGCATGCTCAGTTGGCACGGATTTCCTCTTGCGGCAACGCGCCATTGGTGCATGCGTAATAAGCCCTGGATTCTTACAGGGTCATAGAGTACCTGGCTACCCCCCTGGTGGTAGTGTACCACGGCCAAAAAAGGTTGTGTAGCACTTACAGAGGATTTTTATGGATGGGTGTATTTCCATTTATCTAACTTAGACACAATGAGGTTGACATTTCTTCTATGGTTAGCTTTCTTCATCAGAAAAAAAATACAAACGTTATATTTATTGTTGGAGAGCTTTTTGCTAAAAGGAGCTAAATGTGTTTTCTTTCTCATTGTATCGGTGACATTAATGCAAATAAAGCCCAGACGAGTCGATGGTGCGGTCTTCCTTAAAAGCCGCACTTTCTTCTCTTTTAGTCAAAGGAAGCCAACTAAAAAGGAATTTTCCTTCCAGCTATATGTCTCGGGGAATATTAAAGTCGGTGCCGCTTACAGCAATCTGGATTGAAATGGATGGTGAAGGAGTGCGCCATCAATTATGTAGCATTAGGAGTTTTCAAGATGCTTTATTGTACGAGACCTCCTACGATGCGGCTCTTAATAATGCCACACATTTAGCTGCCTTCGTGAGCTGCACTTACTTTCATCCTCTTGGAATATGTGGAATTTCAATTTAGATGCTTGGTGTGGGTTTCTTCTCTTTTTTTTTTTTTGATTCTGATGATTCAGCTAAGAAACCTGAAAAGTTTCAACATTTGTATCTACGTTAAGCGAGTCTGTCAGGGTAGAAGTATAGAAGGTGTTGTTGGTGTCTTGTTTTTGAAAGTGCCGTTATCGTCTTATTACTGTACTGTTAGGGAGTTCCTGCCCTGATTGATTTACGAGTAGTGAAGGTTGACTTAGCAAGGTAAATACACTGAAGCTGTGCTCGATGCAAACCATTGAAGAAGTGCTCAATGCAATCATCTAATCATATACAACAGTGGTCATCAACCCTGTCCCCAGGGCCAGGTTTGCAAGATAACTGAAATACATCACAGTTGATATAATTTGCTGCTCAGTGATTGCAGTATTCTAGTCTGCATCTCCCCAAGGTAATACATAAAGCCTGGCCTGTTAGTGGGCCCTGAGGACAGGAGTTGATGACCACTGATATACAACACAACATTAATTATTTGTTTTCTTTTCCAGAGACACCATCACTTTTTCAATTCAAGGCAGTTATAGTTCCTCCTGATAGCCCACCTGCCTCACAAGGTTCCCTCAACCATGTTTGTGACCTTCCCAATGTGACAGCGCTCAATCCTGAGGGGCCAAAATACCAGGCCCAAACACTGTCATGGTCTCCTGATAGCACAACTCACCCATCCATATTTCCTCAACCCCACTGTGGTCCATCAGAGACCATTAGAGATAATTTTTTCGGAGTGGGTGTTTTAGGTATGGAGGAGTATGTGACCTTTCCCATGTGACTGTGCACAAGCATTAGGGGCCAATCACCAGTCCCAAAAACTGTCATGGTCTCCAGTTAGCCCACCTGCCCAGCAAGGTGTACTCACCCATCCATACTCCTTCGTTATCCCCACACTCCATCAGAGCCCTTGCTCCGTTTCCCCAAGTAGGTGTTCTAGGTATGCAGGAGCATGTGACTTTCTCCATATGCAAGTGCCCAAGTGTAAAGTACCTGGTGATGGAGTCTGAAGCGTAAAGGTAGTCCTCTTTTACAGCTCTGGCTCAGGAGCCTTGGTAAGGTATCAGGGAACACCAGAGCACAGAGTGGCACTAGTGTCTGTAAAGTCTTCTGCTAGCAGATTCTGATGTGCGTTAGGGTGTGCAGAGATGACTGTCTAGATGCACACTGGCAGAAGAACCAGAGCTAGAGGCTGGCATGGGTCAGCTGATGCAGGTGTGGATACGAGAGCCAAGGCAAGGTCAGACCGTCCAGGTCAACAACGTTCGGGCAGATCGAGGTACAGACAGCAGGCAGTAGAGTAGTCAGGAATGAGGCTGGGGTCAGCGAGGCAGATCATCCAAGTGAGTTAGCATAAGAATAGTCCAGAGGCAAGCCAGGGGTTGGCACTGGCAGCGTTCAGGCAGAATTGGGTACAAAAGAGGTCAGCAACAGAGGATCAACACATGAACAGATGCACAGATGCTCAGGAGCGTAATGGCCACAGGCAGGGGTTTTTAGGCTTATGCGCCTGTGTATTTGCAAATGTCTTTTCTGACACCAAGCCTCAGTGGCCAGTGTCCAGGTCCACACATTTTTATGGTCTCCTCCCTCCCACCTGCCCAGCAAGATTTACTCACCCATCTCTGTATCCCCCTGTCTTCACGCACCATCAGAGCCCTTGCTCCATTGCTCTGACTGAAGGTTCTAAGTAAGGGGGAGGATAGGACCTTCCACACTGCTGCTCTGAGTGGGGGTTATAGGTATGGAGGAGCATGTGACCCTCTCCAAGTGATAGTGCCCAAGCCTGAATGGTCAGTAGCCAGTCCCAAACACGTTCATGGTCTCCTGATAGCCCACCTGCCTAGCAAGGTTTACTCACCCATCTATGCACCCTCACCACCTTCACACACCATCAGAGCCCTTGCTCTGTTGCTCCAAATAAGGGTTCTAAGTATTGGGGAGCATAGGACCTTCCACATGTGGCTTTGCTCAGGCCTGAGTGGCCAATCTCCAAGCCCAAACACTATCATATCCTTTTGATAACCCACCTGCCTATCAAGGTATACTCATCCATTCACACTCCCTTCCTGCCCGCACGCTCCTTCGGAGCCCTTGCTCTGTTTCTCTGAGTGGAGATTCTACATATGGAGTAGCATGTGACTTTCCCCATGTGACAGTTCTCAGGCCTGAGTGGCTAGTCACCAGGCCCAAACCCTGTTATGGTTTTCTGATAGCCCAAATGCTAAGCAAGGTATACTAACTCACCCGCACTCCCTCACTGCCTCCACACTCTATCAGAGCCCATGCTCCATTGCTCCGAGTGGGGGTTCTAGGTATGGAGGAGCATGTGATCTTCCCCATGTGACAGTGCTTAAGCCTAAGGGGCCAATTGCCAGGCCCAAACACTATCATGGTCTCATGATTGCCCACCTGCTAAGCAAGGTATACTAACCCATTTATATTTATTCCCTTACCATTTCTGCACCCCATTAGAGCTCTTGCTCCAATGCCTTGAATGACGGTTCTAGGTATGGAGGAGCATGTAAGTGATTACAATTGCTCAATCTCTCTGATCCATCCCGGAAGCCCCAAGGAAAGAAAGGGAAGAAGTGTGGGTCTTCCAAATCCCGTGACTGATGAAGATACACTAAAATCCTAAAACGTGTTGGATAGGATTACAAAACATCTTTTGGAACTCTTCATCCTTTTTTCCATATAAAGGACTGCTCCTTTGGATTGAAGAGGACCACTGACCTTTTGTTGGGCCATATTAAGGTAAAAACACGTCAGATGTCTTGGCTTTTCCATTCTCTATCCAAAAAAGCAAAGTTAGGATTTAAACCAATCACTTTCATGCATCCGTATTGAAAAACGTGTTATTTATGAAACAAAAAAAAAAGAAAAACTTGTAAGTAAGCTATAATTTCCCTCTAAGTACCCAGAATTACAAACATGGGCTATTTCTCTTCGAGAACTCACGCCCATGCGCCATCTGTCAACAGATCCACAACACTAATTAAACATGCAATTTCCAAACTTGGCACCTCCACCGCAAATAAACTATTTCTGATTGAGGAGTGTGCTGATTGGGTCCGGATGTTGGGGAAAGGAGGGTGGGGGTTGGAGGGGGCTGTAAAGCTTTTCTCTAAACAAACGCATCATTAATTTGCTCTCGGCAAACATTTTGCGCAGATTAGCCAAGTTAGTTCACAGAGATAAACGGTTTGCAAACAGCGGAACATGGCGTGGTTGCGCCCTCCGTGACCGCGTGGTGTCAAGGATAATGTTTCATTTTTCTTTCCAAATTCATTCTCGTTCTTCATCTTTAAGGCTACGTTCACAATTTGTGTGGCGGGAACGCGAACAAAATCGTGCGCTTTCCCCGTCAGGCACAGAAACGTCTTTTTAGCGTATGCACGGTGGTGCCATTAATTCTTAACCACTTGACCTCCGAAAGATTTAGCTCCCCCTTCATGACCAGGTAATTTTTTTGGCGATACGGCACTGCGTTACTTTAACTGACAATTGCGCGGTCGTGCGACGCTGTACCCAAACACAATTTTCCCACAAACAGAGCTTTCTTTTGGTGGTATTTGATCACCTCTATGGTTTTTATTTTTTTGCGTTATAAACAAAAAAAAAAAAAAGACCGACAATTTAGAGAAAAAAATAAAAAAAATTTTTACTTTCTGCTATAAAACATATCTAATAAAAAAATTGAAAAAATAGAATTTCTTTATAAATTTAGGTCAGCATGTGTTCTGCTACATATTTTTGGTAAAAAAATTCCCAATAAGTGTATATTGATTGGTGTGCGCAGAAGTTATAGCGTCTACAAACTATGGGATTTTTTTTTTTTTTTTTCTAGTAATGGCAACGATCAGCGACTTATAGCAGGACTGCGATATTGCGGCGGACAAATCGGACACTAACTGACATGTTTGACACTTTTTTTGTGGATCAGTGTCACTTATGCCGCGTACACACGATCGGACTTTCCGCCTACAAAACCGTGGATTTTTGTTCGAAGGTTGTTGGCTCCAACTTGTCTTGCATACACACGATCACACAAATGCCAACAATTACGAACGTGGGAACGCGCTGACGTACAAGACGTACGACGAGCCGAGAAAAAGGAAGCTCAACAGCCAGTGTGGCTCCTTCTCCTTGATTCCGAGCATGCGTAAACTTTTGTGCGACGGACTTGTGTACACACGATCGGACTTTCCAACAACCTGCTGGCAAACATTTGTTGGCGGAAAGTCCGACAGCAAATGTTCGATGGAGCGGACACACGGTCGGACTTTCCGACAACAAGCTCACATCCAACATTTTCCGCCAGAAAATCCGTCTGTGTGTACGCGGCATAATACAGTGATCAGTGCTAAAAATATGCACAGTCACTGTACTAATGACACTGGCTGGGAAGAGGTTAACATCAGGGGCAATAAATAGGTTAAATGTGTTCCCAGCCAGTGCTTGTGTTCGGGGAGGTGATTTTACCAAGGGAAGGCATAAATCTGTGCCCCTGCTTTTGCAGGATACACAGGATCAATGCCTTCCCTACTGACGGAATGGCGATCTGTCTGTGTGCTGAACAGTCGGCGGGTGCTGGCGGACATCGAGTCCACGGTACACCCCGCTGGGCTCTTGCTGTGTGTGCGATCACAGCAGGGGCCCGACGCCGGCGGCGCACGTGCATGACCCAGACCCGGAAGCGTCAGACCACATACTAGGTACATGATCTGGCACAGAGCGGCCGCCCTGTCGCAGTAAATGTGCAGTGGGAGGTCCGCAAGTGGTTAAAAGCAGCACCCCCCCCACGCATCTGCTAACATGGCTCGATGCGATTTTGCAAAAGGGTCAGGGACTTATTTTGCACATTGCTCGCGCATGGGGCAGCCCATTAAAATGAATCACATTGAGTATGAAAAAGAGTAGGGAGCTTCACCGGCTGAAAAGAATGATACCGGGATGATGTCGGTAGGGGCAGGCATCATCCCGGTATAACCACTGAAACCCAAGGACGTACCGGTACTTACCTTGGGAAGGAAGTGGTTAAATACAAAGGCTGTACCAAAAGTAATGCCAAAGTGGGCATAACGTTTTTTATTAACTTGCATAGGTTTGTGGATGTCGGACGTCCTGCACCCCTCCTTCATCAAGAACTCAATAACGGCACATTGCTTCTGCTTGGAATCAGTAATTTACCTGCAATGAAAAAGAAGAAGATGTAGAAGAAGAAGAGTTGCTAGAGAGGAATACTTACTCTTCCAACATGTTAAATTTGAACAACCTATGCAAGTTAATAAAAAAAGTTATGCCCACTTTGGCAAAGAGGAAAGCCTCGTACACACGATCGGATTGTTGGCCAACAAAACCGTGGGAATTTTGTCCGAAGGGCGTTGGCCCAAACTTGTCTTGCATAAACACGGTCACACAATTGTTGGCCAACAATTTTGAATGTAGTGACGTACTACGTTGTTTTTCAGCTCTTTAGCGCCACCCTTTGGGCTCCTTCTGCTAATTTCGTGTTAGTAGAAGTTTGGTGAGTGTTGATTTGCGCTTTTCATTTTGCGTTTTTCATTTCGCACTTTTCATTTCTCGCTTTTCATTTAGCTTTTTCAGTTCGTTTCTGAACGGCCGTTCGTCAACCAGCCATGTTGCGGAATCGGAGGAGATAACGTGTTATTTATTATTGGCCTTGGCGTTATTGCTTTGACATTATTTTTTTGGTTGAATAATAATGATTTGATTTGGTATATTTTCTATATTTTTGAATGCATAGAATGCACTTCTTGGTTAAGTTCTATTGGCAGATAACATGTCTAATTTTATTTGTTTTCTTTTTTTAATACACAATAAAAAAATTGTGTAGAATAATACTTGGCTATGTGTTTTACTTCAAATGACAGTTTGGGAGTCGGCAGTTACATTTTTATAAAATACAATGTAAAATTAACAAGGGACACCAACATAGTTGTATCTTTGATTTTAAAATCTACGTGATAATGGTGTTGTGGTAACTTGCCCAAAAAAAAACAAACAAGCATAATAATATTATTCTTGATATCACTAGAAAAAAAAAGCCTTTGAAAATTCATTTGCAATAACTCCATCAGTATCACCAGCAAAGCAGCTTCATAATTATCCCATTAAAGAAGAAGAGAATTGTGCGCTGCATTTCCAGATTTCATCATTTGCCGCGTCACAAATGTTAATTCTCCATTACGAACGCTAGTTTACAAGACCAGCCGCTTCCGGCTCGTCCTTGCTTCCGAGCATGGCGTGTTTGTACTTTGGACTTTTGTCCGACGGATTTGTGTACACACGCTCGGAAATTCCGACAACAGACATTTGTCCGCAGAAAATTTGAAAACCTGCTAGCCAACATTTGTTGGAGGAAAGTCCGACAACAATTGTCCGATGGAGCTTACACACGGTCGGATTTTCCACCAACAGCCTGTCATCGAACATTTCCCGTCGGAAAGTCCAATCGTGTGTACGCAGCTGAAGAGTTGCTATAGAGCATTGATGGCGAACCTTGGCACTCCAGATGTCTTGGAACCATATTTCCCATGATGCTCATGCACTCTGCAGTGTAGCTGAGCATCGTGGGAAATGTAGTTCCAAATCTAGGGTGCCAAGGTTCCCCATCACTGCTATAGAGGAAGAGTTACTCTACCAACATGTGAAATTTGAACAACCTGTCTATGCAAAAAAAAAAGTTATGCCTACTTTTGCAGTACTTTCTATACAGCCCTGATATACGTATTTATGGTGGTATATGTATTTACTAATGCTGAAGTTTTTAAAAATGTACCGATTAGCCAAAATGCAACCAATCACATTTTAAATCCTTTAACTGTCCTGATCCACCAGTCAACTGAGGTAGACAAAATGTTTAAGAATTGCTTGGTATGCTACAGTCGAGATAAACAACTGCCGGTGTGGACTTGTACATCTAAAATCATGAATTATAAGACACATTTTGTCATTCTTCACCTTCTGACTTGGCATTAAGCTATTGAACTCATCTAATGTGGAGAATTCCGATAAGTGGAAACAATGGATTTTTCCTTCCTGAATTATGGTTTCAGCACTTTTATGGGCCACTGGGACACACGGGACAAATAAGGCAAAATAATTGGACGGCAAAAAGTCAGTACGCTACTGCAAATCTGGCATTTAATAAATAACACTAAACCTCTATACATTTCTCACTGCACTGACACCACCGAAAATGTTAACTGTCCCCAAAATATTTGCAGTAGCTAAAGGGGTGTTGTTCCTTTCAATGAGAGGGTTTTCTGTTATCTGATTCTAAGACCAGCTTGTGAAAAAAAAAAGAATATTCATGTAGCACCCACCTAGTTACCGTATGTACTCGAGTATAAGTCGTTCCAAGTATAAGTCGAGGCCCTAATTTACCACAAAAAAAATGGGAAAAACTTATTGACCCGAGTATAAGACGAGGGTGAGAAATGCACAGCTACTGTAAGTGGAAAAGAGGGTCAACAATTCCCATTTGCAGCATCACTGTGCCCATTTGCAGCCTCCCTGTGCCTATTTGAAGCCATAGGTCCCCTGAACTTCAAACTCGGTAGTTAAGGGTTCCTAGATGCCCCCTAGCTGCAGCCAAAATTTGGGGTCTCTGAACCCAAAGGGTCCCGAAATGACATTGCTGCAGATAGACACAGTTGACCGAATTTGGGGCCCCGTATCTCGGGGCCACTTAGTGCTAAGAACCCCAAATTTGGTGTGCAAACCCAGTGGAACTAGCACCAAGTGGCCCCGAGATACAGGGCCCCAAAAATCAGTTCAGAAAATGTCAAGCACTTTTCTGCAGCAGAGAATGACATTTTCCGAACCAGTTTTGGGGCCCCGTATCTCGGGGCCACTTAGTGCTAGGAACCCAAGCTTTGGATATGTTATGGTACTAGGCCCACTGGGTTTGCACACCAAATTTGGGGTTTCTAGCACCAAGTGGCCCTGAGATACGGGGCCCCAAAATTGGTTCGGAAAATGAAATTTTTTGCTGCAGAAAAGTGCTTGATTCGAGTATAAGTCGAGGGGGGCACTTTCAGCTCAAAAAAATGTGCTGAAAAATTCGACTTATACTCGAGTATATACGGTAGGTTGCTAGTAGTATTGATGCAAATTTACTTTTTGGCTCCTCTGTAGCCAGTGGAGCGAAGTTTGGTTGCTTTTGGCTGTTCTGGGTTCTGCTGGTTGCAGGTTTGATTGCTTACCCCTGATTTCTGGTAAGTTTCAGAATTTAATGGGTTGTAAGAGATCCTCAACTTGCATATTTATACATCTTCAGCCAATCTCTGGTAGGAGGAATGGCCAGTAGGGGGCTGAGGTGTGTATAAATAGGATGGGGACTCGAACAGCTGTCCTATGTGGAGAAGACCCAGCCTTTGTAATGGGGCCCTCTGGGTCATTGAACTGAATATTGATGGATGCTTTTGGGGTCCCAGCTCAGGGAGAGCCGGAGGAGCCATGTCTGAAGTTGCTGGGAGCAGTTTGGAGAAAGTCTACAGGGTTTGTCCTGAAGGCTCACAGCCCAGAAACGGGCTGCGGTACTGAAGGAAAGCATTCGAGTACACAGGGCACAGTAATACAGGTCCGAGAAAGATCCTAGAGACTGTTCTTGCTAACCCTTGGAGAGACTGTTCAGGTTTTTCCTTGCATTGAAGTCCACTGTGCTGTAGTTCACCTGTTACAAATCTCAGGAGGGATTTCACCCCAAAGAGCCAGTCATAGCTAGAGTGTGTCTTCCATGATATCTTGCACTAAATTTGGAGTATCCCAAGGTCTACCCCATACCCCACCCACGTTCTTCAAGCAATATATCTAAAAAAAAAAAAAACACTTCCTGCCTGGTTCTTGTGTGGGGAGCTTGGGGAGCTACCGTATGAATGACTGCTTGTGCCCACTTGAGACTAGAGCTTGGGACAAACAGCGGGACCCGCTACTTTCAGTTTTGTGCAGTTGGCTCCAGTTGCAAGACATCTCTTTCCCAATAACTTGGTCACCAGCTACAGTCATTACAAAGACAAAGGTTAGCTTTGACCTTATTGGAGGGATCACTTACAACTTACGTGACCTTAGCTTCAAAGGCCAGACCAGTGACAACACACAGTTAAGTAGGAAGGGACATCGCCAGCACAAAGTCAGCCAGTCAACAGTAGGTGATTATATTACATATTTGTTGCAACTTCAGTTTTTCACTGATTTTTTGGCGCTTACAAGCTAAAGGAGAGATTCAGCTGCATGGTGATAGGATTTGAAATGATAACATATGTGATTGTTACAAGTATAAATTGGTGATAGGACTTCTTTAAATGCCAACCTGACTGATTGGTCTTAGGAGGCTTTCATGGATGGACAAGAATCACTTGGGGGCACTAGGGAGAAGAGACTTGTCTAATGTTCGGTGCAGTAGTGGAACCAGATTTATGACACAAGTGAGAGAACCAGCAATTGAATTGGTGGACCTCTTGTGACCTTAGCAGGCATATTCCAGTTTTGTCCCTAGGACCTGGTCTGGTAAAGTAAGGGGTTGGGCTATTCCAGTTTGGCCGAAGCTGGGTATATTGTAGAGAGGTTGGTTCAAATGTTACAAAACTTAAGGTGCCATTTTGTGGAACCTGCTGTATTGTTGCTAGGCGGGGATGGCAGATGATTTTGGTGGAAGTATGTCTATATTATTGAACTAAGAATCTTGCTAGAAGATATCAATTGGGATACAATCTTAGGAACAAAGAATACAGAGGAGAGATGGGTTTGCTTTAAGAGCATAATAAATAAGGGCATTAGTCAATGCATCCCATTGGGTAATAAATTTAAAAGAGCAAACAAAAGTCCTGGATGGCTTAACACCAATGTAAAAATGCATATAAAAGCAAAAGAGAAGGCCTTCAAAAAATACAAGGTATGGGAGTATGTTCTGTACCAGGCCTGAACCCCCCTGCTGACCCAGTGGGGCCTGGGTCCGGTATCAGAGTATGGTCTGTACAAGGCTTGGACCTGCTTGCTGACCCAATGGGGCTCAGGTCCGTTATGGCATTATGGTCTGTACCAGACCCAGACCTCACTGCTAACCCGATGGGGCCTAGGTCCAGTATGGGAGTATGGTCTGTATTCCCCCCCATCAGTGGCCCTGGTCCTGAGCAGACACATTTATTCAGCGCTGGACTTGAGAGACAAAAAAACTATTTTTTTTTTCCTGGCAGAATACATAATAAATCCAGTTTTGGGCTTGTTACTTGTTTGCCTGCTTCAGTCACATTTATCAATACTTACCTGCACAGAAGAGGTAGCTGGATAACAATCTTCTCCAGATCTCCAGAGAGAAAATAGCAATTTCTAGTATCTCCTAAATGGGACACAGGAGGAAAGAGAAAGTGGCTATTTATAGGACAATAAATTTGGTTCCTGTAATAAAATCAATTCAGTCCGATCCCACGCTGAACTTGGTGATAATAATATGACAAATACCAGCTTTGGGTTTCCGGCTTGAAAATCAGCACTGTGGTATATTTATGTACAGAGTATAGAGATGAGGGAATAATGAAAAATGTGCATCAATGGCACCTTGCTGATCCTTTTCTGCTATATGAATTCTCAAGGTTTGGGGTCGGCGGTCCATTTGTTTTCTTTTTGCCCCTTATTAATAATACCATTATATGTTATTTTTACATTACCTTTCCCAGATGATACAAGCCCCAACACACTAAGCCTGTGGTTAGATATTTTAATATTATTATATATGGTATTAAGAGATAAAATATTAATTAATGTTAAATATTTAATATTTTAATATAGGTGCTAATGGTTTTAATTTTTTCCGTTTTTATTATTATTTAATATTTATTAAATTATTATTTGATCACCTCTGTGGTATTTATTTTTTGCGCTATTAACAAAAGAAGAGTGACAAGTTTAAAGAAATGACAATATTTTTTTACTTTTTGCTATAATAAATATCCCAATTAAAAAAAAAATAAATAAATAAATAATTTTTCCGCAGTTTAGGCCGATATGTATTCTTCTACATATTTTTGGTAAAAAAAAATTGCAATAAGCGTATATTGATTGGTTTGCACAAAAGTTATAACGTCTACAAAATAGGGGATAGTTTTATGGCATTTTTATTATTTTATTTTTTACTAGTAATGGTGGAGATCTGCAAATTTTATTGTGACTGTGACATTGCGGCGGACACATCGGACACTTTTGACACTATTTTGGGACCATTCACATTTATACAGCGATCAGTGCAATAAAAATGCACTGATTACTGTATAAATGTCACTGGCAGGGAAGGGGTTAACACTAGGGGGCGATCAAGGGGTTAAATGTGTTACCTAGTTAGTGATTCTAACTGTAGGGGGAGGGGACTCACAAGAGGAGGAGACCGATCATTGTTCCTCTGTACTAGGAACACATGATCGTTCTCCTCTTCCACGACAGGATGTGGAACTGTGTGTTTACACACACAGATCCACGTCCCGACTCTGTTACCTGCAATTGTGGGTGCCTGGCGGACATCGCGGCCGCCGGGCACGAGTGACGCAGTGTGCGTGTGCCCCGTAGATGGCCGGGAAGCCCAGGACGTCATATGACGCCCCCGTCCAGGATGGGAGATCCCTCCTGCGGAGGTCATTTGACTATGGGCGGGGTATGAAGTGGTTAAGGAGGCCTGCCCCCTGCCAATCCAAGTTGGGGATTGGTTAGGGCTCCTCAGAATACCCCAGGCAGCCAGCCAGCTTTCCTCTCCTCCTTCCTTTCCAGAAAACACCAGAACATTCTGGAAAGAAGTGGGAAGTGTTGGTGATGCTGCCTGTGAGTCACTCAGCTCTACTTTGAGTCACTCCCAACCCAGTTCAAAACACACCAGCCTCTAAGTTTACCTACTCTCACAAAAACATGCACTATTCTTTTAGCACACTAGAGGGTGCTACATAGAGAAAGTGACAATTATTAATATAAGAAGGACGGAGACTAGTTTCTGCAGCTGCTTCCTTGGTTCCTATAGATTGGTATTCAGTAAGATTTCCAAATATTGTATCCCCCTTACTGCATATTGCATTCTCCAGGTATTTTTCTATCACAGGACAGTAAAATGTACTAGAACTGCATTGTCATAATTTCCTGTGTTGTTTCCTGCAGTTCCATCTTATCTTGGTTTTCCTCCAATCTGGAGAAGCCGCATTTTATTCCCCTTGCTGAATTTATGTAAGAAAGAATCACATCTGGCAAACCAGCTTCGCCGCATAAAGATGATCCACAAAGCGACCTGCGAAGCATTAAAAGCTCGTTTTCCGTAGTGCATTTGTCATAAGATTACCCCATCATGTGTCTTAGTGAGAGCCGCTGTGCATTTGTCTTCTTATCCTCTCCACTGTATAATGGGCTCGCCATTATTCTTGTCTGGGCGGCTGCATTTCATGCCTTTCATGTAGTTCATCATCATCATCACCTCATCTTACACCAAACTTACAAAGCCGGATACAAAATACACAACATTTCTAGAATCCTCGAGAATAGAGAGATCGATGGAGTTTAGAGAGAAATTGGGAGGGAGATGAGAGACATGGGGGGGGGGAATACAAGGAAAAGAGGGGGGGGGAGAATGTGGGCCATTGAAATAGTGAGAAGATGTTTGAAAAATACAGAAACTTAGGAACTAGAGAAAGAAAGAAAGGAGGAGGAGGTGGAGGGATTAGAAAGAATTGAAGGAGTGAAGAGAAAGGGAAGAGAAAGTATGGTGGAGTAGAGAGGGTAGAAGGAAGGGAGAAGAGAAGGAAAGAATGAAGGTTAAGAAAGAATGGAGGAGTGGAGATGGAAGGAAGGAAGAAAGAAATGAAGGAAGGAAAAGAGGGATAAGAAAGAATGGAGTGCAGTAGAGGGAGAAGGAAGGAAGGAAGGAAGGAAGGAAGGAAGGAAGGAAGGAAGGAAGGAAGGAAGGAAGGAAGGAAGGAAGGAAGGAAGGAAGGAAGGAAGGAAGGAAGGAAGGAAGGAAGGAAGGAAGGAAGGAAAAGATGGATAAGTAAGAATGGAGGAGTAAAGAGAGAAAGAAGAAAGAGGGGAGAAATAGAAAAGGAAGAGTGGAGGAGTTGAAAGGAAAGGAAGAAAGAGGAGAGAGAGGAATAAGAAATAATGGAGAAGTAGAGAAAAATAGAAAAATAAAGAATGGTGGAGTGGAGAGAGAAAGAAGGAAGGAAGGAAGGAGAAGGGGGATTAGAAAGAATGAAGGCGTAAAGAGAAAAGGAAAATAAAGAATTGAGGAGTGGTGAGGGAAGGAAAAGAAGAAGAAAGAAGAGAGAGATGGATACGAAAGAATGGAGAAGTAGAGAAAAAGAGAAAAAGAAGGAATGGTTGAGTGGAGAGGGAAGGAAGGAAGGAAGGAAGGAAGGAAGGAAGGAAGGAAGGAAGGAAGGAAAAGAGGGAAAAGAAAAATTGAGAAGTGAAGAAAGAAGCAAGAAAAAGGAGAGAACGGGAAAAGAAAGAATGGTGGAGTGGAGAGAAAGAGAAAAAAGAATGGAGCAGTGTGGAGAGGGAAGGAAGGAAGAAAGGAAGGAAGGAAGGAAGGAAGGAAGGAAGGAAGGAAGGAAGGAAGGACGTACGTGTTATATTGGGAAAGGGCTATGCAAAAGATAGAGTGTGAGATGGAAAGGTGAGCAAGTTAAGGAAATAATAGAAAAAGAATGGGAGTTTGGAAGTGAAATGGACAAAAGAGAGTTGAAGAGAGGGATGACAGACAACTTTGGAAAGGAGGGAATGAGTAACATTTAGGATTAAGTTATAGAATTTACCTCCATGTAAATCCCTCTTTTAGTGTAGTTTATTTCAGAGTGGCTTTCACATGTTTTTTCATAAAGGAGATTTGTAGGCAGAACCCAAAATCCAGCATTTTATCAGCATTTTGATTTCGGAAGCTAATGATCCATATCTCTTCCGCAATAGTCTGCATGAAGCTCCAGAATTCCTATAATATAGCTGACAAGAAAGGGGCCCTGATGTAAGTTGAGGACGGCCCTCATGCCATACTGCCCAGTTGTGAACTTGGCATAATCCACGGTGCTGAATGGCATGCTCCACATTATTAAAGGGGAGCACTATACATTTTTTACCTACAGCGGTTAAAAAAATAAATACATGTTTTTGCTACATTACTAACATTTAATCTGGAGGTGTCCCTGCCAGTACCTCTTCTTTGCCACTAGATGGTCTCAGTCTTCCAGATTGAATGACAGCCAGCATCTATCAACCTTCTTCCTGTGAGGATGTCATGGACCTGCCCCTTAAGGGGACATCTCACAGCCTGAGCTCACAGGAAGGACTGTCTGCCACCACCACAGAGGAAGAAAAACGATCCAAAAACGATCCATAACCCACCAGACCAGCCTAAATTTCAGATTTAAGGAATAAAGATCTATAAAATCTTTTTAGAAAACATGTAAGGGAGAGAGAACTGGGGTGGGGGGATGTGATGTTAAGCTTGGGTTATGCTTCAGGTTCATAGCCGGGCAGTATGATGTGCCACAGGAACTGGCTAGACTTCCTCTGTAGCTATCCCGGTTCCTCCATTGCATTTCCTGCACAGCACTTAAGGTCTCCGTGTTCCCTCAGATCCAAATAAATGTTTGTGAACTGCAAAGTGAGCCAAATTCAATGATGATGATCTATGAGAAGAACATTTTACTCTTAATCTTAGTTTCAGGAAGACAACCAATGCACATTTAAAACAAAGAAACACAAAGCTGGCATGATATAACATCGCTGGTGTTAAGGATAAGTGCACTTTTAAACACATTAGGTCCTATAATTCATTCATGCAAATGATGAGAGTTTGCAGATTCCAGCTTTCTCTTTTCTTCTCCTGTCCTTTGAGAGCCGTCATCAAGCATCTCGCCAAATTGCTTTAGTTTACTTAGCTGTTGGTTATCTTCCAAAAGGCTCTGGGCTGAGGTTACATTACATAAGAGCTCAGAATCCCAGTAGATGTGCACGATTCTAAAGGCTTGCTCCCAGTTGGCTGGTAAAGGATAAAACAAAAAAGCTCAGTTACAATGTATCATGAGATGCTTTTTTCTGCCTTGTCTCCCATCTTATTTGTATTTTCGCATGTTCAAATTAAAATTCATTGTTTGTTGACTCATTGGCTTGAAGGCCTGAATCACCCAGGTAGGAAGAGCATTTGAAAGATACTGGGGTTTATTTATTAAAGCTGGAGAGTGCAAAATCATAATCATGGTGAAAAATCCTTTTCCAGTTCAACATAAACTTTCGGACAGATGGACCCATATTCTCGTCAAGCACACTTTGACACGATGTAGAGTTTACAGTTTACATATACCCCAGATGACGTCTAAGCAGACGAAACGCGCCGGGTTTGACCTCTGCCAACATTACTGCGAATCTTCATGCTCTTCTATAAACTTTATATGCACTTCCTAAACATGAGTGTTCCATGGTTACTTTTTTTTAAATAAATGCAATTTTTAAACGATATCACACTATGTGGAACCTTTCTTTTGATTTTTGGTTTCAACGTGTGAGCAAAGAATATCCTCCGGCTTTCCCTCCTTCTATTTTGAGCCTCATGTGCCTGTACACTGTGGACTTGATGTTAGTCAACTCTATTCAAAGCTCTGTCCAGGAGTTCTGATGGTTTTCCATATACGGTGTTTATCGCCATAAGCCTGTTTGACTTAAGAGGTAAAAGCCCCTTTAGGTCCATTACTTTCGGTAAGCCTTCACGCAATTGGTGGTGGTGTCTTCTACAAGCTTCCCCTCACCGAGTCTCTTCACATTTGATGTCACTTACCTTATCGATGTTTTTTAGACGTTTATTTTTCTAATATTATTCACTGATACCAGGACTGTTTGAATTTCATTATTCATCATTTTTTCACTTGGTGGATATCATTTTACATTTATATTCACATCATTTTTTTCACTTGGTGGACTATTTTTATATTCCAGTGTGTTTTTTACTGATCACAGTATATATTTTCATTATTATATATTGTCATTTTTTATACATTTATACATTCATATTCACACCATTTTTCACTTGTTGGTGGAATATTTTTATATTTCAGTGTGTGTTTTACTGATCACAGCATATATTGTCATTATTTTATATATATATATATATTTGCGCTGCAATTTAATACATGATTTAGAGTTTATACAGTTGACCCTATAATTGCAAGTTGCCAAGGTCCTGGAGCAGCAAACCATCCCCAAACTATTAGATTGCCACCACCATGCTTCGCAGTTGGTATGAGGTTCTTCTTCTGAAATTCAGGGCGAAGAGAGTGTACCTACACCTATTCTTTGAGAAAAAAAAAGCCCTGTATATACTGTATATGTAGAAGCATTTGCCAACCATGGCAAATTTGGGCAAATCCCTCTTAATTCTCCCTCTCTCCAACACTTTGAGGTTTATTTACTAAAGCTGGAGAGTGGAAAATCAGGCTCACTTCCGCAGAGAAACCAATCAGCTTCTAGCCTCAGCTTGTTCAATTAAGGTTTGCCAATAAAACCTGGAAGCTGATTGGTTTCTATACAGAAGTGAGCCTGATTTTGCATTCTCCAGCTTTAGTAAATAAACCTCAAAGTGTTGGAGAGAGGGAGAAGTAAGAGGGATTTGCCAAAATTTGCTATGGTTGGCAAATGCTTCTACATATACAGTATATGAAGGGCTTTTTTTTTTCTCAAGGAATAGGTTCAGGTACTCTCTTCGCCCTGACCTACCAATGAGCGCCGTCCCTTGTTTACACCCCCTATCCACCTCCTACCCTGTTTCCCCCGAAAATAAGACCTATTGTTGATTGATTGTCGGTGATGGCTGCAATATAAGCCCTACCCCCCAAATAAGCCCTACCGTTTCCCCGAAAATAAGCCCTACCCTAGCCCTACCCATCCAACATCAGTGCCTGACCTCACAAATGCTCTTCTGGAAGAATGGTCAAACATTCCCATAGACACACTCCTAAACCTTGCGGAAGGAAGGTCAACTCAATATTGAACCCTACGGACTAAGACTGGGATGCCAATAAAGTTCATGTGCATGTAAAGGCAGGCGTCCTGTGTGTGTGTGTGTGTGTGTGTGTATATATATATATATATATTTTTTTTTTTTAACATAATATATAAAATCAATGACTTAAAAAAACCTGACACTTTCGCCTCTTTCCTGTCCAGGCCAATTTTCAGATTTCAGGCAACACTGTACCCAAATAAAATTGTTATAACTTTTTTAGACAGATAGAGAATTATTTTGGTGGTATTTAATCACCGCTGTTTTTTATTTTTATTTTTTTTGCTATATAAACAAAAAATACCGAACATTTTGAAAAAAAAAAATTGCAATAAATAATCCTTCTTCATAGATTGAGACCAAAAAAGTAGTCCCATTTCTTTGGTAAAAATATCCCGAATCAGTGTATATTATTAGTACCGTGTGAAGGATATAGAGTCTATAATCAGTGGTAATGGTAAATACTGTATATTTGAAAATTGATTAACCCTGGTTTACTGGCAGCCTTTCTTAGTTCTTGATGCCCTAATATTCCGGTACAGTACAAATTGCCCCCCCGCCCCCCCCCAAAAAAAAATTGCCCCTTTTTAAAATGTAACAACCCCAAGGTATTTCGTAAGAGGCATAGTATATCTGTATCATTTTTTGTTACCATTGTTTGGAAAAAGAAGTCCACCGGACACAGTGGGTCACAGATCGCGCTCCTGCACTGCCCCCTAGGGTGCACATACAAGGCATGCTATGATAGGATAGCAGTGCTTCCGGCTAGCCATATTTTTATAAAAGACCAGGCTGGAGGTGGTTAAAATAAGTACATTGCCTCTTATCATTATATACATACAGCGGGTAAAATAAGTATTGAACACGCCACCATTTTTCTAGGTAAATATATTTCTAAAGGTGCTACTGAAATGAAATGTTCACCACATGTCGGTAACAACCCATGCAATCCATACATACAAAGACACCAAAACAAACAAGTTCAGAAATTATGTTCTGTGTAATAAAATGGAATGACACAGGGAAAAAGTACTAAACACATGAAGAAGGGGAGGTGCATAAAGGCATGGGAAGCCAAGACACCAGCTGAAATCGATCAATAATTAGAAAGCAATCCTGCCCCTTGTCAGTGTAAATGTTCAGTCGCAACTGATGGCCTATAAAAAGGTGTCTCATTACCGAGGTGTCACACAAGAAACATCTCATGATGGGTAAAAGCAAAGAGCTCTCTCAAGACCTTCGCAACCTTATTGTTGCAAAACATACTGATGGCATTGGTTACAGAAGGATTTCTAAACTTCTGAATGTTCCAGTGAGCACTGTTGGGGCCATAATCTGGAAGTGGACAGAACATCATTTCACCATAAACCAGCCACGACCAGGTGTGCTCCTCGCAAGATTTCTGGCTGAGCAGTGAAACGAATTACAGAAATAGAAATATATTTACATAGAAAAATGGTGATGTGTTCAATACTTATTTTACCTGCTGTAATTTTTAAAACCATTATATAGTAGAAAACTATTATATCATTTTAGTATAGGTGTAATATCATAGTATAATTCTTCCAATAGTTAAATGGAGTGCCAAATGTTTAATACTGAAAAGAGAGGGTACCTCCGTCCTATATAGGTATAGAAGCAATTGGGTTTGAGTCTAAAGTTGACTTTAATGGTACCATAATACTCAGGATACAGACATATATCTACATATGTATATCCCAAGTATTATGGTACCATTAAATTCCACTTTAAACCCAATTGCTTCTATAATTCTTCCAATGTTATAATAACCAGTGGTGGCCGGTGGAAATTTTTTTTTTGGGGGGGCATCAAACAGTATGCCACCCCTCCTACGGTCGGTCAGTAGCACTTGCCCTGCTCGGCGGCGGTGGCGGCCTTCCGTTCTCCTGCTCTCCACGGGTAATCACTCCGATGGCTTTCGTTTCCTCCTCGGGAGTCTTCTCTTTTCGGCCAATCGATAAACAGGTTTCACACCCGCTTCTGATTGGCCAGGTTGAGGATCAGTGTTTCGACAGCGAATATCCATTGGCTGTTGTAACACACCTTGATGGGCTCCGCTTGCATTCCCTGCGACCCGAGCCCACCCTATTTTGAAGCCTATTAAAGCCTCTGGGTTCAAAACCAAACCCGGCCGCTGTAATTCATGCGCAGTGGGGGGGGGGGGGGGCCTGGAAGAGGCCGGACGCATAAATAGGGGGCATAATTCTATCCATTGCATACAGGGGGGGGTTGCGTGTAGAGAGGGGGAGGCGCCCGGGTGCCCCTAATGAACGGGCCGCCACTGGTCATAACCAATGATGGAATGGAGGAATGGAAAGCGTTTTGCAGACTTAATCTGCTTTCTCAGGATGGAAGGGCAATTTCACAGGTGTACCATACAGAATTATATACATATATATAATATACATAATTCTAAGCAATGTACTAACTTTCTTTAAAACATGAAGGTGGTCTTTCAATCTGATGTTTTCATATAAATAAAAAAAACATTGATTTTACATATTATCCCCAAGTGGTACCGGTAAAGTCTGATTCATTTTTTTTTTATGTTGGCTACTGTATATGATGGATGTGGTGCTGAATTTTTAGCTATATATTTTATTGGCAATAGTTAAAAATATTATGTGTGGTATTTATTGGTTTTGCTTTTCTGGATAAATGTGATATGATTTCTTAGGTGTTTACACTCATGGATTTGTTTTTGTGCGCTGCAGAAAGGCTGCCGACTTTGTAGGATTATCATACTGAAATGTTATCTCTAAGCCTCAGAAAAATATAATATATATATATATTTTTTTTCCCTGCAGAAGGGATGAGAAAGAAGCTCAGTTTATTTAACACACAGTATCTCCCAAAAGTAAGTACACCCCTCACATTTTTTATGAATATTTTATTCTATCTTTTCATGTGACAACACTGAAGAAATGACACTTGTCTACAATGTAAAGTAGTGAGTGTACAGCTTGTATAACAGTGTAAATTTGCTGTCCCCTCAAAATAACTCAACACACAGCCATTAATGTCTAAACCGCTGGCAACAAAAGTGAGTACACCCCTAAGTGAAAATGTACAAATTGGGCCCAATTAGCCATTTTCTCTCCCCGGTGTCATGTGACTCGTTAGTGTTACAAGGTCTCAGGTGTGAATGGGGAGCAGGTGTGTTAAATTTGGTGTTATCGCTCTCTCTCATACTGGTCACTGGAAGTTCAACATGGCACCTCATGGCAAAGAACTTTCTGAGGATCTGAACAAAAGAATTGTTGCTCTACATAAAGATGGCCTAGGCTATAAGAAGATTGCCAAGACCCTGAAACTGAGCTACAGCACGGTGGCCAAGACCATACAGCGATATAACAGGACAGGTTCCACACAGAACAGGACCCAAAGAAGTTGAGGTCACGTGCTCAGCGTCATATCCAGAGGTTGTCTTTGGGAAATAGACGTATGAGTGCTGCCAGCATTGCTGCAGAGGATGAAGGGGTGGGGGGGGTCAGCCTGTCAGTGCTCAGACCATACGCCGCACACTGCATCAAATTATTTATTTTGAGGGGACAGCAAATTTACACTGTTATACAAGCTGTACACTCACTACTTTACATTGTAGCAAAGTGTCATTTCTTCAGTGTTGTCACATGAAAAGATAGAAGAAAATATTTACAAAAATGTGAGGAGTGTACTTACTTTTGTGAGATACTGTAGATGCAAATAGGCCTAAACTGGTATTGTAGCTCATCTGTCTGGTGGAGGGTAACTCCAGGAAACACCTCAAACTGATCAGAACATTTCTAATGATATTTAGAAGTTTCTATGTTGCCTGAAGATAAAGCCAAGCTTGCAATACAATCTTTTTAGTTGTGGTACCTTTTAGCTCGCCGCTCGCATGGTAATGCACCAATTGTCCAGAATTAGCAGTAGTGATGACCAAATCTGTGTAGCTACCAGGTGGGGCGGCCCGTCCATTAAGGGCACACAGGCAGCGCCCCCCTCCCCCCCCCATTCCTGCATCCTGCCTTTTTCAGCACGCCGGGCGCATGGATTCCAATGTGGGGTGGGTGTTTTGCGGGTGCACTGCCCCCCCCCAAAAAAAATTACCACCCGCCATCACTGGTAGCGACTGCGTATGCTTTAACCACTTCAGCCCCGGAACGTTTCACCCCCTTCATGGCCCGGCCATTTTTTGCGATGCGGCACTGCGTCGCTTTAACTGACAATTGCGCGGCCGCGCGATGTATCCAAATAAAATCGATGTCCTTTTTTTCCCCCACAAATAGAGCTTTCTTTTGGTGGTATTTGATCGCCTCTGCGGTTTCTATTTTTTTTCACTATCAACAAAAAAAGAGCGACAATTTTGAAAAAAAAAAACATTTTTTTTTAACTTTCTGCGATAAAACATGCCCAATAAAAAAATGTAAAACATTTAATTTCTTAGTCCAATATGTATTCTGCTACATGTTTTTGGTAAAAAAAAATCCCAGTAAGCGTATATTGATTGGTTTGCGCAAAAGTTATAGGGTCTACAAAATAGGGGATTGATTTATGGCATTTTTTTTTTTTTTTTTACTAGTAATGGTGGGGATCAGTGATTTGCTACATTGCGGCGGACAAATTGGACACTAGGTGACACTTTTTGGGGACCAGTGACACCAATACAGTGATCAGTGCTAAAAAAAATGCACTGTTACTGTATGAATGACACTGGCAGGGCAGGGGTTAACATCAGGGGCGATCAAAGGGTTAAGTGTGCTCCTAGGGAGGTGCTTTCTAACTATGTGGGGGATGGACTGACTGGAGGAAGAGAGACATCTGTGTTCCTGATTAGCAGGAACACAAGATCTCAAATCTTCCTCTCTGACAGAACGACCGTCTGCCTTGTTTACATAGGCAGACCGCCGTTCTGCCTCTCCAGTGAACGATTGGTGGCCCTCTGAATGGCCCCCGCTGTGTTCAATCACAGCGGGAGTGGGTTGCCGGCAGCACGCGCGTCCCCCAGACCCTGAGACAGAAACAACGTACAGGTACGGTTTTAGAGCGGCAAGGATGTGGAATTCCCTTCCACAGGCGGTGGTCTCAGCGGGGAGCATCAATAGTTTCAAGAAATTATTAGATAAGCACCTGAATGACCGCAACATACAGGGATATACAATGTAATACTGACATATAATCACACACATAGGTTGGACTTGATGGACTTGTGTCTTTTTTCAACCTCACCTACTATGTAACTATGTACGTTGTTTTCCGCAGCCGGGCCACCCTGCCGCAGTAAATGTGCAGTGGGTGGTCCGGAAGCAGTTAAAGGAGAAGTACAAGGAAAGCTTGTTTGGCTGTACTTCTCCTGTGGATCAGTTCATTCTGCACTCCTGTGACCCATTTTCAGCAGACAGCAGAATGAAGGCCGCTGTCGGCCGACGTCACAAATTCGATCCACCAGGCTTGGGAAAGATCGTGACAATGGACTCGGGATCCACGCACATGCTTGGACCGGCACCCTGCTCAGCCTCTCAGCATGCGGCTGAGAGCCTGAGCCGGCCATCCCTGCCCCCTCCACAGCCCAGCTCTCCAGTGAGTGGGGGGGCGGAGCAGACAGTGGTGACTGACAGTCAGCAGCTCTCTGCTCAGGGAGATCTGAGCACCGAGTGATCGCCGGTGTTTGATCGCTCGGTTCTCAGCCTTAGAGCCAGCGTGGGACAGATGCAGCATCCACTTAGGTAAGTATGATTCTGAAAAAAAAAACTTCTCTTTTAATTGAGATTTATTTACAGTGACACATAACCCATCCAAATACCAGCAAGCAGAAAACGCAGCAAACATAAACCTGTAAGCAGGACTTTTTTCAGCTGGAAGGCGAGGGAACGCAGTTCCGGCACCTCCGGCACTGAATGTATCTAATGGCAAGGGTTGCTGGGGTGTGCTGGAGGGTTCATTGATGCTGGCTGCTGAAGGATCTATTGTTGCTTGGAGGGATCCATTGTATGAGAGAGGGGTCTATTGTTGCTGGGAGGTATCTACTGTTGAGGGAAGGGTCTATCGTTGCTGGCTGCTGGAGGGGCTATAAATTCTGGCTGTTGGGAGATTTATTGTTGGTGGTGGGGGTCTATTGTTCCTGTGGTGGATCTGTTGTTGTTAGGGGGATCTTATGTTGCTTGGGGGGTGTCTATTGTTGCCGGGGGGGGGATCTATTGTTGCTTGGGGAGCTAGTGTGTACTGGCTGCAGGGGATCTATTTTACTGCACTTGATATTATCCTTAACAAATTCCATACAAATTACTTAGCACCACAAAATGATACATGATTCTGTTTTCTCTAAATGGGGTGGTACTGGGAGGTGGGTAGGGGGTGGAACCAAGGGACTATGCTCAGAGGCGGGTAGGGGGTGGAACCAAGGGACTATGCTCAGAGGCGGGTAGGGGGTGAAACCAAGGGACTATGCTCAGAGGTGGGTAGGGGGTGGAACCAAGGGACTATGCTCAGAGGCGGGTAGGGATTGGAACCAAGGGACTATGCTCAGAGGTGGGTAGGGGGTGGAACCAAGGGACTATGCTCAGAGGTGGGTAGGGGGTGGAACCAAGGGACTATGCTCAGAGGCAGGTAGGGGTTGGAACCAAGGGACTATGCTCAGAGGCAGGTAGGGGGTAGAACCAAGGGACTGTGCTCAGAGGCGGGTAGGGGTTGGAACCAAGGGACTATGCTCAGAGACGGGTAGGGGGTGGAACCAAGGGACTATGCTCAGAGACGGGTAGGGGTGAAACCAAGGGACTATGCTCAGAGACGGGTAGGGGGTGAAACCAAGGGACTATGCTCAGAGGCAGGTAGGGAGTGGAAGCAAGAGACTATGCTCAGAGGCGGGTAGGGGGTGGAACCAAGGGACTATGCTCAGAGACGGGTAGGGGTGGAGAAATGGGGTGATTTGTAAGAGGGTAATACAGTAAAACCTTGGATTGCACTTGTATATCAAAGCAAATTAACCCATAAGAAATAATGGAAACTCAGATGTTTTGTTCCACAACCATTTATTCATAAATCCTTCAGTTTATAGTCCATATAAAAATATTATAGCAATGTGATAGGTTGTGTAACCATAAAATGTCCATCCACAAATGACATCCTCCACAAGGGGATTAGAAGCTAAATCCAGCAGGAGCTCCAGAGAAGAGAGGCGCCTCTCAGCCTCGGTTTACACCAGAGGCGACACGACTTGCAGGTCGCCTCACCGAGGCGACCTGCACACGACTGCCCGGGCGACTTGCAAAACGACTTTTGTATAGAAGTCTATGCAAGTCGCCCCAAGTCGCCCCCAAAGTCGTACAGGAACCTTTTTCTAAGTCGGAGCGACTTGCGTCGCTCCGATTAGAACGGTTCCATTGTACTGAACGGGATGCTACTTGTCAGGCGACCTAGGTCGCCTGACAAGTCGTCCTAGTGTGAACCGAGCCTAAGTGTAGCAATATGGTTACATTTAATGAAAGTACAACATTTAGCAACTCACGTGGTTGATGATTAAAAGAGACACATCTAAGTATGCAGGCACCCGGGGTAAAGCTGTCCGCATAGACCATCCCCCGCTCCGCCGGCTCTCACCACTGTCAGTTTGCAATCGTGACCGGGAAGACTACCCTGCAGTAGAGCGATCTGAAAGCGAGGTTTGAAGCGCTCGTGGAGCACAGCACGGAAGGGATGTCGTCAATGTCGGTGTGGAGGATGGTCTATGTGGACAGCTTTACCCCAGATGCCTGCATACTTAGATGTGTCTGTTTCAATTATCAACCATGTGAGTTGCTAAATGTTGTACCTTCATTAAATGTAACCATATTGCTACACTTAGAGGCGCCTCTCTTCTCTTTTATACTCAGTTGTGACATGACGCTACTTGTATATCAAGACATCGCTTGTTTATCAATTCAAAATGTATAAAAAATGTTTGCTTGTCTTGCAAAACCGTCTCAAACCAAGTTACTCTCAATCCAAGGTTTTACTGTACCTGCACCTATTCTCTGAGAAAGGAAGCCCTGCCTGTAAGTGGACTATACCCCAATGACAAAAAAAATCTAACTAGCAACCTAACAGAGTAACAGAAAGCCTAAAAACTAACAAACTGACTATATACAATATACTGTATACACAAAATGGGGAACACATATCAACCAGGTAAACTGGAGATGCAGGGAACACACAAGAAGGGGGAACCAGGACTGGTATCATGATCATGAGGAGCAGATAAGAGGCAGTAGAGCACAGGATGCAGGGCAGGAGCAAGATCAAGGTCAGGATAAATGGCACACAGTCTCTGGCAGCAGAGCAAAACACAGCAGAGCAAAACACAGCAGAGCAAAACACAGCAGAGCAAAACACAGCAGAGCAAGAGGCACTAGTATTAATTCGACCACCTATGGCCAGCCTTAGAGGACTTAAATACCCTCCCGGCAGCCAGCATCAGGTGGAAACTGATTACTGGGATCTGCTGGCTGCAGGGAGACACCCGCTGGTGGACAACAGAACTACAACCTTCCGGTCTGGGAAGCACAGTGCCAGCACAGCAGGTGATCCACGTCCTGACACATGTTGTGGTGCTCAGTGTTTAAAAAAAAAAACGTCTTACACCTTTTTTTTGTGTGTTTTAGTGAATTAAGGAGCTCACTTAACCACTTTCTGACCAGCCACCGCAGTAAAAGCAGAATGGCACGGCTGGGCGCAAAGACGTTATGTAACATCGCCTCGCCCTGTGGTCACTAGGGGCGCGCATGCGTGCCCACTGCCTGCCTCCTGAGCCGATGCGAGTGCCGGGCGGTCGCGATCACCACCGGGCTCCCGCGATTGCTGGTGACACACCAAGAATCGGGATCTGTGTGTGTAAACACACAGTTTCCGGTTCTCTGAGGGGAGAAGAGACTGACCGTCTGTTCATTCAAATTATGAACAGCGATCTGTCATCTCCCCTAGACAGTCCCCTCCCCCCTTCAGTTAAAACACACACATAGGGAACACAAATAACCCCTTCATCGCCCCCTAATGGTTAACCCCTTCCCTGTCAGTGACATTTTTACAGTAATCAGTGCATTTTTATAGCACTGATCGCTGTATAAATGCCAATGATCCCAAAAATGTGTCAAAATTGTCAGATGTGTCCGCCATAATGTCGCAGTCCCGATAAAAATCGCAGATCGCCACCCTTACTAGTAAAAAAAAAATTAATAATAAAAATACCATAAAACTATCCCCTATTTTGTAGACGCTATATCTTTTGCGCAAACCAATCAATATACGCTTATTGCAATTTTTTTTTTTTTTTACCAAAAACATGTAGAAGAATACATATCGGCCCAAACTGAGGGAAAAAAAAAAGTTTTGTTTTTTTTATATATTTTTGGGGGATATTTATTATAGCAAAAAATTAAAAAAATATTGCGTTTTTTTTTTCAAAATTGACACTCTATTTTTGTTTATAGCGCAAAAAAATAAAAACCCGCAAAGGTGATCAAATACCACCAAAAGAAAGCTCTATTTATGGGGGAAAAAAATGTCAATTTTGTTTGGGCGCAACGTCGCGCGACCGCGCAATGGTCAGTTAAAGTGACGCAGTGCGTAATCGCAAAAAAAATGGCCTGGTCATTCGGCAGCCAAATCTTCCGGGGCGGAAGTGGTTAAAGTGGGTTTACAACCCACCTTAAATACCCTCCCAGCAGCCAGCATCAGGTGGAAACTGATTACTGGTATCTGCTGGCTGCAAGGAGAGACACCCGCTGGTGGACAACAGAACTACAACCTTCCGGTCTGGGAAGCACAGTGCCACCACAGCAGGTGATCCAGGTCCTGACGCGTGTTGCGGTGCTCAGTTTAAAAAAAAAACAAAAAACGACTTACACCTTTTTTCGTGTGTTTTAGTGAATTGAGGAGCTCATTTAAAATAAGGAGCTCGTCCTGGCTTAATGCATGAATTAACGTAGGTAACACGCTATGTATTAATGAACTGCTACAATGTGAACACATCCATAAGGTTCACTTTTATTTAACTCTCTTCCGTTTTCAATTCTTTCTAACAATCAAGCCCCCCCCCCTCCTCCCCCAACTGCCCATTGCCTAGCTTGTTACCTTCAATGGAAGGCAGTAAAATCTTTTCATCAGACAATTTCAGGTCTTTCCTCTTTCTTTCTCTTTTGAAAAGCGTTAGCGGAGATATTCCGCCTGGCGGCTGCATTTTTGAATGCTGCGCGTACGGCGGCTATAAGCCCCCTGATACTCATGTTCAAAGGATTCAGTTAAGCTTGGCCTGTAGCAAGTGTTAATTTGCATACATTAACCTCCAGCACCTACATATTTGCTGTAGACGCTTAATAAGCTCTATGGCACGGAGCTGGTCTGTGTGCGAAGACAGCGCGGATCGGCCAGGGACGTGCGCAGATGGCCCGACTGGGTTAATTGTATAATCATTGCTATTTATAAAGAACGTTTGCTGAGCTGTGTGATAAAATGGAAGAAGTCAAATATCCGCAATTGTATATGGAAGAGAGAAAGTACTGGGCATGGATTGGCTATTGTAAACCAGATGCGTTCAAAGGGGAATATATTTGGCCAGAGCACAGAGATAACATATATAGTTGCAGAAATGTAAGAACTGTACTGAAAGTAATGCAAAAATGGGCATGACTTTTTTTTTTTTTATCAACCACTTCAATACCAGGCACTTTCACCCCGCCCCTTCCTGCCCAGGCGCTGTCTCATTTTGAATGACAATTGCGCAGTCATGCAGCATTGTACCCAAACAAAAATTTTTATCATTTTGTTAACACAGATAGATTTTTCTTTTGGTGGTATTTAATCATTACTGGATTTTTTTTTTATTTTTATTTTTTCTAAATAAATGAAAAAAGACTGAAAATTGCGGGAAAAAAATATTTTTTTCTTGTTTCTGTTACAATGAAATGAAGGCGCTATCTCATTTTGAATGACAATTGCGCAGTCATGCAGCACTGTACCCAAACTAAATTTTCTTTTGGTGGTATTTAATAACCAGTGGATTTTTAAAAATTTTTTTTTTCTAAATAAATGAAAAAAGACTGAAAATTGCGGGAAAAAAAATAGTTTTTTACTTGTTTCTGTTACAAAGAAATGAAGGCGCTGTCTCATTTTGAATGACAATTGCGCCATCATACAGCACTGTACCCAAACTAAATTTTCTTTTGGTGGTATTTAATCACCAGTGGATTTTTTTTAATTTTTTTTTTCTAAATAAATGAAAAAAAACTGAAAATTGCGGAAAAAAAAATAGTTTTTCTTTGTTTCTGTATAAAGAAACGAAGGCGCTGTCTCATTTTGAATGACATTTGCGCGGTCATGCAGCACTGTACCCAAACCGAAATTTTTTATCATTTTGTTTACACAAACAGAACTTTCTTTTGGTGGTATTTAATCATCACTGGGTTTTTTTTTTTTTTTTTGCTAAATAAATTTTAAAAAGACTGAAAATTGTGAAAAAAAAAAATAGTTTTTCTTTGTTTCTGTTATAAAGAAACGAAGGCGCTGTCTCATTTTGAATGACAATTGCGCAGCCATGCAGCACTGTACCCAAAAGAAATTTTTATAATTTTGTTCACACAAATAGATTTTTCTTTTGGTGGTATTTAATCGCCACTGGATTTTTAATTTTATTTTTTTGCTAAATAAATAAAAAAAAAGACTGAAAATTGTGAAAAAAAAATCATTTTTCTTCGTTTCTGTTATAAATAAACGAAGGCTCTGTCTCATTTTGAATGACAATTGCGCGGTCATGCAGCACTGTACCCAAACCACATTTTTATCATTTTGTTCACACAAATAGAACTTTCTTTTGGTGGTATTTAATCACCACTGGATTTTTAATTTTATTTTTTTTGCTAAATAAATTTAAAAAAAGACTGAAAAGTGTGAAAAAAAAATAGTTTTTCTTTGTTTCTGTTATAAAGAAACAAAGGCGCTGTCACATTTTGAATGACAATTGCGCGGTCATGCTACACCGTACCCAAACAAAATTTTTATCATTATGTTCACACAAATAGAGCTTTCTTTTGGTGGTATTTAATCACCACTGGATTTTTAATTTATTTTTTTACTAAATAAATAATACAGGACTGAAAATTTTGAAAAAAAAATTGTTTTTTTACTTCGTTTCTGTTATAATTTTTTTTTAAATAAATAAAACATATTTCAGAAATTTAGCCCAAAATGTATTCTGCAAAATTTCTTTGGTGAAAATAACCCAAATCACAGTGTATATTATTTAGTCTGTAGGAACGTTATAAAGTCCACAAACTATAGGATATATATCTGAAAATTGATCAAGCCTGAAATACTGATCTCATTTCTTGAGGCCTGAAAATGACCCATTTTTGGAAATGAGACAGTCCAAGGTATTTAGTAAGAGGAATGGTGGGTTTCTTGAAGCTGTAATTTTTTGTCATAATTTTTTGGAAAACGAAGACATTTTTATTTTTTTATTTTTACTTTTTACATCCTGTCACCAGTGCAGTAGAGTATCATCATATAACTGGTGTGGCCGTGATCAGGGACACTGACTGGTGATAGTATGTAAACAAAAAAATGTTTTCATTTTTTTTTTGCTTTTTTTATTTTTATTTTTATTTTTTTATTTTTTTACATTTTTTTATTTATTTATTTATTTTTTTTTTTAATTAACCACTTTAATACCACGCACTTTCACCCCCATTTTGAATGACAATTGCGGTAGTCATGCAGCACTCTACCCAAACAAACTTTTTAGCATTTTGTTCACACAAATAGATTTTTCTTTTGGTGGTATATAATCACTGCTGGATTTTTTATTTATTTTTTGCTAAATAAATGAAAAAAGACTGAACATTTTGAAAAAAAACATGTTTTTCTTTGTTTCTGTTTTTTTTTTTAAATAAATAATTGTTCTTCATAAATTTAGCTCAAAATGTATTCTGTAAAATTTCTTTGGTGAAAATAAGCCAAATCACAGTGTAGATGATTTAGTCTGTAGGAAAGTTATAGAGTCCACAAACTATGGGATATATATCTGAAAATTGATCAATCCTGATGTACCGATCGCACTTCTTGTGGCCCGAAAAATGTCAGGACAGTAGAAATACCGCCCTAAATGACCCCTTTTTGGAAATTAGACAGTCCGAGATATTTAGTAAGAGGAATGGTGGGTTTTTTTAAGTTGTAATTTTTTGTCATAATTTTTTGGAAAATGAAGAAATTTTTATTTTTTTACTTTTACTTTTTAATTCAATTTATTTATTTATTTTTTTACATCCTGTCACCAGTTCAGTACAGCGTCATCATATAACTGGTGTGGCGGTGATCAGGGACACTGACTGGTGAAAGTATGTAAACAAAAAATTTTTCTTTTTTTTTTTCTTCATTTTTAAAAAATTTTTTTATTACACTTTTTTTCTTTTTCTTATTTTTTTACATTTTTTTTAACAAACTCTGACCAGAGCAATATAATGCTACCATAGTAACATAGTACCACTTTAGGGAAGCGATCAGTGATTTTTTTTTTTCACATTGTTTGCTTTTAGCAATGTATTACATTGCTATAAGCAAGCATTTTACTGAATGAAATGGAGTCATTCAGTCTGTTTTGTTGTGATTAGCTGTGATTGGTCAAAGCTAATCACATGGTACAGATGAGCTGTGATTGGTCCTGTCTGTACCATGGTATCAAATTAACCAATCACAGCTAGCAACACAATTATACACAATAGATGGAATGAAAGGAAGTCATCCATTGTGTACAATTGTCATGTGACCTGCTGTGATTGGTCACAGCGGTCACATGGTACCGACAGCGAGCCGGTACTCTGAACAGTCATCAGCTGTGTCCCTTGGACACAGTTGGGGACAGATCGCACCGCTGGCCGCGCGACCGGTGCTTCCTTTACAGGACATCGTTTGACGTCCAGTCCAGATAAGGAAGCACCCGCCCGGCCATGGTTTAACTTTAGGGCGGGACGGGAAGCGGTTGACTTACATAGGTCATTAACATGTTGGTAGAGTAAATCTTCTCCTCCTTCTATCTTCTCCTCATTTTCAAAGCAGAAGCAATGTGCCACCATTGAGTTCTTGATGAAGGAGGGGTGCAGGCTGTCCAACATCCTTCCACAGAAGGCTACAGAATTTTTATGGAGATGGCACAATTGGCAAGAGTCACCAAAGACAAGACATTGCTCTTTTCAATGGTGCCATCTCCATAAACATAATGTAACCATCGGACGGCCTGCACCCCTCCTTCATCAAAAACTCAATGACGGCACATTGCTTCTGCTTGGGATCCATTATTTACCTGCAATGAAAAAAGAAGAAGAGTTACTACAGAGGAAGAGTTACTCTACCAACATGTAACATTTGAATGACCTATGTAAGTTAATAAATAAAGTAAATTATTTTTGGTACAGCCCTTGTATACACTATATTACCAAAAGTATTGGGAAGATTGCCTTTACACGCACATGAACTGTAATGCCATCCCAGTCTTAGTCCATAGGGTTCAATATTGGGTTGGCCCACCCTTTGCAGCTATAACAGCTTTAACTCTTCTGGGAAGGCCATCCACAAGGTTTAGGAGGGTGTCTATGGGAATGTTTGACCATTCTTCCAGAAGAGCATTTGTGAGGTCAGGCACTGATGTTGGATGTGAAGGCCTGGCTCACAGTCTCCGCTCAAATTCATCCCAAAGGTGTTCTATCAGGTTTAGGTCAGGACAGTCAAGTTCCTCCACCACAAACTCGCCCATCCGTGTCTTTATGGACCTTGCTTTGTGCACTGGTGCGCAGTCATGTTGGAACAGGAAGGGGCCATCCCCAAACTGTTCCCACAAAGTTGGGAGCATGAAATTGTCCAAAATGTCTTGGTATGCCGACACCTTAAGAGTTCCCTTCACTGGAACTAAGGGGCCAAGCCCAACCCCTGAAAAACAACCCCCACACTATAATCCCCCCTCCACCAAATGATTTTTTTAATGAAAATCTGAGTGACCATTGAGGAAATAGCTTAACACCATCCCTCTGTTAATGGTTCAGTGTAAAATAAACAAATTTAAAAAATAAAATAAGCATTACTCCGTTCTTTATCATTCAATAGATAGGAATAAAAACTGTAAATACTATCCAAAATAATATTAGATTTAACATCATGAAAAATAGAATTAAAAAAAAAAAAAAAAAAAAAGGTAATAAACTTGTTTCCACTGTGCAGTCCCTGTAAATCTTCTTGAATATTATTTATGAGCCTGTACTATGGCTTCTTCCGTCTTTATTCGATACTAATGAAACCGAGTGGAGGAATGATCCAGGAAAGAACATCTTTATATTCATCTCTCATTTAATATATCTTTGCAATATGCACGTAGATTATTTCTAAATAGTACAACAAAATAACAGAAAAGCCACACAACGCTCTTTAGGAAGCAGTCAAGTCCTGTAACCGAATTGCTGGGGGAATGTGGCATAAAGCTGGATTCCGGATAATATCTCTATTAATAATTATCATAATCCAGGTATATAGGAAGCGGTGGGTTAGGATGAGCACTGACAGCTTCAGACTTACAATTCATATTCGGTGATGAGAGTTGTTCATCATGAGGGTGTCTACTTCAGCAGGGAGATGAAAATATTCTTATTATATTGGAGTGATGATAGGATAGGTGCTCAAAACCACTGCAGCAGAGACTTGAAACTGAACCCACAGGGAAGAAAATATTTTTCTCACTCCAGCTGCTGCTGCTAACTTTTTATTAGTTTAAAAATATCCAAACACCAGGGGGTCCAATTATAACCCATAAGGGGTCTATTAATAAACACCAGGGGGTCTAATTATAACCCATAAGGGGTCTATTAATAAACACCAGGGGGTCTAATTATAACCCATAAGGGGTCTATTAATAAACACCAGGGGGTCTAATTATAACCCATAAAGGGTCTAATAATAAACACCGTGGGTTCTAATTATAACCCATAAATGGTCTATTAATAAACACCAGGGGGTCTAATTATAACCCGTAAGGAGTCTATTAATAAACACTAGGGGGTCTAATTATAACCCGTAAGGGGTCTATTAATAAACACCAGGGGGTCTAATTATAACTCATAAGGGGTCTATTAATAAACACTAGGGGGTCTAATTATAACCCATAAGGGGCCTATTAATAAACACTAGGGGGTCTAATTATAACCCATAAGGGGTCTATTAATAAACACTAGGGCGTCTAATTATAACTCATAAGGGGTCTATTAATAAACACTAGGAGGTCTAATTATAAACCATAAGGGCTCTATTAATTAACACTAGGGGGTCTAATTATAACCATAAGGGGTATATTAATAAACACTAAGGGATCTAATTATAACCCATAAGGGATCTATTAATAAACACTAGGGGGTCTAATTATAACACATAAGGGGTCTATTAATAAACACTAGGGGTCTAATTATAACCCATATGGGGTCTAATAATAAACACTAGGGGGTCTAATTATAACACATAAGGGGTCTATTAATAAACACTAAGGGATCTAATTATAACCCATAAGGGGTCTATTAATAAACACTAAGGGATCTAATTATAACCATAAGGGGTCTATTAATAAATACTAGGGGGTCTAATTATAACCCATAAGGGGTCTATTAATAAACACTAGGGGGTCTAATTATAACACATAAGGGGTCTATTAATAAACACTAGGGGGTCTATTTAAATACGATAAGGGGTCTATTAAAAAACACTAGGGGGTCTATTTAAATTCTATAAGGGGTCTATATTCATAATTCATAAGTGTTACAAGATTGTCTGCTTGCTGTGATCCTCTGTAGTGGGGGGTC
This sequence comes from Lithobates clamitans, assembly GCA_037952925.1. Classification (NCBI taxonomy): domain Eukaryota; kingdom Metazoa; phylum Chordata; class Amphibia; order Anura; family Ranidae; genus Lithobates; species Lithobates clamitans. The sequence continues at coordinate 403,893 of JBBGZY010002311.1, forward strand.
ATGGCCATCTGGTAAGGAGCAACCCCTTCTATCCCTGGTGGTGGACCCTCCTTTGCTGTCACTGATTGAATTATCACTTGGACTTTTTTTGCACATTTTTGGACGAATTGGAGTTCTGAACACATTATATTGAATTTTCACTTATTGGGACATTAAGGTGGACTATTATCAATCGTTATCCACATCCATCTTTATTTCTAATTTTACACCTAATATCATGATAATTTTTTTCACTGAAGATTTTTATGTTATTTTGCACATGTATTAGCGCAATTCCTTATTTTTTATATTTATAATTCATAAGTGGTCAAATAGAAAAACCATAAGGGGTTTATTACTAATCTATAATAGGGTCCATTTATAAATCATAAGGGATCCATTCCCAGGATATTATCCCCACCCCCAATTGCAGGTTCAGTAGCATGTAAGAAACAGACACACTAAAAGCGGTTTTAAACCTTCCACCCATGGAATAGTGTTTGTGGATCACAATACTGGATGAAAAGCAATACAGTGCTTAATATTTTGGAAAGCAAAAGACATTCCATTACATTTGATTTCGGCCACATATCACATCCTCCATGAGTCTTCTCCTCTCTCCGAGGTCACCCACCTATACATGAACAGGTGGGCCCAATTCCTAGGTAGACCTATCAATCCCACATTGTGGAATAGGATCTGGGACTCCACCTTTAAGTCATCTAAATTACTTATACATGAACAGGTGGGCCCAATTGCTAGGTAGACCTTTAAGTCATCTAAATGTGTAGTACAGAAGGAGACCTCTATAAAAGTCCTTATGCTGTGGTATAAGACCCCTGAGGCCATCCATAAATTTAATCCCTCGCACTCAGCGTTGTGTTGGCGATGTGGGCTAGATATAGGTTCACTGTTCCATATCTTCTGGCTATGCCCTCTGATTAAACCCTTGTGGCACAAGGTGATGTTACTACTTCAGAAAATGGTGGATAAGACTCTCCCGCTTGACCCAATACATTATCTGTTGGGTCCCCCTTTACCTGGTATTGCTAAAATTATTAAGCGTCTGATATCCTATATCCTATTATCTGCCAAGAGAACTATCCCACTATATTGGCTATCCAATGCTCCCCCTCCTTGGTCTAGATTCCTCCAACTCATAGCCGACATTAGAAGAATGGAATACCTCATGGCTACAGTACACGATATCACCCAACAATTTAATAAAATATGGGAACCATGGGATCATTCGGAGTTTGGGTCTCCTCTCCCAGACTCTTTATATTAAAATAGATATCTGATAAACCTTTGAGTCCCTCTACAGACCTCACCCTTACTGTTTGCAGTAACCTGCTATCTTACATATGATGTTTGCTTTCCCTTTATGATGTTTATTCTTGTATATAACCTACAGCTATCTTTTGCATTTTGATACCTTGGACATTTTATATGTGCGCTACTATTTTGATTACATTGGTCATCCTTTGATTGTGACGTTTTGATACCTTGGACAACCTTTATATGCTCACTACTGTTTTGATGACATTTGTCATCTTTTGATTGTGATGTAATGGCTTCTTTTTGTTGTATAAAAATTTTAATAAAAAATACACTTATAAAAAAAAAACACATTCCAATACAGTTCTCATATAGGCATTAGCCAAGAGCTCCCCTTTAATGATAGTCTCTGAATACCCAGGGCATGGGCACACCACGCCGCTCTATTCTCCGTAGAGCCCAAGCTATTTCATAACTGATCTCCATCAAATTAATGCTAATTGATTATAATTATCTGGAGCGGAGGAGTGCATCCCTGCTCCGTTTAAGACAAATTCGCTAAGTCCCTGAGCTTAAATAAATTATGTGCAATGCCTATATTATTCAGCTATTAGATAATTGAAATTTTGTATGGGAAAGCTTTAAGTATAGGGAAAGGTATCTCCTTGGAGACACGCTGAGAGGAAACAGAAAAAATGTGATGAACATGTGTAGTTAATGCGTGCAAAGGGAAACTTGGATTAACCACATGAAGATATGTAGGGAAAATTCTATATTGCCTTGTATTTGAAACATTGCTATTGATCATGGAAGTAGAAAGAAGAATGAGTTGGCCGCCAATCAATGCACAAAATATGCATAGCATTATTATAACTTATGGTATATGGTAAAAGAAATGATAGAGTTCAAGTGTCTAAGTAAAGAGTACTGGTAATACTACAACTTACATATTCATTTTAGACTTGTGCTCTTCCAAACTTGTGGTAATAATTTAGGAAAGACCCTTTTCTGTTCCAGTATGATTGTGCCCCTGTACTGTATATAAAGCCAGCTCCATAAAGACATGGTTTGATTGGATTGGTGTGGAGGAACTCATGGTTTGATAGCTTTTTGGTGTGGAGGAACTCAACTCTGCACACAACCCTGACCTCAACCATACTGAACACCTTTGGGATGAATTGGAACAAGCCAGGTTATTAATATCTCTATATAGACCTGGGTTGATGAGTTTGGTGTGGAGGAACACCAGTGGCCTACACAGAGCCCTGACCTGAACCCTACTGAACACCTTTGGGATGAATCGGAAGAAGATAGGTTATCAACATCCCTATATAGACCTGGGTTGATGAGTTTTGTGTGGAGGAACACCAGTGGCCTACACAGAGCCCTGGCCTCAACCCTACTGAACACCTTTGGGATGAATCGGAACAAGCCAGGTTATTACCATCTCTATATAGACCTGTGTTGATGAGTTTGTTGTGGAGGAACACCATTGCTCTGCACACAACCCTGACCTCAACCCTACTGAACACCTTTGGGATGAATCGGAACAAGCCAGGTTATTACCATCTCTATATAGACCTGTGTTGATGAGTTTGTTGTGGAGGAACACCAGGGCTCTGCACACAACCCTGACCTCAACCCTACTGAACACCTTTGGGATGAATTGGAACAAGCCAGGTTATTAACATCCCTATATAGACCTGGGTTGATGAGTTTGTTGTGGAGGAACACCAGTGCTCTGCACAGAGCCCTGACCTCAATCCTACTGAACACCTTTGGGATGAATCAGAAGATAGGTTATCAACATCCCTATATAGACCTGGGTTGATAAGTTTGGTGTGGAGGAACACCAGTGGCCTGCACAGAGCCCTGACCTCAACCCTACTAGGTGAGTATTCTTTTTTTTTTTTTGGAAACTCATACTTCTCTTTTAAATCCTAGGGTTTGGACTGGTCTAATTTTGGGATGGGGGTAAGGAAACTATGATATTTCCTAACATATTGCACAGAATACCATATAATCAAGGCCCCACTCTATTAAAGCGGAAGTAAACCCATCCATAAAACAGTTTCAGTTCCGGCAAGTAACACTCCCATTGGTTGTGCTCTCAACCAATATGTCAAACCATCCAATGGCTGGTGTCTAAACTGATCACATGTGCAGCATCATGGCAGTTGTAGATTAAACAGAGGCAAAGAGCTGGCAGCTTCCTTGGCTAAAAACGATAGGGGGGGGGTAACTTACACTTTAAAGCAGAACTAAACACTCTCAATCAGCATGAACTATTTGTAATCCTTATGCTAAAAGCTTTAGTAAATAGATAGGAAGGTACATTATTTTTACTTGCTTTAACCACTACCTGACCAGTGCACGACGATGTATGTCGGCACAATGGCACAGCTGGGCAAATGGGCGTACAGGTACGTCGCCTTTAAATCACAGCATTGTGGGCGCCGCGTGCTCCATGACAGTGCCCACGGGTCCCGCGGACTCGATGTCTGCCGGGGGGCCCCCAATCGTGTCACAGAACAGAAGAAAGGGGAGATACCTTTGTAAACAGGGCATTTCCCCGTTCTGCCTAGTGACATGACAGAGATCTACTGCTCTCTGTCATCGGGAACAGTGATCACTGTCATGTTAGTGGAAGCCCACAGTTAGAATCACTCCCTAAGGCACACTTAACCCCTTGATCGCCCCCTAGTGTTAACTTCTTCCCTGCCAGTGTCATTTACACAGTAATCAGTGCATTTTTTAGCACCGATCGCTGTATAAATGACAATGGTCCCAAAATGGTGTCAAAAGTGTCCGATGTGTCCACCATAATGTCGCAGTCATGATAAAAATCACAGATCGCCGCCAGTACTACTAATAAAAAAAAATTAATAATAAAAATGCTATAAATCTATCCCCTATTTTGTAGACGCTATAACTTTTGCTCAAACCAATCAATATACGCTTATTGCGATTTTTTTTTTATACTAAAAATATGTAGAAGAATATATATCTGCCTAAACTGAGGAAAAAAAATAGGTTTTTTATATATATTTTTTGGGGATATTTATTATAGCAAAAAGTAAAAAATATTGCTTTTTTTTTTCAAAATTGTCGCTCTGTTTTTTGTTTATAGCACAAAAATAAAACCGCAGAGGTGACCAAATACCACCAAAAGAAAGCTCTATTTGTGGGGAAAAAAAGGACGTTAATTTTCTTTGGGTGCAGCGTCGCACGACCGTGCAAATGTCAGGTAAAACGACGCAGTGCCGAATTGCAAAAAGTGCTCTGGTTAGGAAGGGGGTAGAATCTTCCGGGGCTTAAGTGGTTAAACTTTATTTTATTTAATTTTTTTCAAACAAAAATGTTCTTAACAAAATTAAGCATGGTGAGATGGATGGATGGGGGGTGGGGGAGGTTATATTAAAAATAAATCAAATAGCGTTTTCAGTTTGGGGTGCTCAGATGCACTATAGTTCTGCTTTAAGCTTCATATTTACTATTCCAGGTTCTCTTCTAAGACCTGGAAAACAGAGCCATCTTTTTGAAGCATCTGCAAAGCAATAAATGGCTCACTATAGGCAAATTCATTCTAGAGGATTAACTTCAAGAAGGATACATTGTATAATGCTTACTCGAAAATAGCATCGGGTCCCATCAACCCCCCTATGCTCTGTGAATAATGTTTCCCAGATTAATATTTTCAGCTCTTCTATCTGATTTCAGAGATCTCACAATGGGCGCTAATTTTAAAGATTTACCCTTTTTTTGCCAAATTGCTGAGGGGTGATGGAATGCGTTCAGAAATAAGGTCTGTCTCTCTTTTTCTTAGGAATCAAATATTCGTATAATTCAGAAATATTGTGTTATTAAAGTGCAACGTAGTACATAGATATTGAGAATAAAGCGATCATCTGGTTAAATAGAAACATCATTATTTTAATCATGGTAGTATATGGAATTTTGAATCTCTCTCTCTCTCTCTCTCTCTCTCTCTCTCTCTCTCTCTCTCTCTCTCTCTCTCTCTCTCTCTCTCTCTCTCTCTCTCTCTCTCTCTCTCTCTCTCTCTATATATATATTTATATATATATATATATATATATATATATATATATTTATATATATATAGATAGATATAGATATATATATGCAATATATATGCAACTGTTTTAATGTTTGTGATTATTATCTGTAGTTACCAATATATTTCCATATACAGTTTATCGTGTATTAGTTCAAGCATTAGCTCCAGTGATCAATTCCACCACTTTGAAGCACAAGCTGACATCGGGGGTGCTATGTAACGGTAATGCCGTGTACACACGGTCAGAATTTCCGACAACAAGTGTTTGAGAGCAGGTTCTCAAATTTTCCGACAACAAAACTTGTTGTCGGAAACTCCAATCGTGTGTACCCAATTCCGACGTACAAAGTTCCACGCATACTCGGAATCAAGCACAAGAGCCGCACCGGCTATTGAACTTCATTTTTCTCGGCTCGTCATACGTGTTGTACGTCACCGCGTTCTTGGCGATCGGAATTTCCAACAACATTTGTGCGACCGTGTGTATGCAAGACAACGTTTGAGCCAACATCCGTCGGAAAAAAATCCACGGTTTTGTTGTCGGAATGTCCGATCGTGTGTACGCGGCATAAGAATTAAAAAATATCCTCATTTCACATTCTATTAATTCACGTCTGTCCCTGACCACAAGGAGCTTACAATCAAAGTTCCCTATTGCACATACACTATATTACCAAAAGTATTAGGACACCTGCCCTTACACGCACATGAACTTTAATGGCATCCCGGTCTTAGTCCGTAGGGTTCAATATTGAGTTGGCCCACCCTTTGCAGCTATAACAGCTTCAACTCTTCTGGGAAGACCATCCACAAGGTTTAGGAGTGTGTCTATGGGAATGTTTCACTATTCTTCCAGAAGCACATTTGTGAGGTCCGGCATTAATGTTGGACCCAAAGGCTTGTCTTGCAGTCTCTGCTCTAAGCTTCAACTCTTCTGGGAAGGAGGTCCACAAGGTTTAGGAGCAGAAGAGCATTTGTGAGGCCAGGCGCTGATGTTGGAGAAGGCCTGGCTCGCAGTCTCCACTCTTAATTCATCCCAAAGATGTTCTGTTGGTTCCGGGACTCTGTGCAGGCCAGTCAAGTTCCTCCACCCCAAACTCGCTCAGAATTCCCTGAAACCACCAACAGCTATCATTTATTGAAGGAGGCAAACAATAGAAGTTCTGCATTTCTCTCAGTGAAGAAAACAGTAGCATCACCTAATTCCAGAAAATAAAGATGTGCCCCCCCCCCCCGTGTCTGAGCATTGGACGTTCATGCCCAGTCTTCATAATATGTCTCTATCAACAGCACGTTCTTCATTCTATCAACTTTATTCTATAATGAGCCCTGTGAGGATAAATTAAGGAAAAGTAGTCCTCATCAATCTCTCTAATGACTTTTTGGGAAGAATTCACATTGTATTTAGGACATTTGTAGAGCATTCCCAATTGTGGCCTCATCTGCCAGGGCTCCACAGTGACAACGTATGAGGAACTTCATGAAGAAGTTTAGATAGCTGATGCTCAGTTATACTTGTTGGCATGTCATAAAAAAAAAATTACAGGTAGCAAATTAGTTCTGAACACATTCCCTGGGAGAAAATCAGTAGGAAAATGGACAATGCGATGTGTGCATAGGTGTCCGCGCAGGGTGTGCCAGATGTGCCCAGGCACACCCTAATCACCCTGTGCAGCACAGAATTCCCCCTACTGCCCTGCCCCCCACCTTCCCCCACAGTGCTGCCAGCTTCCCTTCTCTCCTCTCCCACCGGCTGTTGCTAAGGGGATGTTTTAGGGTGAGTGGGGGAAGGGGCCAGTAAATATGTAATTTACTGGCCCCTTCACTTTCTAAATGAACATTGTGAGTGATTGTTAGTGTGTGTTTGAGCTTTGGGGTGCACACCCTAATGAAATAGGCTGTGCACACCTATAAATGTGTGGCAGCACCGAAAGCTGAAAATTGACCTGGGCAGGAAGGGGTGAAAGTGTCCAGTATTGAAGTGGTGAAATAAAGTTTTTACACTTTGGGTATCCAGCCGGTCTAGGGTTACTACATGCAAATTACGGGTCGCTTGTGAGTGCAATTTTAATTTGCTTTTATTATATTAAATTGGTATATTTAACATACTACACCACTTGACCCTTCTTGCGCTGCTTTTCTGTTTGTGTTCAGTATGTTCCATGCCCACCTTAATAAAAAAAAAAAAAACTCAAATTACTCCTGTGAGTAGTGATAGCTTGGAAAAAAAAAAGTTATTTCCAATAATTAAGCTTAATTTGAAAGCTCTCAAGAACCCTCCAGAACTTTCAGCGCAGTGAATTCACTTGCATGTTCGGAATGCTAAATGCGAAACCATTATATGTCGAAAATAACTTTGAAACGTTATCTGTCTCCGAAGAATAGAACAATTGTATTGACCTTGCTGGAAATTAAACTGGAATAAAAGCTTTTAATTTGTAATTTGCAGCCTTTAAAGAGCAGCTACATTAAGAACAATGCCATGACTATATTCCGCCGGCCCCATTAAAATACCGGCGCGGCGAGGCTTTCATTTCTGTTATGTTAGGAATAGGAATGAGCAGTTAGATAGACCATTGCTTGATAAAACCAACGTATAGATCTGGAATGCTGTATTGTAATGTTGAATTCTTGTTCAGAGACCACAGCTGCAAGTTAGCATCAGTCAAAGAATGAAAAAAAAAAAAAAACCCTCAGGCATGTATAATAAGGCCTTGCAACTAGCAACATGCATTGAGACCGACCATAGACAGGAAAGTTATATGGTGAAGGACGAGTGAAGGGAGATCTACAAAGCATTGTCAAGTACTAAGTCCCCAGGAACTTCCACATTCCCTTTTCCCCGACTAAGATGGCAAGCTGAAAAGGTGCACATAGCGAACGCTGAACTCCGGGATCAGCAAATATTGTTTAAATCCATTGATGATGTACAATATCTCACAAAAGTGAGTACACCCCTCACATTTTTGTAACTATTTTCTTCTATCTTTTCATGTGGCAAAACTGAAGTAATGACACTTTGCTACAATGTAAAGTAGTGAGTGTACAGCTTGTATAACAGTGTAAATTTGCTGTCCCCTCAAAATAACTCAACACACAGCCATTAATGTCTAAACCGCTGGCAACAAAAGTGAGTACACCCCTAAGTGAAAATGTCCAAATTGGGCCCGAAGTGTCAATATTTTCTGTGGCCACCATTATTTTTCAGCACTGCCATAACCCTCTTGGGCATGGAGGTCACCAGAGCTTCACAGGTTGCCACTGGAGTCCTCTTCCCCTCCTCCATGATGACATCACAGAGCTGGTGGATGTTAGAGACCTTGCGCTCCTCCACCTTCCGTTTGAGGATGTCCCACAGATGCTCAATAGGGTTTAGGTCTGGAGACATGCTTGGCCAGTCCATCACCTTTACCCTCAGCTTATTTAGCAAGGCAGTGGTCATTTTGGAGGTGTGTTTTGGGTCGTTATCATGTTGGAATACTGCCCTGCGGCCCAGTCTCCGAAGAGAGGGGATCTTGCTCTGCTTCAGTATGTCACAGTACATGTTGGCATTCATGGTTCCCTCAATGATCTGTAGCTCCTCAGTGCCGGCAGCACTCATGCAGCCCCAGACCATGACACTCCCACCACCATGCTTGACTGTAGGCAAGACACACTTGTTTTTGTACTCCTCACCTGGTTGCCACCACACACGCTTGTCACCATCTGAACCAAATAAGTTTATCTTGGTCTCATCAGACCACAGGACATGGTTCCAGTAATCCATGTCCTTAGTCTGCTTGTCTTTAGCAAACTGTTTACAGACTTTCTTGTGCATCATCTTTAGAAGAGGCTTTGAAGTAGGAACAGGGGTCAGTTTATATGGCCATAGTTATGTGTGTAGTAAGACTGATTTAGAATTTCAGCTAAGGATCATATTTCTTGTATTTTATGTTGAAGCTACTTGTGACTTCCCCATCAATTTGCTACATTCCTCTTTCTGTGCAAAAAGCTTGCTTGCTGACATAATTTAAGACAGATGAAGGAACCGCTATAGCATACTGCAGAGAAACGAAAGTTTAGTAAAAAAAGCTAATAATATATATTTTTGCAGAACTTGTCTGATTTTAGGATGCATACGTTGATTTTTAAAAGGTTAGAATGTCTGGTATAAAGAAGTGTGCCGCCTGTTTGCTTGTGACGTAATATGCTAAAAATTATATCTACACTGTATTCACTGTATCTGGGACTCTTGACGTGTAGACACGAGTCGGGTCAGGAGCTTCCATTCTTTTCTGGCCAGAAAGATGGAATAAAAATCTCGCATACCAGAGTTCATTGTCCAACTGTCATATACTGATATTCTGCTACTTTAGCTTCCTTCTGGGACGACAGACCAATTTGATGCAGTGTGCGGCATATGGTCTGAGCACTGACAGGCTGACCCCCCACCCCTTCAACCTCTGCAGCAATGCTGGCAGCACTCATATGTCTATTTCCCAAAGACAACCTCTGGATATGACGCTGAGCACATGCACTCAACTTCTTTGGTTGACCATGGCGAGGCCTGTTCTGAGTGGAACCTGTCCTGTTAAACCGCTGTATGGTCTTGGCCACCTTGCTGCAGCTTAGTTTTAGGGTCTTGACAATCTTCTTATAGCCTAGGCCATCTTTATGAAGAGCAACAATTCTTTTTTTCAGATCCTCAGAGAGTTCTTTGCCATGAGGTGCCATGTTTAACTTCCAGTGACCAGTATGAGAGAGTGAGAGCGATAACACCAAATTAAACACACCTGCTCCTCATTCACACCTGACACCGGGGAGGGAAAATGGCTAATTGGGCCCTATTTGGACATTTTCACTTAGGGGTGTACTCACTTTTGTTGCCAGCGGTTTAGACATTAATGGCTGCATGTTGAGTTATTTTGAGGGGACAGCAAATTTACACTGTTATACAAGCTGTACACTCACTACTTTACATTGTAGCAAAGTGTCATTTCTTCAGTGTTGTCACATGAAAAGATATAATAAAATATTTACAAAAATGTGAGGGGTGTACTAACTTTTGTGAGATACTGTATATTCTTTTTGAGTCTTGGTGTCTCTGTCAGGGGTCAGGCTCTGAGACCAATGGCTATGGCAGTAGAGAGGCTCCCATTGAACAGTAGGAAAGGTATACAACCCAAAGAACGGTAACAAGTGGTTGCAGGTTGGGATCAAGCAGAAGCATAGTCGAGAAACAAGCCAAAAGTAGGTAATGAGTGGTAGTGAAGATAAGAACCTCTGCAGGTGTGCAAAGAAGCAAGATATCAGCTGGAGAGAGCACAATAATCTGGCAAACAGGAAGTGCAGAGACATGGCTTAAATCAGAAATTTAATGGGGGGAGCAAAGAGATCAAGTTTTAAGAGAAACAGGAGACAAGGCAAGAAAGTCCTAAGAGATCAAATTCCGATAAGGGGCTGTCCAGCATCTCGGGTGGCACTGCGAAGAGAGCTACAGCCCGACATTACAGAGGTCGCGGGTTCGGATCCAGATTCCTGCCCCTTGGTGTGCTTTGTGTATTTCTTCTGGATCTGTGTAGTAATCCAGTGTGAGATTTTACCTCTGTGAAGGAGCCCCTTCCTGTAGTTTTCTGCAGGCAGCCTGTAGGGGGTGGGGATGGCTGGGCCCCTACCATAGCTCTGTCCAGGAATAAGGACCATAAATGAGCTTGCTTTGTTAAACACAGGGTTTTTTTTTCAGTGGGAACGCGGGGGGAACACAGTTCTGGTACCCCCAGCACTGAATGGGTGCTGGGGGTGTGCTGGAGAGTCTATTGTTCTTGGAGGGGGGTCTATTTTTTGTATGGCGGAGATCTGTTATTGTTCCTTTGGTGGGGGGGGGGGGGCTGTGTTGCTGGTGAGGTCAGTTGTTGCTGAATGGAATTTACTGTTGGGGGAGGGGTCTATTGTTGCTGGTTGTTGGGGGATCAATTGTTGCTGGAGGGTATCTATTTTTGCGTGGCAGTCTATTGTTGCTGCAGAGCTCTGTTGTTGCTCCTGGGGGGAATTATTGTCATTGGTTGGGCTTATGTTGCTGGGGGGGGTCAATTGGGTCAATTGTTGCTGGAAGGGATCTACTGTTGAGGGAGTGGTCTATTGATGCTGGCTGCTGGAGAGTATTATGGTGCTGGGCTGATGCTAAATCTGTTGTTGCTACCGAGATCTATTGTTCTTGGGGGTCCATTGTTACTGGGGGATCTATTGTTGCTGGGAATCACCAAGGTGCCACCACCAAATGATACTTGGTTTTGTAGTCTCTAAAAGGGTGGTACTAGGAGATGGGTAAGGGGTGGAACCAAGTTATGGTAGATAGGGGGGTGGAGTAGAGCTGCATGATTCTGGCTAAAATGAGAATCACAATTTTTTTTGCTTGGAATAAAGAGCACGATTCTCGAGGCGTAACATCGTCTTTCACATTATACAAAAAAAATTAGGCTAACCTTACTGTTTAGTTTTTTTTTTTATAATTCATTAAAGTGTATTTTTTCGAAAAAAAAAAAATGCATTTGAAAGACCGCTGTGCAAAAAGTGTGACATATAATATTGCAACATCCACCATTGTATTCTCTAGGGTCTCTGCTATATATATATATATATATATATATACTGTATATATATATATATATATATATATATATAATGTTTGGGGGTTCTAAGTAATTTTCTAGCAAAAAATAATGATTTTTACTTGAAACCAACAAGTGTCAGAAAAAGGTTTAGTCTTTAAGTGGTTTAACGTCCCTCATTTACAGACTGAAGTTCATTCCTTTGATCCAAAGAACAAAACGTTACAATGTTTATAGTTAGCTCAGGGCTGAGGAATGTTGTGAAACTTGGCAGACTGCCTGTTTTTTTTTTTTTTTTTTGACAACTGTGGGCTTGAGCAGAAAACTCTGCATAGAATCGGGAAAATGCTTTGTTAAGATCGCGAGGGGGGAAATAATCGCGATCTCATTTCTTAACGATTACAGTAATTGTGCAGCTCTAGGGTGGAGTCAAGAAGTGACTCAGAAATGGGGGAGTCCCTGCACATATTCTCTGAGAATAAAAGCCCTGTTTAAAGGAAATAAAAAATAAATAACAGACCTACTGGCTGGATCACCAGGTGAAAACAAAAAAATGTAAAAAGGTTTGAAAAATGGAAGTTAAGAATCGGTAAGTTGCAATTATACGATTTTGTTTTTGGGTTTAAAGAGGAAGTAAACACGGCCTCTTCTTTTTTTTTTTTTTTTTGGTCACCTGCAAAGTAAAGGCATAATATGCTAGTATTCATCACATACTAGCACATTATGTGAAACTTACCTGCAAAACGAAGCTCTCGTCGTCACCCTGCTGGTGGCCGCATCCATCTTTGCCCGTCTGGAGCAATGTCCCTCTGTCCATCATTCCTCCTCATTTGTCCATCATTTTGGTCTGATCTATATAGTTGTATATAAAATGCACTTTTTATCTATCAAAAAGTGTTTTCCAGCGCTAAACCTTTCATCTGATTTCGAAATTTGCTGCATTTATAAATTCCAAAAGCCAATATAAAGGAATAGTAGTGGTAAAAAAAAAATCACTTGTGGGTTTAACCAATCTTGTTTTTCTTGTACAATTCTCCTTTAAGAGGGCGTGGCAAGGGGCGTGTCCTATACTTTTGCTGATAGGTGTCCCTCCCATCTCAAAAAGTTTGGAGGTATGCCTGCAGGTAAGCCTTACTATAGGGGTACTTATAGGTACAAACATTAGAGGGAAGTTTACTTCCTCTTTAATACTGCCTTAAGACTCCCGTATCATCGACTGTAATCTGGGCACCTACCTGTAGGTGAGACAAGTCTGTCACCCCAATTTAATCCAATGAAATATTACAGGCAGCAGTTGTGGCAGGCCGAATATATAGAAGAAAAGCATCAGGAAAGATTTTGAGGATCTTTTTTTTTTTCTTCTAGCCATTACTTTGTCGGGGGGGCCGCAGCTGTGCGAGTGTTAAAACGATTAAGGTTCTCAGTGTTTGGCTCAGTTGCGGTTTTCGGAATAAGGATAAATAATCAATGATCGCGTCCTGCAGCTATTTCTCATGAAAGAAACATCTGGAGATGGTCGCTTGTAAAATGTTACACTGGCAAATCGCCACCCAGGTATAAGCCGTCCCCGGGGGGGGGCATTGCATCGTTTTATTACCTTCCGCATATCTGCAGAGCTGGATACCATCTCAAGGACGTTAATTGTGCCTTTTGTAGATAAGGCCAGATGGAAGATTGGAGCTGTGGAATAAGAACATGTGGGCTTCATATATATATGTATGTATATATATATATATATATATATATATATATATATATATATATATATATACGGTATATATATATATACATATACATATATATATATATATATATATATATACATATATATATATATATATATATATATATATATATACATATATATATATATATATATATATATATATATATATATTGTACCAGTGTGAGAGCTGCTGGATTGCCCGGGGTCTAGTATGTTCGATTTTCACATAAAAAAAAAAAAAAAGGACGTTTCCAAAAACTGGAATCAAAGGCAAACGAGAGTGAGTGAGCACATATTTTATATTATATTTTTATTATATATATTATTATTATACAAGATTTATATAGAGACAACAGTTTGCACAGCGCTTCACAACGTTAATATTATTATTATTATTATCATCAATTAATTTAATGGGGTGTTGTTTGACTTATTATTATTATTTTATGTTGAATTTTTCAAGTTGCACGCGGGAGCCGCTGGTCACGGCACACGGGGCAGCCATTTCTTCAGAGCGCATTCTTTAGTTGTACAGTTTTATAGATTTTGCCCATAGTGGACAATATATCTAGGGCCAGACTTTTTTTTTTTTTTAGATATAATATTAGAGGTTTAGGGTTTGATTTACTAAAGGCAAATTGGCAGTTGCTCCAGAGCTTACTAAATGAGGTAAAGCTTCACGTTGCAAAGAGTACCCAATTCCATGCATAGAATATTTGAAAAAAAAAAAAAAAAAAAAACAGCATTTTTGCTTGCACATGATTGGACGAGGGAAGTCAGCAGAGCTTCTGCTCATTTACTAAGTTCTGGAGCAACTGCACTTGCAAAGTGCATAGTCCATTTACCTTAGTAAATCAACCCCTTTGTTTTTTGTTTGTTTTTTTTTGTCTTAGATATAGTATTTAGTGTTATAGCATGATTGTTTTATTTCTTTTTTAGTTTTAAATTGTAGTATTTAATGTTATAGCATTATTATTATTATCATTATTATTATTTGTATTAGTTATATTATTTAGAGTTATTACATTTTTTGTTTAAATATAGTATTTAGAGTTATGGTGTTATTTATTTATTTATGTTTTGTTAGTTGAGTTAGTTTTAGCTTTAGTATTTAAAGCAAAAACAAAGTGCAAAGTGCACTGTCTATTTACCTTAGTAAATTAACCTCTTAGGGTTATTTTTTATTTTTATTTTTTTATTTTTAGGTTTAGTATTTAATATTTTAGCATTATTATTATTATTATTATTATTATTATTATTATTATTATTATTATTATTATTATTTGTATTATTATTTGTATTATTATTATTATTATTATTATTATTATTATTATTATTTGTATTATTATTATTATTATTATTATTATTATTATTATTTGTATTAGTTATAGTATTTAGAGTTATCACATTTTTTTGTTTAAATATAGTATTTGGAGTTATAGTGTTATTTGTTTATTTATGTTTTGTTAGTTGAGTTCGTTTTATCCTTAGTATTTAAAGTAATAGTATTCTTTCTTTTTTTTTTTTTTTTTTATTTCATATATAGCATTAAAGTGTTTGTTACCCCAACATTTCATATTCCCGATATGTGCCTGCTGTACCGTGCACTTGTATGTGAAATCCCTGGTGTTCCTGCTAGTCCACCTGCTTTCCTATTTAAAAACTGACCACACTAAGCACGAGAGCACACCGTTTTTATATCTATAGAAAAATGCTTTGCCTTTCATTTCTATTTTAAACGAAATGGCTTGTTTTACAAGGTAATCGTTGACAACCGCGTTAAGTGTTGCAGCATTATTTGTTGAAGTTTTAGGTATTTGAAGTTACAGCATTTTCTTCTTTAGATTTATATATAGTATTTAGCTTTATAGCATTATTTTTTTTTTCTATTAGATATACCATACGTAGTATTTGGAGTTATAGCATTATTATTATTTTTTTTTCGTTTAAATATATTATTTGAAGTTATAGTGTTATTTATTTATTTTTTACATATAATATTTAGAGTTATACAATTATTATATAGCATTATAGTTCACTATAGTATTAATTATTGCGTTAGGGCATTTATCTGCTTTTTATATCTGTGTGCGTCCTCACTGGAGAGATTCGCCCTCTGGATGTCACCCAGACAGAAAGTGATGGAAATTTCCAGTTGTCATCTGAATGTTGGAAGGTGGGCACATGTTCTGGTGACCAGCTGTCCAAAGGGATTTCCCTTCCCCTTGGAGAGATTTGTTTTCCCTTTCTGTCATATCTCAAAGAAGCAAAAAAAAAGTGTTTTTACAGAACATAAAAAAAAAGTTTGGCTTTAACTTTCCTGGAGGTTGCAGTGATTACAAGATTTGTTATAATACTTTTATAAATTAGCCACAGTGGGGTTGATTTATTAACCACTTAAGGATCGGGCCTATTTTTCAACCTTGTTTACAAGTTAAAATCATTTTTTTTTTTTTGCTAGAAAATTACTTAGAACCCCCAAACATTATATATATATTTTTTTTTTCTAACACCCTAGAGAATAAAATGGCGATCGTTGCAATACTTTCTCTCACGCCGTTTTTGCGCACTTTTTTTTGAAAAAATACATCTTTTTTAATTAAAAAATTAAGGAACAGTAAAGTTAGCCCAATTTTTTTTTTATATTGTGAAAGATGATTCCAGGCTGAGTAAATTGATACCCAATATGTCACGCTTCAAAATTGCACCCGCTCGTGGAATGGCGACAAACTTTTATCCTTATAAATATCCATAGGCAGCGTTAAAAAAAATTCTACCGTTTGCACGTTTTGAGTTATAGAGGAGGTCTAGGGCTAGAATTATTGCTCTCGCTCTAACGACCGCGGCGATACCTCACATGTGTGGTTTGAACACCGTTTTCATATGCGGGCGCAATTTACCTATGCGTTCGCTTCTGCACGCAAGCTCGGCAGGACGGGCGCATTAAAACTTTTTTTTTTCTTATTTATTTTACTATTTATTTTTTATTTTTGTACTGTTCTTTTAAAAAAAAAATTGTGTCACTTTTATTCCTATTAAAAGGAATGTAAACATCCCTAGAAAAAAGCATGACAGGACCTCTTAAATATGAGATCTGGGGTCAAAAAGACCTCAGATCTCATATTTACACTATATGCAAATGCAAAAAATAAAATAAAAAATCGTTTGGAATTTTTTTTTTAAAAACTGTCCTATAAACCACTTCAGCCCTGGAAGAATTCACCCCCTTAATGACCAGAGCACTTTTTTGTGATTTGGCACTGCGCCGCTTTAACTGACAATTCCGTGGTCGTGCGATGTGGCACCCAAACAAAATTGACATCCTGTTTTTCCCACAAATAGAGCTTTCTTTTGGTGGCATTTAATCACCTCTGCGGTTTTTATTTTTTGCGCTATAAACAAAAAAAGACTGACAATTTTGAAAAAAAAAAACAATATTTTTTACTTTTTGCTATAATAAGTATCCCCAAAAAATATATAAAAAAAACCAAAATGCCTTGTTTATGTAGGCATCTCCCCGTTTGCCTCTCTGTGTCACGGTCGCGGGCCACAAGCGAACATCCAGTTCACAGGACCACACTCCCGCTAACCTGCGATGACAGAGGGACGTATGGTAACACTGATGTGCGCAGCCGCGCCATTCTGCTGACGCACATCATCGTGCAGCGGTCGGCAAGCGGTTAAGAGCTATGGGCGGAAATGATGTTTTGACGTTGGTTCCGCCCTGCAATGGTATGGAGCTGGGTGGGGGCCATCTTACCCTCGGCAGCCAGACAAGCAGGGCAAAGGATACTGATTGCCTCCGCCACTGCCAGCGGCTCCAGTAAGCGGTGTAGGGCACCAGAGCACGGCGGGAGGGGGGCCCTCTCCCACCACCGATAAAAGTGATCTCGTGGCAAATCCGCCACAGACCACTTTTTCTGAAAGCGGACTGCCCGCTGAAGAAGTGGACACTCCTTTTTATTCATCCTTCTTTATTCTTTCTATCTTCTTTATTCATCTTCTTTATTCTTTGTCTTCTTTCTTCTTTTTCTTCTTCTAACTTCTTCCTTTTTTCTTCTTCCTTCTTTTTGTTCTCTTCTTCTTCTTCTTCCTTCTTTTTGTTCTCTTCTTCTTCTTCCTTCTTTTTGTTCTCTTCTTCTTTTTCCTTCTTTTTGTTTTTTTCTTCTTCTTCTTCTTCTTCTTCTTCTTCTTCTTCTTCTTCTTCTTCTTCTTCTTCATCTTCTTCTCCCTTTTTTCTTCTTACTTCTTTCTTCTTCCTTCTTTCTCTTTCTTTCTTCTTTATCATCTTTTTTCTTCTTCTTTCTTCATCCGTCTTTCTTTTTTTTCCTCCTTCTGCCATTTTCATTCTACCTTCGTCTTTCTTTCTTCTGTTTTCGTCTTCTTCCTTCTTCAGCCTCTTTTTTCCTTCTTTCTTCTTCCTTCACTGTTGTCTTTCATTCTTTTTTCCTTCTTTCATCGTCTTTTTTTCCTTTCGTCTTCATCTGTGGATGTTGAACAGCCTGTTCCCGTCCTTCATCAAGAACTCAGTGACAGCACCTTGCTTCTGCTTGGAATCCATTATTTACCTGCAATGAAAAAGGAAAAGAGTTGCTTTAACAACATATGAACCCTAAACAACCTATGTAAATTACTAAAGAAGTTACCGTATATACTCGAGTATAAGTCGTTCTGAGTATAAGTCGAGACCCTAATTTACCACAAAAAAATGGGAAAAACTTATTGACCCGAGTATAAGACGAGGGTGAGAAATGCACAGCTACTGTAAGTGGAAAAGATGGTCAACAATGCCCATTTGCAGCATCACTGTGCCCATTTGCATGCCTCACTGTGCCCATTTGCAGCCATAGGTCCCCCGAACTTCAAACTCGGTAGTTAAGGGTTCCTAGATGCCCCCTAGCTGCAGCCAAAATTTGGGGTCTCTGAACCCAAAGGGTCCCGAAATGGCATTGCTGCAGATGGACACAGTTGACCGAATTTAGGGCCCCGTATCTCGGGGCCAATTAGTGCTAAGAACCCCAAATTTGGTGTGCAAACCCAGTGGACCTAGCACCATAAAATTTCCAAAGCTAGGGTTCCTAGCACCAAGTGGCCCTGAGATATGGGGCCCCAAATTCGGTTCAGAAAATGTCAAGCACTTTTCTGCAGTAGAGAATGACATTTTCCGAACCAATTTTGGGGCCCCATATCTCAGGGCCACTTAGTGCTAGGAACTCCAGCTTGGTTATGTTGTGGTACCCGTTCCACTGGGTTTGCACGCCAAATTTGGGGTTTCTAGCACCAAGTGGCCCTGAGATACGGGACCCCAAAGTCGGTTCGGAAAATGAAATTTTTTTGCTGCAGAAAAGTGCTTGACTCGAGTATAAGTGGAAGGGGGCACTTTCAGCACAAAAAAATGTGCTGAAAAACTCGACTTATACTCGAGTATACTGTATATGGTATGCCCATTTTTGCATGACTTTTGGCACAGTCTTCATATAACTTTGGTACTAGGGAGGGGGGGCTGCAAGGAACCAAAATGCATAAAAAAGCTGCCCATATCCCCATATCCAAACAGCCAATGGGGGGGGGGGGGGGGTTGATTTCTTTCAGCATGGAAAGTTCAGAAACTGGAATTTTGCCCACCACATTTGAAACCACAGGTTATTCTGAATAACAACAATACTTAGATTTAGGTTTTTCGTCTGTATTCCAATATTTGGGGTGGGTATTGATTTTCACCATTCTTGGAATGTTGCCTTATTCCACACCTACATAGACAATTGTAGATGTAGATCTCTATCCCAGTCGAACAAGTCAATTTATGATTGAGAGGACCCGCTTCATCTTTGTAAAGTGGAGAAGTTATTGAATGACCCCCAGTAAGGTAATGTTCTGCGGGCGAAATCTCTCCATCTTTCCTCTTTTTCCCCCCCAGGGATGAATTTCAAATTGCAGAATATTTTTGGCCTGGAATATTATCACTTAGCTGCAGTACATCAGGGATCTGTGAAATTAAAATGTGGCTTATATTGCCAAAAATGAATTTCCTCAGTGTAACATAAAAGCTTGTAATAGGAAAAAAAAAAAAAAAAAAACCACGTCCAACAAATCATTTTACAGTAAGCACAATGCACTGGAGGAGCTTCTAATGAGTACAAGAGAGTTTTCCATTAAGAACTTGGGTGGCCCAGCTCCAACTTTGTCCCACTGATATGTAGATTTAATAAAACAATATACTAATAATTAAGAGAGAATGTTATCCTTTCAATTTTAAGATGTCTGATATCTTGAAATTTTAGAGTGAACCAATCAGGGACGAGCATTTGCAAGAACCTGAATCTCCACTCGTAAAGCAAACCTGAGCACTTCTCATGCAGGTCAAGGCAACAGGTACACTTCAAGAGGAACTTCAACTTTTTCCATTTACAGTTGTGCTCAAAAGTTTGCCTCCCCTGGCAGAAATCGTAAAATTTTGGCATTGATATTGAAAATATGACTGTTCAAAGATGTCTTTCATTTAAAGGGTAAGGTCACCTTTACAGAAAAATCTGAAAGGTGAACTTACACAGGACCCCCTCCTCACCCCCCAGTCCCGATGACCTGCAGCATGGCGATCTCCTGTTCTGAGCTCCGGTATAGCCGACCCACGACCCGGGGGCTTAGAAATCCCCGAAGCTTAATCTCCTAAATGTACCCGGTCAGGAGGGACGTTTGGGAACATTCTAACTGGTCTCATGGACGGCGCGACCAATCAGAACCAGCGCAGCCCATCCCCTCAGGCAGGGAAGAAGAAGAGAGAAAGCTGAAATCTCTACTGCCGGTTCTTTCAGGGGAGTAGAGACAGATTGTGTGTTCATACTAAGTATGAACAGCAATCTCTCTCTCCTCCTAGTCAGTCCCATCCCCCCCCCCCCCACAGTTAGAACACAGTAAGGGAACACAGTTAACCCCTTGATCGCCCCCTAGTGTTAACCCACTTCCCTACCAGTGACATTTATACAGTAATCAGTGCATTTTTATAGCACTGATCGCTGTATAATTGTCAATGGTCCCAAAAATGTGTCAAAAGTGTCCTATTTTTTCCACTGCAATATCGCAGTCTCAATAAAAATCACAGATCGCCACCATTACTAGTAAAAAAAAAACAATAATAATAATAAAAATGCCATAAATCTATCCCCTATTTTGTAGACGCTATAACTTTTGCACAAACCAATCAATATACGCTTATTGCGATTTTTTTTAATACCAAAAATGTGTAGAAGAATACATATCAGCCTAAACTGAGAAAGAAATAATTTTTTTATATATATATATATTTTGGGGGATATTTATTATAGCAAAAAGTAAAAAAATATTGTTATTTTTTCCAAAATTGTCGCTCTTCTTTTGTTTATAGCGCAAAAAATAAAAACCACAGAGGTGATCAAATACCACCAAAAGAAAGCTCTATTTGTGGGGAAAAAAAAAGGACGTCAAGTCCCTAAATCTATCCCATAGTGTGTAGACGCGATAACTTTTGCACAAACTAATCAATATACGCCTATTGCGATTTTTTTTTTTTTTTTTTTACCAAAAATATGTAGAAGAATATATATATCGGCCTAAACTGATGAATAAATGTGTTTTTTTTTTTAATATATTTCTTTTGGATATGTAACATAGGAGAAAGTAAAAAAAAAAAAAAAAAATATATATATATATATATATATATATATATATATATATATATATATTTTTTTTTAAATGTTGGTTTTTTGTTTATAGTGCAAAAAATAAAAACCGCAGAGGCGATCAAATACCACCAAAATAAAGCTCTATTTGTGGGGAAAAAAAAGGACGTTCATTTTGTTTGGGAGCAGCGTCGCACGACCGCGCAATTGTCAGTTAAAGCGACGCAGTGCCGAATCGCAAAAAAAAAGTGCTCTGGTCAGGAAAGGGGGAAAATTCTGAAGTGGTTAAAGCGACGCAGTGCCGTATCGCAAAAAAAATGGCCTGGTCGTTGAGCAGCCAAATCTTCCGGTAGCTGAAGTGGTTTTAATTAAAAAAAAAATAAAAAAAAAAATCCCAAGATCCTTGAAAAGAATAAATCGCAATCAATAGATTGCTTCGTATGTTTCCCCCGGCTAACCTTCGCTCGGCTCCCGGCTGCTTTTGTGCATAAATATTTTGGGTCGGCCCTGCTCTGCATTGAATTAGAGGGATTAGAAGATTTTTTCTGAATATTTATGGGCATCTGCATTGAGAGGGAGCGCAGGAACACCTTGTGCGCAGCTTCATCAGAAGCACCTCGAGAGCTTTTTTATGCGCTCTCGGAACAATTCCTCATGTTAATTTATGTGGCAGACACAAGGCTACAAGATGCAGGGCATCAGCCGCAATTGCAATCAAAATAGCCTTTAAACAGGATTCTAGGGGGGTGAGGAGGATGCGGAGCGTTGTAATAAGTTCCCATCTGTTTCCGCAGCACAAAGATGATTTAGGTATTAAATGGAGAAGAAGGCTCAATGTCAAGGATGGCGAGATTTCAATATTAAATGACTTTGGAAGTTCGTTAACCTGTATACCCCTTTAGGGCGCATGTACACGGGGGGGGGGGGAAGCTTCGACCCCAGTCATCTGCGACCGCCCCGGTCAGATTGTTACTTTGTACAAATCAAAGGCCATCACCTCTGCTATTCACACATCCCAAGAAATGTAAATAGAAGAAGGACTTTAAATGCGCTCCCAGATGAACGGACCCAACGCAATGGAAATCATTATTTATTGTCACGCAAAAAGATAAAACAATATTCCCATTGCGCAGGAATTTTAACCGCTTGCCGACCAGCCGCCGCAGCTGTACTGCGGCAACATGGCGCGGCTGCGCGAATCGCCGTTATCTTGCGTCAGTTCCTTATTTGTCCACTAGGGGCGCGCGCCCCCTCCTCGCCCGCGGAGCCGATGCGAGTGCCCGGCGGTCGCAGCCATCGCCGGGCTCCCGCGATCGCTCGGGGCACACGGAGAACCGGGATCTGTTTGTGTAAACGCACAGGGGTTGACTTACTAAAGCTGAAGAGTGGAAAATCTGGTGCAGCTCTGCATAGAAACCAATCAGCTTCCAGGTTTTTTTTTTGGCAAAGCTTAATTGAACAAGCTGAAGTTAGAAGCTGATTGGCTGCCACGCACAGCTGCACCAGATTTTGCACTCTCCAGTTTTAGTAAATCAACCCCATAGTTTCCGGTTCTCTTTTTGCACCGATAAAATCCCATCCTAAAGGTTCCCTACCGGTATTTTAATATTTTAATTTGTTGTCTGGGAGACTTATAAGTCCGCTGGAGTTTTATTTGTTTGTCTATTTATATTTTGGATGTGGCAGCATTCACATTACAGCCCCATATTTGTTCCATAATATTGTATTTCATATTATGAATTATTGTTTCTGACAAGTTGAGCCCAATTAACACCAACATACAGCATATATTTAAAACCTCCTGTGCTAAAGTGAGCATATGGTGTTAAAGTAACAGATTTCTGTGCCCTACAGCTACATACCACAGTCTATTTTTTTTTCAAAGAAGAGGATGGAGGTATTTGTATTGGATACAGTAAAGTGATTGAATCCATATGCCCTGTACACATGATAGGATTTTCCGGCAACAAAACCGTGGATTTTTTTCCGACGGATGTTGGCTCAAACTTGTCTTGCATACACACGGTCACACAAATGTTGTTGGAAATTCCGAACGTCAAGAACGCGGTGAGGTACAACACGTACGGAGAGCCCAGAAAAACGAAGTCGGAATTGTGTACACACGATCGGAATTTCCGACAACAAAGTGAAGTTGGCGGAAAATTTGAGAACCTGCTCTCAAACATTTGTGGCCAGAAATTCTGACGGAAAATGTCCGATGGAGCCTACACGGGGTTAGAATTTCCGGCAACAAGCTCCCATGGAACATTTGTTGTCTGAAAATCCTATCGTGTGTACAGGGCATTAGTGTGGAATATGTTTATGTTGGACTTTATTGAAATCTGTGAGCTAGGCTTCAAACCACTGGAATGTCAAGCTAGGGCTCTTCAATCAGTATGAGCTTGAGTGAATGAAGTGATTTAGTCCCGAATCAGCAGGGAGCATGTCAGACCTCTGCAGAGAAACTAGACATGTGCACTGCCGAAATTTTTTTTTTCGTTTTTCGGGTCATTCGATATGATCGCAATTCGTAAATTCATAAATTCGAAAATTCGTAAATTTGAAAATTCCTAAATAATTCAAAAATTCGTAATTTCGTAAATTCGTAAATTCGAAAATCCAAAAATTTTAAAACAAAGAAAATTTGAAAATTCCAAAAAACAACTAACTAATAATAACTACCGTAACTATTAAAATATAGGTATTGGAATTTCCTTTCAAATTTGGCTGCTAGTGAACGTAATGAATATGAATTTATCCGAAATGATGAATTATCCGAAATAACGAATGCCGCATCTAAACAAATGGAACGGAACAAATTAATAACAAATAATAATAATAAAACGTTTTTTTTATTATTGTTATTGTTTTTTTTTTTATTACTATTAATTCATTACATTCTATTCGTTTAGATACGGCATTCGTTATTTTGGATAATTTGTAATTTCGGAGAAACTCGTATTGGTTACGTTCACTAACAGCCAAATTTGAAAGGAAATTCCAATACCTATATTTTAATAGATTGTAGTTAAGTTATTACTAGTTAGCTATTATTTCAGTTTTTCAAATTTTCAGATTTTCACATTTTGAATTTCCGAAATTTTGAATTTACGAATATTCGATTTCAAGAATATTCAGAAAAATTTGTTAAACGGGTTTTCGTTAATTTGGATATTTCCGAATTAATGAATTTGTCAAAATTCGTTAAATAACGAATTTGGAACAAAACAAATTTTGCACATGTCTAATAGTCTGTGTGGTCATACACATGTGTGGGTTTACGTAAATACAGTACTGGCAGATTTCCATGTATAGCTGCATAAAGCCATTCATTACTGTGGGTGGCTCTGCGCAGCAGCCGTGTCTCCCGCACTGGAAAACATGCCCACAGTTACGACCCATGCGCTCGTGTGCATTGGGCTTAAAGAAGAGGAGCTTCGGTCAGGTTTAAAAAAAAAAAAGAAAAAATTAGCAGCTACAAATACTGTCTTCTACCAGAAGCGGTTCTTTACCAGTCTTCAGGTCCCCGGCGTCACCATGTTGACTGTGGGAAGCCAGAGGGACTCACAGCCGGCTCCCCACCGCCCATGTGCAAGCTGTGCCTGCAGCCTCCTGGGATCTGTGACTCGTCCCAGGAGGTTGCAGGCAGGGAGAAGGTGGGATGATCTTCCATCTGGATCGCCTAGGCAATTCCAGCAGAAGTCGGAGTGGGTACCTGTTAAAACTGGGTACCCACTCCCCTCCGCTTGCACAGAGCAGCCCAGATCCTCTGGCTCCCAGTCTCTGCTCTAATTCATCCCAAAGGTGTTCTATCGGGTTGAGGTCAGGACACTGCAGGCCAGTCAAGTTCCTCCACCCCAAACTTTCTCATCCATATCTTTATGGACCTTGCTTTGTGCACTGGTCCGCAGTCATGTTGGAAAAGGAAGGGGCCGTCCCCAAACTGTTCCCACAAAGTTGGGAGCACAAAATTGTCCAAAATGTCTTGGTATGCTGACGCCTTAAGAGTTGCCTTCACTGGAACTAAGGGGCCAAGTCCAACCCCTGAAAAACAACCCCCCACCATAATCCCCCCCTCCACCAAATGAATTGGACCAGTGCACAAAGCAAGGTCCATAAAAACATGGATGAGCGAGTTTGGGGTGGAGGAACTTGACTGGCCTGCACAGAGTCCTGACCTCAACCCGATAGAACACCTTTGGGATGAATTTGAGCGGAGACTGTGAGCCAGGCCTTCTCATCCACATCAGTGCCTGACCTCACAAATGCTCTTCTGGAAGAATGGTCAAACATTCCCATAGACACACTCCTAAACCTTGTGGACGGACTTCCCAGAAGAGTTGAAGCTGTTATAGCTGCCAAGGGCGGAGCCAACTCAATATTGAACCCTACGGACTAAGACTGGGATGCCATTAAAGTTCATGTGCGTGTGAAGGCTGGTGTCCCAATACTTTTGACAAACTTTTTAACCAAAGGGCCAGTTTACGGGACAGACAAGGGCCATTGGGAGTAGAATATGTCCAGGTGTCCAGTGGGAGTAAATAATATCATATCTCTGGTATCAGTGGGAGGACTAGTGCTCCATCGTTGGTGGAAATGGAATGAATTGATGGTGTCAGTTGGAGGAATAGTGCCCCATCGTTGGTGTCAATTTAAAGAATTGTGCCCCATCATGGTTGTCAATGGAATGAATTAATGGTGTCAGTTGGATGAATAGTGCCCCCCCATAGTTGGTGTCAATGGAAAGAATTGTGCCCCATCATTGTTGTCAATGGAATTAATTGATGGTGTCAGTTGGAGGAATAGTGCCCCATCATTGATGTCAATGGAAAGAATTGTGCCCCATCATCGGTGTTAATGGAAAGAATTGATGATGTCAGTTGGAGGAATAGTGCCCCATGGTTGGTGCCAATGGAAAGGATTGTGCCCCATCATTGGTGTCAAAGGAAAGAATTGTGCCCCATCATGGTTGTCAATGGAATGAATTGATGGTGTCAGTTGGAGGAATAGTGCCCCATTGGTGTCAGCAACAAGAATTATGCCCCATTGCAGTTGGATGGAATAGTGCCCCAATGAAGATTAAGGCAAGCAAAGGGCCGCATCTGGCCCCAGGGCCGCAGTTTGGAGACCCCTGTTCTAAAGCAACAAGAGCCGCTGGAAAAAAAAAGGTTAATTCAAAAAAACGTAAAGTGCGATAAGCTAACTCATTGATCAAAGAAAAGTCCTGAATAAATTCAGATGTCACCTTTATTAAAATAAGAGAGCTGTTAGCCTGCTAATCTTATATTGTTTCTCCGGATTCTGTTCTACCATAAGCTGCAATCACAGTGAAGGTCATTAATATCTATTACCCAGCGTGATGACGTCACAGCTCGGAGAACGGGTCCCCTTGAACTCGGTTGTCCTGATTATGTTTTAAATTTGCAAAAAAAAATAAAAAAATGTTATTGTTATTTTTTCCTCGCTTCTTATTCAGAACGTCTTATTACATTAGGTTGTCATGTCTGAAAATGAAAACATGACAGCCATTGACCTTGAAAGTAATAGGATTTACACGTCTGAAGTCTGCCATCTGTTTAAGGTACATAGCCGTCAAAAGACGAAACGTTTTTACGTTTAAAACTGACTCGGGAGACGAAGCCTACTTCCTGAATGGCTCCGCTGATCATTCTAACATTCGTCTTGTGCAGTTGGCTGTCTCGTTCGCCAAATCCCTCTTGTTACCTGTACAGTCATCCAAGACGATGCAAGCCAAGGCGTCAGTTCACGAACGCACAATGCGTGCGATAAGCCCCACCCCCCACCCCACAGGGCATTACTTGTCAAATGTTTCAATCAAGACAAATTTCTTTTTTAATCAAAAAAGTTTAATTGCACGGGTCAGATTGATTTACTGCATATGCTGTACTTTCTAGTTTATATTATTAATTTTTGTGGCATATTTAACCACTTCAATACCGGGCACTTTTACCCCCTTCCTGCCCAGGCCAATTTTCAGCTTTCAGCGCTGTCGCACTTTGAATGACAATTGCGCGGTCATGCCACGCTGTACCCAAATACAATTTTTATCATTGTTTTCTCACAAATAGAGCTTTCTTTTGGTGGTATTTAACCACTTGCCGACCAGCTCACGTAGATTTACTGTGGTGGGTCGGCTCTCCTGCTCCTGTGCAAGGAGGATAGCGTGCGCGCGCTCGATGTCCGCCCGCGACCCGCAATCGCGGTGAGGAGCGGCAGAACGGGGAACTGACTATGTAAACAAGGCGATTCCCCGTTCAGCCAGATGACATGACAGAGATCTACTGTCCCCAGTGATTGAGAACAGTGATCTCTGTCAAAGGAGGGTAGCGTGCGCACGTGCGCACGATGTCCACCGGCGACCCGCGATCGTGGTGAGGAGAGGCAGAACGGGGAACTGACTATGTAAACAAGGCGATTCCCCGTCCAGATGACATGACAGAGGTCTACTGTCCCCAGTGATTGAGAACAGTGATCTCTGTCAAAGGAAGGTAGCGTGTGCGCGTGCGCTCGATGTCCGCCGGTGACCCGCGATCGTGGTGAGGAGAGGCAGAACGGGGAACTGACTATGTAAACAAGGCGATTCACCGTCCAGATGACATGACAGAGATCTACTGTCCCCAGTGATTGAGAACAGTGATCTCTGTCAAAGGAGGGTAGCGTGCGCGTGTGCGCTCGATGTCCACCGGCGACCCGCGATCGCGGTGAGGAGAGGCAGAACGGGGAAAACAAGGCGATTCCCCGTTCTGCCAGATGACATGACAGAGGTCTACTGTCCCCAGTGATCTCTATCATGTCCCAGTGAGCCCATCCCCCCTACAATTAGAACACCTCCCAGGGAACACACTTAACCCCTTGATGGCCCTCCTAGTGTTAACCCCTTCCCTGCCACTGACATTTTTACATTGATTACTGCATTTTTATAGTACTGATCAATGTAATAATGTCACTGGTCCCCAAAAAGTGTCATTTATGGTCAGATTTGTCTGCCGCAATGTCACAGTCCCGCTAAAAAAACGCAGATCGCCGCCATTACCAGCAAAAACAATTTATAAAAAAATAGAAGTCCCTAAATCTATCCCGTAGTGTGTAGACGTGATAACTTTTGCGCAAACTAATCAATATACGCCTATTGCGATTTTTTTTTTACCAAAAATATGCAGAAGAATATATCTATATATATATATCTCTATATATATATATATATATATATATATATATATATATATATATATATATATATATATATATATATATATATATATATATATATATATATATATATATCGGCATAAACATATGAATACATTTGTTTTTTTTTTTATATATTTGGGTTTTTTTGGACTCCGGGGAAGTGACTGGAATTTTTTTTTTTTTAAACACATTATGATTGCTTATACCAGTAAATTTCATTGGTGTAAGCAACCATTTTTTCCTGAATGAAACTGGTTCATTCAGTGTCTTTTGTTGTGATTAGCTGTGGTTGGCCAAAGCTAATCATATGGTACAGATGGCCCTGGGATTGGCCCTGTCTGTACTATGTGATCACTGTGACCAATCACAGCTAACAACACAATTTTATACAATGAATAAAACCATCCATTGTGTACAACGGTCATGTGATCTGCTATGATTGGTCACAGGGAACCCTACAGAGTTGGGATGATGACCTTCCTATCTGATTACTAGATGCGCCTGCAACGCTGTTCTGCCTATCAGCCACCCTCTTCTTCAGAAGCTGTTCCACTAACGTTGCCTAACAAAGTGTCCTCCCAAGTTCAAAGACTGTGCTAAACTACTGCCAACATTAAGAGCTCTAATGCCGCGTACACACGAGCGGACTTTTCGACCGGATGAGTCTGGCGGACAATTCGACCATGTGTGGGCTCCATCGGACCTGCAGCGGACTTTTTCGGTTGTTTCAAATCTTTACGTCGGACCTCCGCCGGACCCAGTTCCTATCGAAAAGTCCGCTCGTCTGTATGCTAGTCCGACAGACAAAAACCGACGCTAGGGCAGCTATTGGCTACTGGCTATCAACTTCCTTATGTTAGTCCGGTCGTACATCATCACGTACGAATCCGTCGGACTTTGGTGTGATTGTGTGTAGGCCGTTCATTCGGAAAGTCTGTTGGAAGTCCGTCAAAAGTCCGTCGGATAGACCGTCGGACCAGTCCGGTCGAAAAGTCCGCTCGTGTGTACGCTGCATTAGAGATACCCGGGTTGCCTGTAATATTAAGGCTCCATTACCATGGCGTCTAGAACTGTGTACTTCTACTCCATCTTGGGTACCAATCAACTGGCTCTGCCTACGGGTGGTTTCTGCACACCAAAAAATTCCCATGGTTTCCTTGGTTAGCAATGCAAACAAAAGGAGCTGAGATTTAAGCTCCAGCATGGTGTGCATCAGCAGCTGGTGGGAGCGGCCTCAGTTGGTTATTACTTATACACTCACCGGCCACTTTATTAGGTGCACCTTGCTAGTACCGGGTTGGACCCCCTTTTGCCTTCATTCTTGGTGGCATAGATACAACAAGGTTTTGAAAACGTTCCTCAGAGATTTTGCTCCATAGTGACATGATGGCATCACGCAGTTGCTGCAGATTTGTCGGCTGCACATCCATAATGCCAACCTCCTGTTCCACCACATCCCAAAAGTGCTCTGTTGGATTGAGATGTGGTGAGTGTGGAGTCCATTGATGTGCAGGGACCTCATTATTCAGTGGGGAGATGATTGGAGCTTTGTGACATGGTGCATTATCCTGCTGGAAGGAGCCATCAGAAGATGGGGACACTGTAGTCATAAAGGGATGGACATGGTCAGCCACAACCGTGGGGGGGGGGGGGGGGGTTTGGGTTTTGGTTTGGTTTGTTCAATTCACTGCTTATCTGAGTCAGTTTACGCTATGTACTAAATGTTTCATGCTATGCACGGGAATTATCCTACAGGTGTTTGATCATGGTGGTGTGGTGGGAGCCCAGTGAGCCCCAGGGGTGTCTCCCCCTTCTTTAGAACGGTATGTGAAGCTCAATGTCTGTGTGTAAAATTGTGTCTTGGAACACCAGGGGTCTGAACTCTAAGATTAAGAGGTCACTGGTGTTCCAGTTTTTGCAAAGACAATCCCCTCACATTTGTATTCTCCAGGAAACCCACCTGATAGGGGGAAAGACCACAAGCCTACGGAGACCCTGTGGTGGGCCACTCATATCACTCAACCTATTCAAATCTCACCAGAGGAGTGAGTATACTTGTACACAAATCCCTACCCTTCTGCCTATTGGCGCTAGAGTTAGATCCTGGTGGGAGATATGTCATTATCCATGCTAACATCATGTACTTAGAGGTGGTTATTGTGGGATTGTATGCTCCTCCTCCTGCTTCGATTTCCTTTCTATACCAAATAGTATCCAAAATTACACAGTATGCCACGGACAATGTCCTGTTGCTGGGGGACTTTAGCATGGTCCAAGACCCTGCAATGGATAGGCTAACCCAGTCATCTGGCTCTGCCACTGAATTGAAGGCATGGGCGGAGGTGTTTAACTTCACGGACGTCTGGCGTTGGAGGCACCCCCAACTGAGGGCATTTACCTGTCACTCGGCCTCGTATAAAACATTTTCCAGGATTGACCTGGTGTACTATGGGGGGCCTGTCCTCTCTAGAGTGAAGGACATCACTATCCTGCCCAGAGGGGTCTCGAGCCATGCCCCGGTCTCCCTGTTGCTAGAGTTATCATGCCCACTGCCAGAGGGCCTGTGGCGACTCTCTCGGTTTTGGCTGTCTGACTCGAGGGTGGACATCCCAGGTAAGGGTGACATGAAGGCCTTTAGGAACTTACGAGATCTATCCCTATCCCTGACATCTATAATGCATTTAAAGTCTGCATGAGGGGTAGTTTCCAGACACACATTGGAATTGTCCGTAAGGGAGCCCGCAGGGAACTACAGGAGGCTGAGGCCAGGGCCGAGACACTGGAATCCGCCTACATTAGGGATCATTACCCTCAGACATACCCACTACTTAGGGAAGCTCTGAGAGATGTGTCTTTTATCTGCATCTCTACTACAAAAATGCATCTGCTCCATCAGAGCCAGAGGATTTTTGAGCAGGGTGAACGGAGTGGCCGCATGCTGGCATGGTTGTCACGGGAACACTCCTCCCCCGTATCCATATCCCGGATTCAGTCAACCAGTGGGGAAGTCCTAACTGACTCTTCCCAAGTTAATACCCGGTTTGCCGCTTATTATCAAGAACTTTATAACCCCAGGGCTCAGTTTACAGAACAAGAGATTCGCGAGTATCTGGAACAGGTGGATTTACCATACCTTACAGATGCCGCCAGGGAGAAATTGGATAGCCCACTGACTCTAAAAGAGATCCAAGTGGCGGTAAAATCTTTGTAAAGTGGAAAGACGCCGGGCCCGGATGGGTACCCGGCGGAGTTCTATAAACAGTATGCGGACGATCTCCTTCCCACATTTCGTGAGGTCCTTGTTAAAGCACTGGAGGGTGGTACCTTGCCTCCCTCTATGTCAGAGGCGGTGATTGTTGTCCTCCCCAAGCCTGGCAAGAACCCTGAGCTGTGTTCCTCCTACCAGCCAATATCGCTTTTAAATTTTGACCTAAAAAAATACTTGCTAAAGTACTGGCGGGCCGATTGAATTCAGTAATTACAGCTCTAATACATCCGGACCACTCCGGGTTCATGCCAGGCAGGGGGACAGAATCAACAAATACGTAGACTGCTGACACATATGGATAGAGCTCCGGAGGATAGCCTGGGGGTGGTGGTGTCCTTGGACGCCGAAAAAGCTTTTAATTCGGTTGAATGGGAATACCTCTGGGCTGTCCTCCGGAAATTCGGGTTTGGACCAACGTTTATCAAATGGTTGCGTATGATGTATACATCTCAGACTGCTCGAGTGCGTACTAATAACTCCCTCTCATGGTCACGACAGTGACCTTGGAAGCAGCGATTCTGGGATCGTATGCTGCACTTAGTAACCTAGTAATCCGTGGAGTTAGGGCTTACCCCAACCTGACAACCCTAATGCGCACAACCATTATGGTCTGGCATTGAGCCAGGACAGTCTATCTCTCCCCGGGTACTACCTCTCCCCATGTGCCCCCGTGGGACAATCCTAATCTTCCCCATTTCCACAGTGTACCAGATCTGCAGGTGTGGGCCAATAGAGGTGTAGTGAGCCTAAAGCATCTGGTAACAGAGGGTAGATTGAGCATGTTTTCAGAAACAAAATACAACCTACCAAACTGGATGATTTTCTGTTTCCTACAGGTGAGGCACGCCTTTCAGTGTCAGTTCCCTGGCGGTGTCAACCTTGAGTCGGTCCCGGTGGAGCGGTTGCTAACCACCAAAGTCCTGACCGCCCCCCTGTCAGCAATATACTTCCACATATCAGCTTCCATACCCACGAAACTATCCAAACTGTATGCAGGATGGAAAAGGGACCTGCCGTCCCTTGAGGAGGAGGACTGGGAGACTTGTGTCTCCTCATATGTCTCGATCATGATTTCAGCTAGGGACAGATTCCTAGAGCTAAAGTTCTTACATCGGGCCTATTACACACCTTGGAGGTTGGCTGTTATTTACCCGGACAGGTCCCCAAATTGCCCTAGATGCGGAGATACGGAGGTCTCCTTTATGCACATGACATGGTCATGCCCCATGTTGCAGGGGTTCTGGGAACAGGTCCTAGCAGATGTTAACCAGACAGCAGAAACCTCTATTCCATTGGAACCGGAAACCATGTTGTTAAATGTGATTAATGATCCTGGAGTTGGAAAATACAAGAAACTATTCATGGCATATGCCACATACTATGCTCGTAGGGAGATTTTGTTGGAATGGAAATCTGAGCTCCCGCCCACCATCACCACCTGGAGGAATATCCTGAATGCTGTATTGCCACTATATAAAATAGCATAAATCAATAGAAACTGTCTAAGTAAGTTCGACAAGATTTGGTCCTCCTGGATAGACTCCTGGGGATCCTTGCCACTGGAGATGTCTCCTCCCAGCCCGGATGCAGACCCTTAGTTTGGTGGGGCGGATTACAAAATAGGAACCATTGGCATGTGTCCTCCCTCCCCTCTCCCCCCCCTTCCCCTTCCCCCCCCCTCTTCCCTTTCCCTTCCCCCCCTTCCCCCCTCTTCCCTTTTCCTTCCCCCCCTTTTCCCTTTCCCTTTCCCTCCCCTTTCCCTCATGTCTCTCTTCTGCCTTTAATCCCGGCCCCCCCCCCGGGAAACACCCTCCCTTTTTATACTGTACTTACTCAGGATTTACTGATTTGGGATGGGAGGTCCTTTTGGTAAAAACTTACTAATCCCCATTTTTCTACTTTTGTTGCACACTTGTAGACTTTTGATATTATAACTACTTGGGAATAACATTTTGTACTCATACCAATACTTTAAGCTCATTTGCAATGTACTGTAAACTGATCTGTATGC
Organism: Lithobates clamitans; assembly: GCA_037952925.1. Taxonomy (NCBI): domain Eukaryota; kingdom Metazoa; phylum Chordata; class Amphibia; order Anura; family Ranidae; genus Lithobates; species Lithobates clamitans. The sequence continues at coordinate 437,687 of JBBGZY010002311.1, forward strand.
ACTGACTATGAATAAAGTTCACCTTTGTTAAAAAAAAATAAAAAATGTGTAACTGCGAAATTCAGTTGATTGAAATGCCCTAAGGTGGCAATCAAACACCTTGAATATAAATGTGCCACATCCTACATAATCTGAAAATCTTGTAATTGGGAAAAATTTACTTTGTAGGCACATATAAAAATAATAACACATTTTTTAATAGTTCACATAAAATACATACAAATACGACACATGATTTGTAAAACAAAATATGGGGCACACAAGTTTTGCGGAGGAAATCAGGTCGCGAAACATGTAGAGCGAGCAATTCGTTTAATCTCAAGGACTTTGGGAACACTCAAGAGGAGTACATACATCTCAGTGTGGGCATTTTCTTGACATGTCTAGCATTGCCCCACAGGAAGTTTCATATTTAGTATTTCCTCTGCAAAACTAGTGTGCCCCATATTTTGTTTTACCAATCATGTGTCGTATATGTATGTATTTTGTTGTGAACTATTAAAAAAAATAGTTGTTATTTTTATACGTGCCTACAAAGTCCATTTTTCCCAATGACAATATTCTAACTATGTAACGCTAGTCAAAGTTGCCTTATAGTAAATACAATCTTCATGACTAGCATTACCTGAAGTTGATGTAATTGTTTGCTCCTATCACATTCTACCAACAGGTCTTTTCGGGGAACACAAACGCGGATGGTGTGGTGAACCACAGATTTCCGAATTCTATAAAGGCCAGATTCCTCAGATTTGTGCCGCTGGAGTGGAATACCAATGGGAGGATCGGGATGAGAGTGGAAGTCTATGGGTGTTCATATAGTAAGTAGGTCCATTTTAAATAATCCATATCTTATTGCCAAAGTCTTTGTTGAAAAAAAGTCCTGGTGTCCTCCCGAGAGATCCTGGGCTGTTCCTTTTGCACCACCGCAGTTTCTCGGGTAAGACGTATAGGCGATTGATCTTACCCCTTTTGATTACAGCAGCAAAAAGCTGCAGCCCGCTCTTTTGGAAGCAGGCACAGGCTCCACCTATAGCCGTCTAGTTGAAGAGAGTGGCTGAAATTAAGGAGATGGAGGACTTGGTGGCCTCCGAGAGGGGACTCCGGGATACATTTCTTAGGTAGTGGTTCTGTTGGCACAAATTTGTTTACTCTTATGCAAACAAGGCCTTTCTGAATTAAAATAACCTAAATGGAGATTGTACCGATGATCATCTTGGATCTGCTGGGGTGGTGGTCTGACTGGATCTCTCTCTCTCTCTCTCTCTCTCTCTCTCTCTTTCTCTCTCTCTCTCTCTTTCTTTCTCCTTGATTACAAAAAAAGAAAAGAAAATAACCTTGCAGGGTACAGAGACTCTTTAGTGGCAGAATGTTATCTTCCTGACCCATGTATTGTTTAACCGCTTCAGCCCCGGAAGATTTTTACCCCCATCCTGACCAGAGCACTTTTTGCAATTCGGCACTCAGCGCTTTAACTGACAATTGCGCGGTCGTGGGACGTTACACCTAAAAAAAATTGAGGTCCTTTTTTTCCCACAAATAGAGCTTTCTTTTGGTGGTATTTGATCGCCTCTGCGGTTTTTATTTTTTGCGCTATAAAAAAAAGAGCAACAATTAAAAAAAAAAAAAACAATATTTTTTACTTTTTGCTATAATAATTATCCCCCAAAAATATATAAAAAAACAAATTTATTGCTCAGTTTAGGTGTCCTCCCGAGAGATCCTGGGCTGTTCCTTTTGCACCACCGCAGTTTCTCGGGTAAGACGTATAGGTGATTTATCTCACCCCTTTTGATTACAGCAGCAAAAAGCTGCAGCCCGCTCTTTTGGAAGCAGGCACAAGCTCCACCCATAGCCGTCTAGTTGAAGAGAGTGGCTGAAATTAAGGAGATGGAGGACTTGGTGGCCTCCGAGAGGGGCCTCCGGCATACATTTCTTAGGTAGTGGTTCTGTTGGCACAAATTTGTTTACTCTGATCCCCCCTCCCCTTTTTTTTTCTCCCCTCCCTCTTTCTTTCTTTCTTTCTTTCTTTCTTTCTTTCTTTCCTTCTCTTTCTTTCTTTCTTTCTTTCTCTCTCTCTCTCTCTCTTTCTTTCTCTCTCTTTCTTTCTTTCTTTCTTTCTTTCCTTCTCTTTCTTTCTTTCTTTCTTTCTTTCCTTCTCTTTCTTTCTTTCTTTTTTTTTGCTTTCTTTCTTTCTTTCTTTCTTTCTCCTTGATTACAAAAAAAGAAAAGAAAATAACCTTGCAGGGTACAGAGACTCTTTAGTGGCAGAATGTTATCTTCCTGACCCATGTATTGTTTAACCGCTTCAGCCCCGGAAGATTTTTACCCCCATCCTGACCAGAGCACTTTTTGCAATTCGGCACTCAGCGCTTTAACTGACAATTGCGCGGACGTTACACCTAAAAAAAATTGAGGTCCTTTTTTTCCCACAAATAGAGCTTTCTTTTGGTGGTATTTGATCGCCTCTGCGGTTTTTATTTTTTTGCGCTATAAAAAAAAGAGCAACAATTAAAAAAAAAAACAACAATATTTTTTACTTTTTGCTATAATAAATATCCCCCAAAAATATATAAAAAAACGAATTTATTGCTCAGTTTAGGCCGATACGTATTCTTCTACATATTTTTGGTAAAAAATCGCAATAAGTGTATATTGATTGGTTTGCGCAAAAAGTTATAGCGTCTACAAAATAGGGGATAGTTTTATGGCATTTTTGTTATCAATTTTTTTTTTATTAGTAATGGCGGCCATCTGTAACTTTTATCATGACTGCGACATTGCGGCGGACACATCGGACACTTTTGACTCTATTTTGGGACCATTGTCATTTATACAGCGATCTGAGCTATAAAAATGCACTGATTACTGAGTAAATGACCCTGGCACGGAAGGAGTTAAACACTAGGGGGCGATGAAGGGGTTAAATGTGTCCTAGGGAGTGATTCTAACGGTGGGGGGGATGGGCTACCACTGACATGACAGCGATCACTGCTCCCGATGACAGGGAGCAGTAGTTCTCTGTCATGTCACTAGGCAGAACGGGGAAATGCCTTGTTTATATAGGCATCTCCCCGTTCTGCCTCTCCATGACACGATCGCGGGACATCGGCGGACATCGAGTCCGCAAGACCCGCGGGCACGGTCACACTGTACGCCGTGGGCACCCGCTAGCACCGCCAATTAAAGGGGACGTACAGGTACACCCATTTGCTCACCGCCGCCATTGTGCCGACGCAAATCGGCGTGCGGTGGTCGGCAAGTGGTTAAGCTCTCACTTGTTATTCAGTGTTGTGACTTTTTAACTGAATATGAATTTTGACATGGGTTTCATCGGTCTCTGTATTTTCTGTGGGTTGCCTTAAAATAAAGTATTGAAAATAAAAAAAAAGAAATAAGTCCTGGCGAACCAATAGCTGCTTGCCGAGGCACTAGTCACATGGTCTATGCCAGCGAGCCAGAGGTGGTTCTAGGCTTTGTGAGGCCTTAAGCAAAACTTGGACTGGCTCTCCTCTCAGCTTGCAGTGCCGTGGGGCTACCCGGTTGCGGATTGCGGCACATCAACCTTGCAGTCGTTGCATCCTTGGCCCTGGCCAGGCTTACCATTAGCAGGCTGCCACCTCAATCCATAAGAGAGAGTGGCACGGCACTTGCGCACTGCCTCCTGCAAGTCCTTTACTGCACAGCCTGGGTGTCGATAGATTGGTGCACCTTCTATCCACAGCACGGCTCCTCTGTCCGCCAGTTCCCCCACCCTGTACCAAAGGGACAGCCTCCGACACGCATACTGTGGTAATACTGTGGTAATACGTTAGGTAAATTAAGCAGCCGCGAGACCCCTGTGAGCCGAATTAAAGATCTGTCCCTGCAGAGAGCTGTGGATCATTGTCTAAGTATTGCTGCTAATTGGTCAGCTCCACTTCAGATTTATTTAGAAGACATTTGTGCAATGACCACATGATCGGTGCCCCGCCATGTGACATTTCTTAAATAGCTATGGAGTGGGGCCATCCAGCAACATCACCCCTGTGACGTTGGCGGCCCAGCATGCATCGGTCGATGATGTCATAGGGGGGGCGGCACCACCATGTGACATCATCAGGTGGCCCCGCCCCCATAGCTATTTAAGAAATGTCACGCGGCGGGGCAGGTAGACCGTGGGAGCGTTCGCCACAAGTTTTTTTTTTCTTTTTTTGGGTCCGGTGGTGGCACTGGGCGGCATGATTGACGATGAAATTACTTTGGGGGGGGGGGGACATTGTTTTTAAATTTTTTAATGAAGGACTTGTCAAAAACTCTTTTACTATTTTTATTCACTTTTACACTTTTTTGGTGAATGGGTAGGGGTACCCGATACTCATTCACATGGGGGGGGTGGGATCTAGGGCTTCCAGATTCTGACCCCACATCAACAAGAGAACAAGGTGCTTTGGGAGGGGGGGGGGCAGAATGCCCCCCCCCCAAAGCACATGTTGAGGGCATGTGGCCTGGTTCAGGTCGCTCTCAATCTCTCCTGACCTGCCGGGCTGCATGCTCGGATAAGGGTCTGGTATGGATTTTGTAGAGGATCCCACACCATTTTTGTTTTTTTAATTTTGGCTTGGGGCAGTGGCGTCACTAGGGGGGGCTAGAGGGCGGAGATACCCTTCAAATCCATTCTGCAAACTGTGGATGTATCAGGCACATGCAAAGAGCTTCAGGGACTAAACTAGATCTAAATCCAACCAGTAAAATGATATGCTTTAACTGCTTCCCGACCACTGCAGTTATACTGTGGCAAGGTGGCTGGATAGCGCGAATCATCGTACACGTACGCGGGCCGTGCATGTGATACAGCGGGCAGCCGCGGGTCTGGCGGACTTGATGTCTGCCGGCGACCCACGATCGCGGTATACAGAGGCAAAACGGGGATCTGCGTATGTAAAAAGGGCGGATCCCCGTTCTCACAGGAGACATCATGGAGATCTGCTGTTCCCAGTGATCGGGAACAGTGATCTCTGTCATTTCCCAGGCAGCCCATCCCCCCCTACAATTAGAACACACCCAGGGAACACAGTTAACCCCTTGATCGCCCCCCGGAGTTAACCCCTCCCCTACCAGTGTCCCTGCCAGGCCGAAGGAAATCGGCAGGGCTAAGATGAACAAAAATGATAAAACTTTGTAAAAATAGTTTTCTTTGAAAACAAAACAGACGAACAATGCCAATTGTTTATGATACGCTTTAGGCTCCATGCACACTGAAGCTCATCAACGGCCGTTTTTGGGAACTCCCCTCTATGTTATCCTATGTGTCCATGTGCACACATGGACGTTCTTGAACTTTTATCAGCAGTGGAGTTTACGGGCTGTTTTCTGATTGCCATAAAATCGCATTCAGGAGTCGTTTTTCTGACACAAAAAAAAAAAAACGCCAAACGCTCATAAACGCCGATAAACGCTCCTCAAAAATGTGGCTCACCAGCATTTTTTTTTCCTTTAACGTTTTCGATCCATTGGAAAATAAATAAATAATAAATTAAAAAGAAAACGCTATTGCAAAAAAAAAAAAAAAGTTAAGAAAACTTGAAAGACTCACTTCAAAGCTACTGGCGTTTTTATAACGTTATTTTAACGTCCAGTGTGCATGGAGCCTTAGCAAACTAAATAGGTTCCAAGATTTACATCTGATTTTGCATTATTTACTTGGTTACTTGTTTTACTTATTTGTTAATAAACTGACGAAAAAAAAATAAAAAATTCACAGTGCCATAGAGTTGTCAGACCGCTGATATCCATTGGAAAGGTTCCTTCACAATATCTTATTTGCAGCTTATTCTGCATACTGTATGTCGGAAGGTCCTTTACACCTTGGCTTAAAAATCGGAAATATTTTTAAACATTTTTTGCACCTTTCTTCACCTCAATTTCTTACTCAGTTGTGTGAAATGTATAAATAGGGATTATATAAAGACAGTACAGTGGCATCTATAATAAATATACCTTTTAAATACAATATATCATTTATAAAAATATGCCACGGAAAATACAATGTACAATTCACCATATAAAGACAATGTGCAAAAAAGTAACAACAACTCTGAATACAGCCTAGGCCATCTTTATGTAGAGCAACAATTCTTTTTTTTCAGATCTTCAGAGAGTTCTTTGCCATGAGGTGCCATGTTGAACTTCCAGTGACCAGTATGAGAGAGTGAGAGCGATAACACCAAATTTAACACACCTGCTCCCCATTCACACCTGAGACCTTGTAACACTAACGAGTCACATGACACCGGGGAGGGAAAATGGCTAACTGGGCCCAATTTGGACATTTTCACTTAAGGGTGTACTCACTTTTGTTGCCAGCGGTTTAGACATTAATGGGATACTGTGTGTGTATATATATGTGTGTGTATATATATATATATATATATATATATATATATATATATATATATATATATATATATATATATATACACACACACAATGCTATGAAAAAGTATTTGCCCCCTTTCGGAATTTTTTTTTTTTGCATATTTGTCACACTTAAATGACTCAGATCATCAAACTAATTTTACTATTTCACAAAGATTATCCGAGTAAATACAAAATGCTGTTTTTAAATGATAGTTTCATTTATTAAGGCAAAAACTCTGTCTAAACCTGCCTGGCGGTATGTAAAATAGTAATTGCCCCCCGAACCTAATAACTGGTTGCGCCACCCTTGGCGGCAACAACTGCAATCAAGCGTTTGCGATAACTGGCAATGAGTCCTTCACATTGCTGAGGAGCAATTTTGGCCCAACTCTTCTTTGCAGAATTGTTTTAATTCAGCCACATTGGAGGGTTTTCTAGCATGAATGGCCTGTGTAAGGTCATGATACAGCATCTTAACTGGATTTAAGTCCGGGCTTTGACTAGGCCACTCCAAAACCTAAATTTTGCTTTGTTTGAACCATTTGGAGGTGGACTTGCTGTTGTGTTTCGGATCATTGTCTTCTGCATAACCCAAGTGCACTTGAGCTTGAGGTCACAAACTGATGGCCAGACATTCTCCTTTAGGATTTTCTGGTAGAGCTCAGAATTCATGGTTCCATCAATTATGGTAAGTCATCCAGGTCCTGAAGCGGCAATGTCTGACTGTTGGTACGATGTTCTTGTTATGAAATGCTGTATTCGTTTTATACCAGATGTAACGGGGTGCACACCTTCCAAAAAGTTACATTTTTGTCTCATCAGTTCACAGAATATTTGCCTAAAAGTCTTGGGGATAATCGAGATGTTTTTTGGTAAATGTGAGATGAGCCTTTGTGTTCTTTTTGGTCAGCAGTGGCTTTGGCCTTGGAACTCTCCCATGGAGGCCATTTTTGCCCCCAGTCTCTTTCTTATTGTTGAATCCTTGAACACTGATCTTACCTGAGGCAAGTGAGGCCTGCAGTTCTTTAGATGTTGTTCTGGGTTCTTTTATGACCTCCTGGATGAGTCGGCTTCATGCTCTTGGAGTAATCTTTGTAGGCTGGCCACTGCTGGGAAGGTTCACCACTGTTCGAAAAATTAATTTGTGGATAACGGCTCTCCCCCATGGTTCACTGGAGTTCCAAAGCCTTAGAAATGACTTTGAAACCCCTCCTAGGCCGATACATGTACATTACTTGGTTTCTAATCTGTTCTTGATTGATTTTTTAGATTGTGGCATGATGTGTGGCTTTTTCTGATCTGTTAGTATGCTTCACTTTGTCAGACAGCTTCTATTTATGTGATTTCTTGATTCAACAGGCCTGGCAGTAATCAGGCCTGGGTGTGGCAAGTGAAATTTAACTCAGCTTTCCAACAAAAATTGTGGTTAATCACAGTTCATTCATGATTCAGCATGGGGAGGGGGGCAATTACTTTTATGCATAGGGGCAGGCAGGTTTGAACAGCTTTTTTCCCTTAATAAATGAAATAATAATTTAAAAACTGCATCTTGGATTTACTCGAGTTATCTTTGTGTAATATTAAAATGTGTTTGATGATCTGAATCATTTAAGTGTGAGAAAAAAAAAAAATCAGGAAGGGGGCAAATACTTTTTCACATCACTATATATATATTTAACCACTTCACATCCCAGCTATTGTCAAATGACGTCCACAGGAGGGATCTCCCATCCTGGGCGGCCATCATATGATGTCCTGGGCTTCCCGGTTGTCTAGGGGGGGCGCCCGCCATGTCACTCGTCACTCGCGATGTCCGCCAGGCACCCGCCATTGCCGGTAGCAGAGCCGGGACATGGATCTGTGTGTGAAAAACACACAGATCCACATCCTGTCACGTGAGAGGAGACCGATCGTGTGTTCCCAGTACAGAGGAACACCGATCGGTCTCCTCCCCTTCTGAGTCCCCTCCCCCTACAGTTAGAATCACTCCCTAGTTAACACATTTAACCCCTTGATCGCCCCCCCTAGTGTTTAACCCCTTCCCTGCCAGTGACATTTGTACAGTAATCAGTACATTTTTATAGCACTGATCGCTGTATAAATGTGAATGGTCCCAAGATAGTGTCAAAAGTGTCTGATGTATCCGCCGCAATGTCACAGTCACAATAAAAATCCCAGATCGCCGCCATTACTAATAAAAAAAATAATAATAATAAAAATGCCATGAATCTATACGCTTATTGCAATTTTTTTTTACCAAAAATCTGTAGAAGAATACATATCGGCCTAAACTGAGAAAAAAGTGTCCGCCGCAATGTCACAGTCACAAGAAAAATCCCAGATCGCCGCCATTACTAATAAAAAAAAATAATAATAATAAAAATGCCATAAATCTATACGCTTATTGCAATTTTTTTTTACTAAAAATCTGTGGAAGAATACATATCGGCCTAAACTGAGAAAAAATTAGCTTTTTTTTTTTTTTTTTAAAGAATTGGGATATTTATTATAGCAAATAGTAAAAAATATTGTGTTTTTTTTTCAAACTTGTCACTCTTCTTTTTTTTATAGCGCAAGAAATAAAAACCGCAGAGGCGATCAAATACCACCAAAATAAAGCTCTATTTGTGCGGAAAAAAAGACGTCAATTTTGTTTGGGTACAACGTCGTACAGCCGCGCAATTGTCAGTTAAAGCGACGCAGTGCCGTATCGCAAAAATTAGCCCTGGTCATTAAGGGGGCAAATCCTTTCCGGGGCTGAAAAGGTTAATCACCACTGGGGTTTTTTTTTTTTTTTTTTTTTTTTGCTAAAAAGACCAAAACATTTGAAAAAAAAATGCATTTTGCAAATAATAATCGTTCTTCCTACATTTAGGTCAAACTGTATTCTGCTACATTTCTTTGGTGAAAATAACCTAAATCCGCGTATATTATTTATTTTGGGTACAGTGTCGCATGAGACCGCGCAATTGTCATTCAAAATGCGACAGCGCTGAAAACTGAAGATTGGCCTGGGCAGGAAGGGGGGTGAAAATGTGGTTAAATCAAGATTATAATTATAAAAGTACAGAAATAAAGTAACCATGAAAGCACTTTACATCCCTTTTAATGATGTGACACTGAGAATGATTTTTTTATTTTGCCATTTTATAGCGCGGCGTATAAATTTAGAATTCACGGAGCTATAAATATTTATATGTATCTTTCAGGGTGTTTTGTGCTGGTTCTGTCGACGTTTCTGGTCTTGATGTAAGTCGGATTTGCAGGCGATCGCTCACTGATGTTACATCAAGCTGCCACATAATGATGCATAAATGAAATGTATTTTCTTTTAGTTAATGCATCAGTGTCATTCCTGATGGTGGGATCAATGGGATGTGAAGCAGGTGGGAAGTATTACCATGTGTACAGGGGATCGCTATGCGGGTTCATCGTGTCTCCGCTTATCCACATCACTCGGGGGGGAAAGATTCCCGCATTAGTGGGTAGGATGTCAAAATTTCGCCTTTGATGCTTAAAAAAAAAAAAAATGTGCAAAGATGACATTGCGGCACTAAACTCCATTATTATTTATATTGTATAGACAAAACCAGGGTCGTTTTACAGACATCTAACCCCATTGTAAGAAGATTAAAGGAAAACCATAATGTACATTAGATGAGAACGCATTATAAGTTATTTTCCTCTTTACTTGTTAAAAAACCAGCGGTAGATCGGCTTGAATAAATTTGCTTGTATGTCACAATATATAGCAACAGTATTACTTTTTTTTAAGCTACACTTTGCATGGATAATTAAAGGAAATGTAAAGGTTCATTTAAAAAAACAAAAAAACAAAAACAAAAAAACATGTCATACTTACCTCCTCTGTCCAGTTGGTTTTGCACAGAGTTGCCCCCGATCCTCCTCTTCTGGGGTCCCTCCTAGTGGCGCTCCTGGCTCCTCCCCGCATCGGGTGCCCCCCCCTACGGAGAAGCGCTTTCCCTCGGGGGCACTCGTGCAGATGCACGCTCTCTAGTCTTGCTGCTGCGTCCATTGACAGCCCCCTTGCTCCCGCGTCATTGGATTTGATTGACAGCAGCAACACCAATGGCTGTGCTTCTATCCATCTATCCAATCAGGAGCCGAGACACCGGCTAGAGCGGGTGTGCTCGTCCCCGGCGCAGGAAAGCCCGGGTTCAGGTAAGTAAAAGGGGGGCTCTGGGGGGGGGGGGGGGTGCAGCTGAAGCAAAGGAGGCTTTTCACCTTAATGCATAGAATGCAAACCTCAAGCGTTTACAAACCCCTTTTACTGTCTATGAGCTCCAATCCAATGACTTTGTCTAAACTAAGATGATGTCATCAGTCTGCTGCAGGTAGAATGAAGCATAAAGAGTAAAATTTCCTTCCAGCAGAGGTCCGAATACCATGTTTGTGCAGTGATTCCCTACACATCACAGTCCCCCTCTTCTTTCAGTATCCTGAGCCTTCCGTTCATATCAAAGTCCCCCCCTCCCCCTTTACATCACAGCCCCCTCCCTTTTCATAACAGTCCCCATTTACATTACTGCCCCCCTCCCTTTACATGACATTCCTCCCTTTAAATCACAGCCTCTCATTTACATCAGTGTCCTTAGCTCCCCCCTCACATCACAGCCCCCTCATTTACCCCCTTTACATCAAAGCCCATTCCCTTCACATCACAGCCCCCTCCCATTACATCACAGCCCCTTCCCTTCACATCACAGCCCCCTCTCTTCACATCACAGCCCCCTCCCATTACATCACAGCCCCTTCTTTCCATAACAGTCCCCTCCCTTCACATCACAGCCCCCTCCCATTACATCACAGCCCCTTCTTTCCATAACAGCCCCCTCCCTTCACATCACAGCCACCTCCCTTTACATCACAGCCCCCTCCCTTCACATCACAGCCCCCTCATTTACCCCCTTTACATCAAAGCCCCCTCCCTTTACATCACAGCCCCCTCCCTTCACATCACAGCCCCCTCCCTTCACATCACAGCCCCCTCCCATTACATCACAGCCCCTTCTTTCCATAACAGTCCCCTCCCTTCACATCACAGCCCCCTACCTTCACATCACAGCCCCCTCCCTTTACATCACAGCCACCTCCCTTTACATCACAGCCCCCTCCCTTTACATCACAGCCCCCTCCCTTCACATCACAGCCCCTTCCCTTCACATCACAGCCCCCTCCCTTCACATCACAGCCCCCTCCCTTTACATCACAGCCCCCCCCCCCCCTTTACATCACAGCCCCTTCCCTTTACATCACAGCCCCCTCCCTTTACATCACAGCCCCCCCCCCCCCTTTACATCACAGCCCCCTCCCTTTACATCACAGCCCCCCCCCCTTTACATCACAGCCCCCTCCCTTCACATCACAGCCCCCTCCCTTCACATCACAGCCCCCTCCCTTTACATCACAGCCCCCTCCCTTTACATCACAGCCCCCTCCCTTTACATCACAGCCCCCTCCCTTTACATCACAGCCCCCTCCCTTTACATCACAGCCCCCTCCCTTTACATCACAGCCCCCTCCCTTTACATCACAGCCCCCTCCCTTTACATCACAGCCCCCTCCCTTTACATCACAGCCCCCTCCCTTTACATCACAGCCCCCTCCCTTTGTTAAAACATGTTTAGGCATCAGTATCCCCCCTCACACCCCCCCTTTTACTTACCTGAGCCCTCATTCGATCCAACGCTGTGCCCATCTGCAGCTCTTCCCCCCCTAGTCTCACTGACTTTGTTGAGGCAGGGGGAGCCATGGCTTTACCTCCTGCTGCTGCCAGTCAAAGCCAGTAACAATAGAGCAAGGGGGGCGGGGCCCAGTCCCAGTCCTGCTATAGGCGCAGAAAGTGAGGCTCAGGAGTGTCTTTCAGTGTCTTTGCAGTGACGGCCCATCCATTAGGGGCACACGGGCGCTGCCCCCCCATCCATGCGTCTGGCCCCCTAAGCTACATGCAGGGCGCCAGGCGCATGGATTCCAAACTGTTTTATCTGCGCCCGATCCCACCCAGTTGTGTGACATTAGCGAATTAATATTCTCAATTGTAACACTGATCCTCCTCTCGGCCAATCAGGTTCCCAATTGTCCGAAGGGAGAAGCGTTCCAATTGGCCTAGAAGGAGAGAGGACACACACGGCGGAAGCCGCCGTGATGCCAAGCCACCGCGCGTCTCCCGGGGGGGGGGGGGGAAGGGGGGCGCTGCCCACGCCATAGATAAGGTAAGTACCGACCAGGGGGGTAGTTATCTGTAGGTGCACTGTTTGCTGCCCCCCCTCCATAAAAAAAATATGCGATGTGATTTTTTTTTTTTACCACAAATATGTAGAAGAATATATATCGGCCTAAACTGATGAATACATTTTTTTATATATATATATATATATATATATATATATATATATATATATATTTATTTATATTAATATGTATTATAACAGAAAGTAAAAAAAAAATTTTTGGTCTTTTTTTGTTTATAGCGCAAAAAATATAAAACGCAGAGGTGATCAAATACCACAAAAAAAAGCTCTATTTGTGCGGAAAAAGGGACGTAAATTTTGTTTGGGTGCAACGTCGTACGACCGCCCAATTGTCAGTTAAAACGACGCAGTGCCGTATCGCAAGGGGGCAAATCCTTCCAGGGCTGAAGTAGTTAAAATTTTTTTAAACGTGCAAAAACCACTCTGGCAGTCCAATGGATGAACCTCTTCTCCCCATAAGCTGCTTGGCTATGTTGACATCACCAGCTCTTCGGCAGGAGGTGTTCACGGTTACATTGTTATGACATTCTTCAGCAGCTTTGATTAGTATCCTCGCTCCCCAGGTCCTTCATTCTTAGCGGTGGCATTCAGTCGCATGTTGTCTTGTGTTTGAAGGGGGAAGCTTCTCCTACTGTTGTCTGTTTGCTTTAGTAAGGCGTACACAACGCTCCTTTAGGCGTCTTTGCTTTTTTTTTTTCTTGATGGTTAAGTAAATTGTGACTGTAAGTGTTGATTAAAAGTGATTCCTGCAATATAATAAGGAGAACACGTCCACAGAAATGCCAAAGAAAATGTTTCCGTCACACCTTACTGCACTCATAGACGTTGGCAGAGAGAAGATTATGCGTCACCGGGATGGTACGTTTATCCTTTTTTTATCTATAGCTGTGACTGATAGAGCTTCTCGTCTTTTCTCTGCAATGTTCGCTTGCTGTGACTAACGTGAACTGGCTTCTTTGAAATCTACCCTGAAAGCTCATTTCCATCCGCCGTGACCTTCGTCACAATGACGGGTTTCTATATTGAAACTTATGTTCAGTTGTAGGAAATGACTCCATTTCCTTTAAATGTTTACTTGTTGCAATAGGCATTTTACTCTGAACCTGCCCTCTGGGTATTTAATAGTGTTACTGAGCGTTTTTTTTTTTACCCTGACCAAGCCACTACTTATTCAAATATTTTTTTTGCTTAGAGCAGCCTTTCTGAACCCTTTTCAACGCAGAGGAACCCTTGAAATAACCTTTCCCTCACAGGGAACCCCTGCTAAATGTTACCATATCTACAACCCATGATACATTCTTGTGATGGTCGGTGGGAAGAATGCTCCTTACACTTGTGATCATTGGGAAGAATTACCCCCTTACAGATAGATAGAAAGATCAATGGTGTCAGTGGGAACTTATCCGAGAGGCAGAAATTTCTCATTGCTCAAGGAACCCCTAGGAACCCTAGGGTTCCATGAAACCTTTGTTGAGAAACCCTATTTCTACTACTCATGATACATTAGTGTGGTGGTCGGTGGGAAGAATGGTTCTTACACTTATGAGCATTGGGAAGAATTACTCTTTTACAGATAGTTAAAAATATCAATAGTGTTAGTGGGATTTTTATCTAGGAGGCAGAAATTTCTCATTGCTCAAGGAACCCATAGGAACCTATGTAGAAACCCAAGGGTGTCATAGATACATTAGTGTGATGGTCGTGGGAGAAATACTCCTTGTACTTGTGGTCATTGGAAAGAATTACTCCATTACAGATAGTTAAAAAGACCAATAATGCCAGTGGGAACTTATCTGTGAGGTAGACATTTCTCATTGTTCGAGGAACCCTTAGGAAGCTCTGGAGGATCCATAGGGTTCCATGGAACTTTGGTTGAGAAACCCTATAGCTACAACCCATGATACATTAGTGTGACAGTTGGTGGGAAGAATACTCCTTAAACTTGAAGAATTACCCCCTTACAGATAGCTAAAAAAGATCAATTATGTCAGTGGGAACTTATCTGAGAGGTTGAAATTGCTCATTGGCCAAGGAACCCCTAGCAACCATTGGAGGAACCCTGTGGTTCCATGGAAACCTGGTTGAAAAACGTTGGCTTAGAGGGTGACTATAACTTTTTAGCAGTGCATGTTTTATTGAAGGTAAGTTTTGATGAGCCTTTCACGTTTTTACTTGCTTGGTACCATATCTGGATGAGTAACTAACAAGTCACATGATACCGGGGAGAGAAAATGGCTAATTGGCCCCAATTTGGACATTTTCACTTAGGGGTGTACTCACTTTTGTTGCCAGCGGTTTAGACATTAATGGCTGTGTGTTGAGTTATTTTGAGGGGACAGCAAATTTACACTGTTATACAAGCTGTACACTCACTACTTTACATTGTAGCAAAGTGTCATTTCTTCAGTGTTGTCACATGAAAAGATAGAAGAAAAGATTCACAAAAATGTGAGGGGTGTACTCACTTTTGTGAGAAACTATATATACATGCACACACACAACCTCACCTTAGTAGTAGAGTTTTGATGTTCCTCACCCAGTTTTTAAACCTCCTACACAGCTATCTCTGAATTGATGATTGTGTTTTAACCTACATATGAAATTGATGATCGTTAGCACCTGCTTGGTATAAGTGGTTAATCATACTCCTGACCTAAACCTACAAAATCCCTGATTACAAAAGTGTGCAAGTGTAAGAATTTATGCTGGTTTGAAGCCAAAGGGCGGTCACACCAAATATTGATTTGATTTAGATTCTTCTTCTGTTCACTCACTTGTAAATTAATAAAAATAAATCTCATATATATATATATATATATATATATATATATATATATATATATATATATATATATATATATATATATATATATATATATATATATATATATATATATATATATATATATATATATATATGTGTGTGTGTATATAATATATATATATATATATATATATATATATATATATATATATATATATATATATATATATATATATATATATATATATATATATATATATATATATACACATATATACACATACACACACAGCAAGATTATAAATGCACCACTTTTGTGTTTGCCCCTTTTTATTATGAGCTGAACGCAAAGATCTACGACTTTTTCTATGTACACAAAAGGCCTATTTCTCTCAAATATTGTTCACAAATCTGTCTAAATCTGTGTTAGTGAGCACTTCTCCTTTGCCGAGACAATCCAGCCACCTCACAAGTGTGGCATATCCAGATGCTGATTAGACAGCATGATTATTGCATAGGTGTGCCTTAGGCTGGCCACAATAAAAGGGCACTCTAAAATGTGCAATGCCACAGATGTCGCAAGTTTTGAAGGAGCGTGCAGTTGGCATGCTGACTGCAGGAATGTCCACCAGAGCTGTTGCTCTTGAATTGAATGTTCATTTCTCTACCATAAGCCGTCTCCAAAGATGTTTCAGAGAATTTGACAGTACATCCAACAACCGGCCTCACAACCGCAGACCATGTGTAACCACACCAGCCCAGGACCTCCACCTCCAACATAGTCTGAGACCAGCCGCCCGGACAGCTGCTGCAACAATCGGTTTGCATAACCAAAGAATTTCTGCACAAATTGTCAGAAACCGTCTCAGGGAAGCTCATCTACTCGTCACCGACATTGAGTGGGCAAATGCTCACATTCGATGGTGTCTGGCATTTTGGAGAGGTGTTCTCTTCACGGATGAATCCCAGTTTTCATTGTACAGTGCAGATGGCAGACAGCGTGTATGGCGTTGTGTGGGTGAGCGGTTTGCTGATGTCAACGTTGTGGATGGAGTTGCCCATGGTGGCGGTGGGGTTATGATACGGGCAGGCATATGCTATAGACAATGAACACAGGTGCATTTTATTGATGGCATTTTGAATGCACAGAGATACCGTGACGAGATCCTGAGGCCGATTGTTGTGCCATTCATCCACCACCATCACCTCATGTTGCAGCATGATAATGCACGGCCCCCTGGTGCAAGGATCTGTACACAATTCCTGGAAGCTGAAAACATCCCAGTTCTTGCATGGCCAGCATACTCACCGGACATGTCACCCATTGAGCATGTTTGGGATGCTCTGGATCGGCGTATACGACAGCATGTTCCAGTTCCTGCCAATATCCAGCAACTTCGCACATTGAAGAGGAATGGACCAACATTCCACCGGCCACAATCAACAACCTGATCAACTCTATGTGAAGGAGATGTGCTGCACTGCGTGAGGCAGTACTGACTGGTTTTCGGACCCCCCTGACTCCCCCCAGTACAGTTAAACATTTTAGAGTGGCCTTTTATTGTGGCCAGCCTAAGGCATACCTGTGCAATAATCATGCTGTCTAATCAGCATCTGGATATGCCACACCTGTGAGGTGGATGGATTATCTCGGCAAAGGAGAAGTGCTCACTAACACAGATTTAGAAAGATCTGTGAACAATATTTGAGAGAAATAGGCCTTTTGTGTACATAGAAAAAGTCGTAGATCTTTGCGTTCAGCTCATAATAAATAGGGGCAAACACAAAAGTGTTGCATTTATAATTTTGTTCAGTGTATTGTGACATTGGGGATTGTTCAGCTCAAGTGGATAGATGCTTTTTGGTGCAGTGAGTCCACATCAGAGAGGCATTTATAGTTAAGGGCCTGGTAGCCCACGTTTATTAAAGGAAAAAACAAAAGTCCATCCAGGAATCCCACGCAGGGGTCCAATTAAACACACAAAATCCAAATGAAAATGCTAGCCCACCTGGCTACTCTTCAGCAGTAATGCTACTATAGGGAACAGGCCCCTCAAACAAGCTGCTTGGATGCACACAGTCTTAGGCTCCTTGGTCACACACAGTTTCAAGAGCTTCAATGCACACAGCATCTATTCTCACACAGAGACACTTACTAGCAGCCACTGCTCCAACTTCACCTTCCTCCACTCTCACTAGCCCCTCGTTATATGGGCTGTGTGCACCTGGGCACACACCCTGCTGGCTGTCCACAAGACCCGGACACAGGGTTGGAGATCCCGTCCCACCCAAGACTCTGAAGGATCTCCAAATTACAGAGCCCCATAAGGAACTAGCAAAACCTGGAGAAAACTGCCAGAGCAGTTTTCTCCATTTCAAATTTACACTCTGTAGCTCTGCACTCAGCCAATATGCAGACTCTGTGTCCACTTTAACCCCATTTTCATAGGGACAGAGCCTTGCTCTGCCACATACCCCCCCCCCCCCCTCTTGTTTTGATCCGGAGGGAGAAACACCTGCACCCATTATAGCAGTTGGGACACTTCTGTGCTGGCCATCAACCACGTAGGCCCAACCCTTTTTTCGGGTGTGCTTCCAGGTATGTCCCACCTTGGATCTTAACAGGGTCCTATAATTCCGTATACTCTGCCTTCCCTTTCTTCTCTTGGGGTTCCTGAGCATACTCTCCTCTCTTGGGGAAACTCTGCCTTCCCTGATCCTACCTTTCAGCTTACAGAAGTCAGTTTTAGCTTTCACCACAGGTCTTTCAGGTTCAAAAACCTCTCTCTGGTTCCCCACGGCAACCACATCACTTTTAACAGCACCAAACATTAGCAGATCATACATTTCAATGACATCCTGTCGAACACAATTAGTGCCATCTATCTCAGTACTTGTTAGGACCAGACCTGAGGAGGGACAAAACACAAGCAAGCGATTACACCCCAAGGGTCCATAGCACAGCTTCCCCTCACCTGTTGTCCAACACTCCATGGGTAACTGATCTAACAAATGACACTGATCCAAGCACAAACTACTTCTTTCTGATGTACACATTACATTTTTGCAGCAACCAACATTAGCACTTTCCTTTACAGTGTCTCCGGGTACTTTAGGTTGTACCTCTTTCTGAGTGATAGAAAGCATTTCTGCTAGTGCTGTGTCTATTTTGGGCCCTACCTTCTCATGAGGTTTAGCGGGTGAAACAGTATCCATGCCCTCTATTTACCACTGCTCAGCCGCACCTCGGACCACACCAGCAGAGATGTTTATAGTCACTACACCAGCCGGAGAGACCTTTGATGTCTCCAACAGTTCTCCTGGGCACCTTCCATACCACTCAGTAACTGGGAGCACCCTCTCAGAGAACCTCAAGACTATCTGCCACACTGTTAATAAGCATTGGTCCCACCAATACCATTCTCGATCAAGGCTTCCCAGCACAGCCTGTACCACCTGGCTCCACCCGTGGGTACTACGCAGCACCACCTGGTCCGACTGCGGTGGAGACACCCAAGTGTACAGTGAGTGCGTTTTTACCAACTCCAGCATTTCAAGTAAGGTTTTTGTCATCTCTAAACATCCAATGTCTAAATACCAGACCTTTCTAAGGTCTTTTTCCCTGTCCAAGACATGGAGGGGCTCATCCACTGCAGCTTGTGAGGTTGAGACATTTGAAGAGACCTCCAACTCCTTGGAGGTACCCCTCATCACAGCCTGTTGCTCCCCTGGAGCGCTGTCAGACACAAGTCTCACACTTATCCCTTCTGCACCAGTGTCAGTGAGCCGCTGCAGCTCATTACAAGTCGCATTGTCACCTAGACACTTGAGCTGTGGACAACAGATCTGCTATGCCAGCACCCTGAACAGTTCCTTCAGACTGGAGGGCATTAACCTTCGCAGGGACAAACGTGTCCTTGAGCACCAGCCGATCTGCGATCCCTCCATTGGGCATAGCAGGTGTTCTGTCCACCACATTATTTAATATTGCAATTGCATTCTCATACCAATTATCCCAGTCTATTGTGGTTCCATCACCTACTCTAGAAGGCCCCACAGGAACCTGGGATTCACTAAACAAAACATCACCTGTGTCATTTCTATACATATCCCCTTGGGTTGACACATCATCTGACAAGGCAGGCTGTAATACATGCTTTTGCCCTACCTGCTCTGGGGGCGCTACTGACACACACAGCTCTGCACTTTCAGCTTTTGCTGGCTGAATTAACCCCTTGACACCTGGGTTACACTTAGGGTTGTGGGGCTGCGCCCGCACACTCTCACTGTGTGACTCAGTCTTCCTTTGTTTCACCAGAGTAGCACCACAGCCATCCTGGAAAACCTCTGGCTCCAACACATGGAGACCCCATGAGACTTCCATGGACAAGCCTGCGCTTATGGTTGTCACGGGAGGTATCCTACTCCCATCATTGGCAATGAACACATTTGCAACATTTTCAGACATGACATTAAAGGGAACACATTTTTCAATGTCATTATCACCAATACCATCACATTTGCCAACAGTAACACATTTGTCAGCATAACCATCAGAATTTTCATTACGTATAGATATAACTGCTACTTTTGTGGATTGTCTATTACCAACCACAGCCTGTGAGCCTCTCCTCACATCACCCTCTATCTTTAAAGGGGAACTCTTTCCTCCTTGGGCAGCTCCATAGCTGACCTGGGAAACTCTCCGCTCCGTCACTGCAAGCTCCTCTGAAGTTTCCCTGGGCAACTCTGCAGCACCTGTCACTAGGGAACATGGCCCAAGAACAGTTTTGGTCACCCCTAGTTTAACCTCTCCAGCACTCTGCTGGATTATAGCAGGCACATGCATAGTCCCCATGTCCATTTGAGTCTTTAACCTTGCTGTCAGCTGGGCTTCACCATGTGCCTCCCCACTGCTCTGGTTAGCACACTGCAGCAAGTCTATGTCCATTTGCACTGCGGATCTCCCTGCTGGACACACTCCCATGTCACTAGGTTCAGTCCCACAAACTGAAACAGTCTTACCATTTTCAGTGGCTGGTATCATACCCTTCACTTGAGTGCGCTGTCTCTCAGCTGCATCCATACCAGCTACTTCCTCTGTGTGGCCACAGGACGACACTGCAGCCTTTCCAGACTCTTCAGCATTGTTCCAGAACCTTGGGCAAGTAAAAATTCCATGCCCCACTTGACCACATTCCAAGCACGGTACTGGTAGCTGAATTTTACTTTCTTGGAATCTCCTTAATGACTGGCTCTCTGTTGCCACAGGATACCACTGGTCATGACCATCAGCAGACAGACTCCTTGGATCCCCGACATCCCTGTTGGCCTGGACGTTGCTTCCACAGATGACCATATTCCTCTTTTTCACACGCTGTTGTCCACCTGGCTTCCTGTTGCCAGGGGAAACTTCTTTCACTTCCTTTTTAACTGGGGATGACATGATTTACCCCAGGTCACAGAAATTTCATACTTGGAAAAATTCTCTGGCTTGGCTGGGACATGTGGTGAAATACCCTCTAGCCATAGAACACTTTCCCTTGCTTCAGCAAGGATTGCTTCCTTTTTCTGTTTTGACCGCCCCATGCTTGCTGTCTTACACACAGCAACTTGCAACACACTTCACAGCAAAGAGAAAAAAAAAAAAAAAATGTGATTCTCCTTTCACAGGTACACAACCTGCATGCAACACAGTCCATCAAACTTCTGTGCAATGCTATTCGCCTGGCTGCCACACACAGCTAGCAGTAGTTCCTGATGCGACTCACCATGGAGCAAGGACCTAGATTCCACCGTCTATATGCCCGCATTCGAGCACCACTTGTGACATTGGGGATTGTTCAGCTCAAGTGGATAGATGCTTTTTGGTGCAGTGAGTCCACATCAGAGAGGCATTTATAGTTAAGGGCCTGGTAGCCCACGTTTATTAAAGGAAAAAACAAAAGTCCATCCAGGAATCCCACGCAGGGGTCCAATTAAACACACAAAATCCAAATGAAAATGCTAGCCCACCTGGCTACTCTTCAGCAGTAATGCTACTATAGGGAACAGGCCCCTCAAACAAGCTGCTTGGATGCACACAGTCTTAGGCTCCTTGGTCACACACAGTTTCAAGAGCTTCAATGCACACAGCTTCTGGCTCCTTGGACGCACACAGCTTTGAAGCCCTTCAATGCACACAGCATCTATTCTCACACAGAGACACTTACTAGCAGCCACTGCTCCAACTTCACCTTCCTCCACTCTCACTAGCCCCTCGTTATATGGGCTGTGTGCACCTGGGCACACACCCTGCTGGCTGTCCACAAGACCCGGACACAGGGTTGGAGATCCCGTCCCACCCAAGACTCTGAAGGATCTCCAAATTACAGAGCCCCATAAGGAACTAGCAAAACCTGGAGAAAACTGCCAGAGCAGTTTTCTCCATTTCAAATTTACACTCTGTAGCTCTGCACTCAGCCAATATGCAGACTCTGTGTCCACTTTAACCCCATTTTCATAGGGACAGAGCCTTGCTCTGCCACAGTATATATATATATATATATATATATATATATATATATATATATATATTTTTT
Organism: Lithobates clamitans; assembly: GCA_037952925.1. Taxonomy (NCBI): domain Eukaryota; kingdom Metazoa; phylum Chordata; class Amphibia; order Anura; family Ranidae; genus Lithobates; species Lithobates clamitans. Next base: position 459,700 of record JBBGZY010002311.1, read on the forward strand.
TTTTTAAAGCATTCTTACTTTATAGCATTTTTTCACACCTGCCTAAAACTTTTTCACAGTACTGTGTGTATATATATATATATATATATATATACTGTATGTACAGACGTAAAATGTAATGGTTGCCAGAGATGTAAGACAACGCACTCACATAAAATCTCTGATTCAGGCAAGGACTTCAGTTTGGAGTGTAAAGATTTGCACAGACCTAAACAACATACAATAACATATGGCGGAATCAATTGCGGCAGCCGACCAAGTCTGCTCATTTTTCTAAACTTGTAACTTATGAGAGGCCAACATATGCTACCTTGTACGCACCTGTTGTGCCAAGCCTTCTAGTGGCCCTTTAAGGCTGTTTCCACAGATGGACCTCTGCGGAACTTGTGCTGTTAATGAATTATCATCATTCTCTTTCACAAGGAAAATCTGTTTGCTTTCAGGAGATTCAGAAAATAAATCACTAATGACAGCAGTTTTTTTTTTTTTTTTTGTGTGAATGTCATATATATATATATATACATACACTATAATACCAAAAGTATTGGGACGTCTGCCTTTACACGCACATGAACTTTAATGACATCCCAGTCTTAGTCCGTAGGGTTCAATATTGAGTTGGTCCACCCTTTGAAGCTATAACAGCTTCAACTCTTCTGGGAAGGCCGTCCACAAGGTTTAGGAGTGTGTCTATGGGAATGTTTGACCATTCTTCCAGAAGCACATTTGTGAGGTCAGGCACTGATGTTGGACGAGAAGGTCTGGCTCGCAGTCTCCGCTCTAATTTATCCCAAAGGTGTTCTATCAGGTTGAAGTCAGAATCAGTCAAGTTCCTCCACCCCAAACTCGCTCATCCACGTCTTTATGGACCTTGCTTTGTGCACTGGTGTGCAGTTATGTTGGAACTGGAAGGGGCCATCCCCAAACTGTTCCCACAAAATTGTAAAAATGAAATTGTCCAAAATGTCTTGGTATGCTGACGCCTTAAGAGTTCCCTTCACTGGAACTAAGGGGCCAAGCCCTGAAAAACAACCCCCCACACCATAATCCCCCCTCCACCAAATGATTTGGTCCAATGCACAAAGCTAGGTCTCTAACCTTTCTCTACTCTGTCCAAAACTAAAAAAAAACTTAGAAAAAAAGTTTTGCCTTTAGTTATACTCTATCCTCTTGTGGACCGCCCACCATAGATATACTGCGGCAGGTCGGCAGCTGTCCACCAGATCACGTGCCTAGTACGTGATTCACGCGCTGGGGTAGAGCGCGCACCCATGCGCCCCCGTGCCGCCCTGGCTGTGCTGCGATTGGCTGCACACAGTAACACATGTTGGTCACACATTTAATCCCTTAATCACCCCTAGATGTTAACCCCTTCCCTGCCAGTGTCATTAACACAATGACAGTGTATATTTTTACCACTGATCACTGTATTGGTGTCACTGGTTCCCCAAAAAACTGTCAAAAGTGGCACTTATGCCTGGTTTCCACTGAGCGGAACGGTTCGGGTCAGTTTGAATGGCCTAGAATGGTCCGATCTATTCTGGTGAGCGTTTCCACTGCAAGTGGGACCACAAGGGGCCATACAGGGTTTAGAAAAAATGCCTCAGCATAGCAGAGCAGAGGGTTTTCTGTCAGCCAATCAGTGGAATGTATCGTAGCTCCGCCCTAACCGAACCGTTCCATTTTCTATGGCCCCACATCTGAAGCAGGACCCTGAATGGAGCGGTACGGTTCGGTTGTATGGGCCGCTTTAATAATGGAAACACCCAAAATAGCGTACCGTACCGAACCGAGGCACTAGTGTCCAATTTTAAGTCTCTGATCGCTGCCATTACTAGTAAAAAAATAAATAAAAATTCCATAAATATATCCCATAGTTTGTAGACGCTATACCTTTTGTGCAAATCAATCAATATACACTTATTGGGATTTTTTTTTACCAAAAATATGTAGCAGAATACATTTTGGTCTAAATTGATGAATACATTCGATTTTTTTTACATTTTTATTGAATATGTTTTATAGCAGAAAGTAAAAAATATATATAATTTTTTTTTTTCAAAATTATTGGTCTTTTTTTGTTTATAGTGCAAAAATGAAAAACGGCGGAGGTGATCAAATACCACCAAAAGAAAGCTCTATTTGTGGGGAAAAAAACAAAGCAGAAATTTTATTTGGGTACACCATAGTTACAGTGGGGCAAAAAAGTATTTAGTCAGCCACCAATTGTGGAAGTTCTCCCACTTAAAAAGATGAGAGAGGCCTGTAATTGTCATCATAGGTAGACCTCAACTATGAGAGACAAAATGTGGAAACAAATCCAGATAATCACATTGTCTGATTTTTGAAAGAATTTATTTGCAAATTATGGTGGAAAATAAGTATTTGGTCCCCTACAAACAAGTGAGATTTCTGGCTCTCACAGACCTGTATCTTATAAATATCTAAGAGGCATCTCAAGGATGATCAGAAGAAATGGACAGCACCTGAGTTATATATATGAGTGTCACAGCAAAGGGTCTGAATACTTAGGACCATGTGATATTTCAGTTTTTCTTTTTTAATAAATCTGCAAAAATGTCAAAAAAAAAAATGCTTTTACTTTGCAGGGGAAAATAGAGGAAGTAAAACCCACCAGGGTTTATTTCCTCTTTAATGAAAATGAAGAGAGGGGGAGGTGTTCTGTAATGCCAACACAGTTATGCCCCGTACACACGGTCGGATTTTCCGATGGACAATGTCCGATCGGAGCGTGTTGTCGGAAATTCCGACCGTGTGTGGGCTCCATCGGACATTTTCCATCGGATTTTCCGACACACAAAGTTGGAGAGCAGGAGATAAAATTTTCCGACAATCCGTTGTTGGAAATTCCGATCGTGTGTACACAAATCCGACGGACAAAGCGCCACGCATGCTCAGAATAAATAAAGAGATGAAAGCTATTGGCCACTGCCCCGTTTATAGTCCCGACGTACGTGTTTTACGTCACCGCGTTTAGAACGATCGGAATTTCCGACAACTTTGTGCGACCGTGTGTAGACAAAACAAGTTTGAGCCAACATCCGTCGGAAAAAATCCTAGGATTTTGTTGTCGGAATGTCCAAACAAAGTCCGACCGTGTGTACGCCCTATTACTATGCAAGGGTGACAACAATGCCCCTCCTTTAGTACATTGCGGTATGTGAGCATTGTCATTCTCGGACAGGAAGTGTGCTACTGGCGGGATCACCAGGTGAAATAATTAAATAATTAAAAGCCTGAAAAAAAAAAAAAAGAATATAAGTTTAGTCATGAAGTAGAGTTACTGATAAGCTGCATTATAGTACATTTGCGTTCTTGGTTTTCCATAAATACATTGGCATGTAGTTCAGATAACCGGGATGTAGCGCTTTCAAATGGCGGAGTCAGAAGACTCTGTTCTGTTCTCCTTTCCTTGGAGTACTTAAAAGGCCGAGGCGGTTCCTGCTAAAGCGTGTCAGGCAATCAGCTGTAGCAGACCCCGCTTTGATATGAAGATTGCTTACGTTGTCTGATTGGTGGGAACAAGACCTTGTTAGGTCGAAATGCGTCTGTAAACGCGGACCGGCTGTCTTTTATATTTTGCCGAGATGGGAATTAAAAGTGACATGTTAAGCTATCCAGACGGATGTGCTGATCCACCTTTTTTTTTTTTCTGGATTTAAGTCATCTGATTATGTAGAAGGACAAGGAAGGAGCTGCTACTGAGCTTATTGTTCTTTTTAGCAAATGTCTATTGTGTGCAAAGGAAAACAAATAAAGAAAAAATAGGGATTTGTTTATGAAAACTGCAACATGGAATCAACTAAAAAAGAGTGATCCTCAACGATGGTTAGATAGATATCAGGGCTGCATGAGGAGGAGTCTCTGGGTTGGTAAAGGGATATCTACACCCATCAGCTATAACTTTATGACCACCCACCTAGTTTTGAGTAGGACCCCCTTTTGCCACCAAAACAGCCCTGGCCCAATGAGGCATGGACTCCACCAGGGCCATGACAAGGGGTGGGCAGAAGGTAGAGGTGCCCTGGATGCAGTTGTATACTGCAGGGATGGGGGTATAGTCATTGGGGGGATGGGGGTATAGATGGGGGTATAGCCATTCTGACTATATGCTTGACAGCAGGAGTGACAGCGGCATCACTTCTCCTGTCAGCCAAGCTCTGGGATCTGCGAAGAGAGTAGTAGATAGCCAGGAGGCTGTGCTCTCTGTCTGCCAGAGGGGTCTCCCACCATGCACAGCATCGGTTCTTGCGATGACTCCACTGTTAATAAAAATCCTCCTATTGCCAAGCGGATGACTGCCTGGGGTTAGGATCCCCTAAGCTTGTATATAATGGGGGGAGGGGAGGCGCAGTTTGGCATCTTTGCCCTGGGGGCTGGATGACCTTGTCCCGGCACTGGACTCCACTAGACCTCTGAAGGTATGCTGTGGTATCTGGCACCAAGCCGCCAGTAGCAGATATCCTTTATGTCCTCCAAGTTGTGAGGTAGGGCCTCAATGGATCAGCAGCATTCATGATAGACTGAAGAGGGGAGGAGCCTATGGAGAGGTAGGCCAATGAGAAGGGAGTTGCAAGTCAAGGCGAGAGATAACAACGGAGTGAATTAGTAGCTTGGTGGTTTCGTTTGTGAAAAAAGAGGCATATTTTAGAGCTGTTACGGTGGTGAAGTCTACAAGCTTTCGACAGCGTTTGGATATGGGACTGAAAGGACAGGTCAGAGTCTAGGATTACACCTAGTACCCTGGCATGAGGGGAGGGATTGATGGTTGCATTATTGATTTTAATGGAAAAGTCATGGAGGGGGGCAGGGGCAGGGGGGGATATTATCAGCTCGGTTTTAGAGAGATTTAGTTTAAGGAAGTGGTGCGACATCCATGCTGACATGTCAGTTAGTAAGTTAGTAATACGAGAGGAGACTGAAGGAGTGAGGTGAGGAGTAGACAGATAGATTTGGGTATCTTTAACGTATAGATGGTATTGGAAGCCATGGGCGGTTATCAAGTGACCAAGAGAGGAGGTGTAGATAGAGAAGAGAAGGGGTCTGAGAACAGAGCCTTGGGGGACCCCCACAGAAAGCGGCAATGGAGAGGAGGAGACAGAGTTGTAGGTAACACTGAAGGAGCGCTGTGATAGGTAGGAGGAGAACCAGGAAAGAGCAGAATCTTGGAGGCCAAGGGAACGGAGTTTATTGAGAAGGAGAGGTGGTCAACAGTATCAAAGGCCACAGAGAGGTCAAGTAGTAGGAGTATGGAGTAGTGATCATTGGTTTTAGCAGTTAGTAAATCATTAGTGAGTTTTAGTAAGGCATTTTCTGTGGAGTGCTGAGAGCAAAAGCCAGACTGTAAGGGGTCAAGAAGGTTATTTTTACTGAGGTAGGAGCTAAGACGGTTGTAGACTAAGCATTCTAGAAGTATGTGAACCGTTACCTTTTAGAAATAACCCATTCAAGTTTAAAGTAAGAATGAAATGCAAAACATTTGTGTTTATATATATATATATATATATATTTATATATATATATATATATATATATATATATATATATATCTATATAGATATAGATATAGATAGAGATATAGATATCTCTATCTATATCTATATAGATATATAGATATATATATCTATATAGAGATATAGATATATATATACCCTGTTTCCCCGAAAATAAGACCTAGCGCGATTGTCGGTGATGGTTGCAATATAAGCCCTACCCCCCCCCCAAATAAGCCCTAGTTAAAGTCCTATTTTCAGGGTAGGGCTTATTTTCGGGGAAACAGGATAGGGCTTATTTGGGGGGTAGGGCTTATATTGCAGCCTTCACCGACAATCACGCTAGGTCTTATTTTCGGGGAAACAGGGTATATATATATATGTATATATATATATATATTTATATATATATATATATATATATTTATTTATATATATATATATATATAGATAGATATAGATATATAAATATATATATATACTGTATGTATATGAAAACATTATAAATACCTTTTTTTCTTTTTTTACATTTATCACATTATTATTATTTTTCAGGGTTCATACAGCGCAAACAGTTTGCTCAGTGCTTTACAATAAAAAGGGAGACGATACGGAGACAATACAATTCAATACAAAGGGGTTAGGAGGGCCCTGCTCCTGCGAGCTTACAATCTAATAGGGAGAGGCTGGTGGAACAAAGGGTAATAACTGTGAAGGATGAACTAATGGGAGAAATAGAAGATTTGGTTATTAGCTGAAGGCAGGATAGGCCTCTGTGAAGAGATGAGTCTTCAGGAATCGCCTAAAAGTGACAGAGCAGGAGATAGCCAGATAAGTTGGGGTAGTGAGTTCCAGAAGATGGGAGAGGCTTTGGAGAAGTCCTGGAGAGGAGCACGGGAGGAGGAAGCAATTGAGCTAGAGAGTAGGAGGTCTTGGGAGGAGCGGAGAGGACGGTATGGGTGATATTTGGAGAGAAGATTGGTGATCTAGCACGGGGCAGAGTTGTAAATGGCTTTGTATGTTATTGTTAGCATTTTTAATTTTTATATTTAGCAATTGGAAGCCAGTGTAGGGATTGGCAGAGAGGGGTGGAGGACACTGAGCGGTTGGTAAGGTGGATGAGTCTGGCAGCAGCATTCATGATGGATTGAAGAGAGGATAGTCTATGGAGAGGTAGGCCTATGAAGAGGGAGTTACAATAGTCAAGGTGAAAGATAACAAAGGAGCGAATGAGGAGCTTGGTGGTTTCAGTGGTTAAAAAGGGGCGTATTTTGGAGATGTTACGGAGGTGTAGTCTACAAGATGTGGACAGCAGTTGGATTTGGGGCTGAAAGGACAGATCAGAGTCTAGGACAGTGATGGCGAACCTTGACACCCCAGATGTTTTGGAACTACATTTCCCATGATGCTCAACTACACTGCAGAGTGGATGAGTATCATGGGAAATGTAGTTCCAAAACATCTGGGGTGCCAAGGTTCACCATCACTGGTCTAGGATTACACCTAGTACCCACGCATGAGGGGAGGGACTGATGGTTGTATTATTGATCTTGATGGAGAATTCAGGGGAGGAGACATGGGCCGGAGGGAATATTATGAGCTCAGTTTTCGCTGTTCTCAGCTGCATAAGGGGCTTATAGAGGTTGGGGTGGAGAAACAGCAGTACACATGACTGTGAGGGGGAGGGGGTGTCAGCACAGGTCTTGGCCATTGCAGCACAACCAGAAAACTGACCACACTGAGATAGTGTGCCTCCTTACCTAACGTGGTCAGTTTGAAATAGGATAGCACAGTGATGGCAAACCTTGGCACCCCAGATGTTTTGGAACTACATTTCCCATGATGCTCAACTACACCGCAGAGTGTACAGTATGAGCATCGTGGGAAATGTAGTTCCAAAACATCTGGGGTGCCAACGTTTGCCATCACTGGGATTGCAGGTGGATCTGATAGGATCACCAGGTATTTCACACCAAAAGAAGCATTGCAAAGAGAACAAGATCGTTTTTAATACAAGTACATGGATCAACAGACGCCTATCAGGAATATGAAATGTTGAGGTAACATATTCTTTAATAGTAGGTCCTCTTTAAGAAAAAGTGATTCTTCTTATTTCACAAATGTTGCCAAGTTATCCCTAACTCTACAAACTTGGAAACCTTTTTGCTGCAGTAAGGTAAAGTACTTTGTGATGGGTTGCCGGTATCTTATGGGCCGGCCACTATGCTGCTGAACTTTAGAACTTGTATAGCAGTTTCAACTCCCTGGGGTTTAATAGTATGATTTATTTAGAAATATGAAGCCATCTCCTCCACCATTACTGCACTGTGCCACCGGCAAACATAACCGGCAAGGGCACATAATGTAATTCCAATGAGGCGTACGTTAAAGGAATCACCAGGGGGATTTAATTCAGGGAAAGTAGACAACATTGTCCGTAATGATACTACTTGTGTTGATGCCAAAAGCAAGAGATATTATCATTGACCTTGCTTGTTTGCTTACACGAGTGCCTGTCAATTGCCTCTTTGTCTCCTCTCTAGAATCTGATGTGGCGGACTTTGATGGCAGAAGCTCGCTCCTCTACAGGTTCAATCAGAAACTGATGACCACATATAAAGATGTCATCTCCCTGAAGTTCAAGAGCATGCAGAGTGATGGAGTATTATTTCACGGTGAAGGACAGCGAGGGGATTATATAACGCTGGAGCTACAGAAAGGGAGATTGTCTCTCTCCATTAACCTCGGTACGCATTTTTCTCAATTAATTTGTTTGGGGAAAATTACTACTCCAGTTTTTTTTTTTTTATTATTAATGTTCTTCATCAGTACAATGAATTTTAAATGAGACATTCCAAAAACAGATCCTTTAATATGATAGTCATCTTGTTTAGTGATGAATAGGAAAGCTCAAAAGGTGGGATTAGGCAATTTGTGGCCTGACTTTTACAGGAGAGAGATTCACTATATTACCAAAAGTATTGGGACGTCTGCCTTTACACGCACATGATCTTTAATGGCACCCCAGGCTTCGTCTGTAGGGTTCAATATGGAGTTGGCCCTCCCTTTTCAGCTATAACAGCTTCAACTCTTCTGGGAAGGCCGTCCACAAGGTTTAGGAGTGTGTCTATGGGAATGTTTCACTATTCTTCCAGAAGCACATTTGTGAGGTCCGGCATTAATGTTGGACCCGAAGGCTTGTCTTGCAGTCTCTGCTCTAATTCATCCCAAAGGTGTTCTTTTGGGTTGAAGTCAGGACTCTGTGCAGGCCAGTCAGTTTCCTCCACCCCAAACTCGCTTATTCATGTCTTCATGGACCTTGCTTTGTGCACTGGTGCACAATCATGCTGGAATGGGAAGGGGCCATCCCCAAACTGTTCCAATGAAGTTGGAACATGAAATTGTCCAAAATGTCTTGGTATGCTGACGCCTTAAGAGTTCCCTTCACTAAAACTAAGAAGCCAATCTCAACCCCTGAAAAACAACCCCCACACCATAATCCCCCCCTCCGCCAAATGATTTGGATCAGTGCACAAAGCTGGGTCCATAAAGGCATGGATGAGGGAGTTGGGGGGGGGGTCCTGACCTCAACCTGATAGAACACCTTTGGGATGAATTAGAGCGGAGACTGCGAGCCAGGCCTTCTCGTCCAACATCAGTGCCTGACCTCACAAATTTGTTTCTGGAAGAATTGTCAAACATTCCCATAGACACACTCCTAAACCTTGTGGACGGCCTCCCCAGAAGAGTTGAAGCTATTATAGCTGCAAAGGGTGGGCCAATTCAATATTGAACCCTACGGACTAAGACTGGAATGCCATTGAAGTACACCTCGTGACTTTATCAGGGGATGCTAGGAGGCACACATTACAGTCTTTAAATAGTGATAGCTTAATTCATATACGGCGGCCATTTTCGCGTAGTTCAATGGGAAAACGCCATAGTGGCCATTTTCCCGAGGTGGAATGGAGGCGGCCATTTTCTTGGTTATCCAAAGCTGACACAGACGCAGATAGACCTGCGGTCGGCGTCTATTGCCGTGAACAACAGAAAAATTATAAAATGACCCAAGTATAAGTAAAATGATAGACTATCGGTTGGGGGAGAGTTTGGTAATAGGACACCGGGATAAAACCAAAAGCCAAATCGTCCCTATACAATATCAGAAAAAAATAATTTAAATGGAAAGCTAAAACCAGTTTTTTAATCACAGACAGTTTAAAAAGCTCATTAAAAAATAAATTAAATATAAGAATAAAAAGCCAGATGAAATAAGCCTTTCCACTGATATCAGCGTATAACTCAGATATAAGTAAATACACAGAACTAAAAATGGGAGTGATCCATCTAAGCCCTATAGTATTGAAATACAGCAGTATTATAAATACAGGGTAAGAGGATTAAAATGCATCGGGAGTCTCAAGAAAATATAAACATAGGGAATAAAGGTAGGGACAACCTAGAATGTAAAAATACAGAACATATCTAATATAAGGAATAAAGGTAGGGACACATTAGAATAAAATACTCGACAAATAGAATAGGGCATTATAAATAAATATAGAGTAGCTATAGATGCAATGGGCTAGAAAGGGGATATACGCTGCTTAAGAACGCTAAAATACTGAGGAACATTAAAAAAGTACTGGGAAACATAAAAGACATAAGAAATACATAAATTACCTAAAATAATAGCCAGATTGGAGAACATAGACCATATCTTACACTCGATAAATGAGGGGGGGGGGGGGTTACATATACTATAAAACTAGTCCAAGGATATTTAGAAATCACTGAGAAAGCAGTTCAGGTCAAACTCAATATTTAGGCCTCTCGGCACAAATGTGTCTAGTATGAATATCCATTTGGATTCTGCCTGACTGAGGGTCCTTACCTTGTGCCCCCCCCCCACCAGTGTCTAATGTAAGGTTCTATTCCCCAAAATTTAAGGTGGGTGGGGTCCTTATTGTGGCATAGCAAAAAATGTTTCGAAACGCTATGTTTGTCATAACCATTAATAATATTCTTAACATGCTCTTTGATCCGTACCTCAAGGGGTCTTTTTTGTGCAGCCAACGTATTGGAGCCCGCAGCTGCACTCGAGGGCATATACAGCCCCTTCCGTATTGCAACACATAAAGTTCTTTACCTCATATGTGTCTCCCGCACCGGTGGATGTGAACTGAAATTTCCTTTCATTTGGCCTTCTCGTTCTTAAGCATGCAAAACATCTCTTACACGGGTAAAAACCTTTTCCCGTAAAAAAGTGTAGGTCCTCTTAGGTGGGTCTATTACATTCTTCACCACTTTGTCTTGAATAGTTGGTGCTCTTTTGTATATAAATCTGGGATTCGGGGGGTAAGGATTCTTGTAATTGTTTATCTGCTAAGAGTATATGCCAGTGACGTTTGATAATCTTTTCGATTTTCTTGTGCTGTGAGCTAAATTCTAGAATTAAAGGTGCTCCCACTAGTGGCTGTTTCTGTTTAATCGTATCTTTGATTAATATATTCCGGTTCATTGCGGTGACCTCTTCTATTTCCTTTTCAATAAACTGACGGTCATAGCCTTTTTTAGAAAATCTAAGTGCTATCTCCTCTGCCTGATCCAAAAAGGCGTTCAAGTGCGTACAGTTCCGTCTTAGCCGTACAAATTGGCCCTTTGGCACATTAAAGAGCCAATTCTTATGGTGGCAACTCTCGATGGGGAGGTAGCTATTTCTGTCAACCTTTTTGAAGTGGGTTTGTGACCTCAGTGTGGAATTTTCTTGTAGAATTTCCAAATCCAAAAACGTTACTTTACTTTCACTGATGTCCCAAGTCAGTTCTATGTTTTGGAAAAAGGGAAAAAAACTGCGCTATAAGGTGTTAAGATATAAAAAAGATATTTGTGAATGAAGCACCAATTCTAACAATAAAACATCAATTGTTAATGCAAATTATAAAGAAAAAAGAATTGCGCTAAATGAATGAAAAAATAAACATAAATTAAACAGTGACAAAATATAAAAACCACTTAATGCACAGAGTGAATGTGAAAAATAAATAAACCCTTGTGAGAACTGCTTGTAGTTCAAAAAATAAATCTTAAACTGCAGTGAAAGGAGGTGGCCCTAAACCACCAATAAAGCGATATGTATAAAAGTCCAAGTGATTGACAAATGTTCATCTGTGAAGAAACAGGAAGGAATCCACCACCAGAAATAGAAGGGGTCACTCCTTACCGAATGGCCACGATCCCCCACTACAGAGGATCATAGCTCACAGATGCACATTAGCACTGGCAATAGGAACCCACATCAACATCCACTAGGGGTCGTCACACCATCAGCAATGAACTCGTGGAAGGGGCATACCTCCATGGAAATGGTAACCATCTCCATTGCTGGTTACCATTTCCATGGAGGTACGCCCCTTCCACGAGTTCATTGCTGATGGTGTGACGACCCCTAGTGGATGTTGATGTGGGTTCCTATTGCCAGTGCTAATGTGCATCTGTGAGCTATGATCCTCTGTATTGGGGGATCGTGGCCATTCGGTAAGGAGTGACCCATTCTATTTCTGGTGGTGGATTCCTTCCTGTTTCTTCACAGATGAACATTTGTCAATCACTTGGACTTTTATACATACCGCTTTACTGGTGGTTTAGGGCCACCTCCTTTCACTGCAGTTTAAGATTTATTTTTTGAACTACAAGCAGTTCTCACAAGGGTTTATTTATTTTTCACATTCACTCTGTGCATTAAGTGGTTTTTATATTTTGTCACTGTTTAATTTATGTTTTATTTTTCATTCATTTAGCATGATTCTTTTTTCTTTATAATTTGCAGTTCTATGTTTTTACTATTCATATTGAGTTTTTCAAGGAACCCAATAACTACCTCCCCATCGAGAGTTGGCTAAGATTTGTACGGCTAAGACGGAACTGTACGCACTTGAACGCCTTTTTGGATCAGGCTTACCCCCGAATCCCAGATTTATATACAAAAGAGCACCAACTATTCGAGACAAAGTGGTGAAGAATGTAATAGACCCACCTAAGAGGACCTACACTTTTTTTTACTCGTGTAAGAGATGTTTTGCATGCTTAAGAACGAGAAGGCCAAATTAAAGGAAATTTCAGTTCACATCCACCAGTGCGGAAGACACATATGAGGTAAAGAACTTTATGTGCTGCAATACGGAAGGGGCTGTATATGCCCTCGAGTGCAGCTGTGGGCTCCAATACGTTGGCCGCACAAAAAGACCCCTTGAGGTACGGATCAAAGAGCATGTTAAGAATATTATTAATGGTTATGACAAACATAGCGTTTCAAAACATTTTTTGCTATGCCTCAATAAGGACCCCACCCACCTTAAATTTTGGGGAATAGAACCTTACATTAGACACTGGCGGGAGGGGCACAAGGTCAGGACCCTCAGTCAGGCAGAATCCAAATGAATATTCATACTAGACACATTTGCGCCGAGAGGCCTAAATATTGAGTTTGACCTGAACTGCTTTATCAGTGATTTCTAAATATCCTTGGACTAGTTGTTTTATAGTATATGTTAACCCCCCCCCCCCCCCATTTATCGAGTGTAAGATATGGTCTATGTTCTCCAATCTGGTTATTCTTTTAGGTAATTTATGTATTTCTTATGTCTTTTATGTTTCCCAGTACTTTTTTAATGTTCCTCAGTATTTTAGCGTTCTAAAGCAGCGTATATCCCCTTTCTAGCCCATTGCATCTATAGTTATTCTATATTTATTTATAATGCCTTATTCTATTTGTCGAGTATTTTATTCTAATGTGTCCCTAACTTTATTCCTTATATTAGATATGTTCTGTATTTTTACATTCTAAGTTGTCCCTACCTTTATACCCTATGTTTATATTTTCTTGAGACTCCCGATGCATTTTAATCCTCTTACCCTGTATTTATAATACTGCTGTATTTCAATACTATAGGGCTTAGATGGATCACTCCCATTTTTAGTTCTGTGTATTTACTTATATCTGAGTTATACGCTGATATCAGTGGAAAGGCTTATTCCATCCGGCTTTTTATTCTTATATTTAATTTATTTTTTTTGAGCCTTTAAACTGTCTGTGATTAAAAAACTGGTTTTAGCCTTCCGTTTAAATAAATTTTTTCTGATATTGTATAGGGATGATTTGGCTTTTGGTTTTATCCCGGTGTCCTATTACCAAACTCTCCCCCAAGCGATAGTCTATCATTTTACTTATACTTGGGTCATTTTAGAATTTTTCTGTTGTTCACGGCAATAGACGCCGAACGCAGGTCTATCTGCGTCTGTGTCAGCTTTAGATAACCAAGAAAATGGCCGCCTCCATTCCACCTCGGGAAAATGGCCGCTATGACGGTTTCCCATTGAACTACGCGAAAATGGCCGCCGTATATAAATTAAGCTATCACTATTTAAAGACAGTAAATGTGTGCCTCCTAGCATTCCCTGATGAAGTCACAAGGTGTGTGAAGTCACGCGTAGGGACGGGACAGGCACTTTTCACTGACAGATGCGTACGAGCTTGCCGCTCGTTGGAGTTCTGTGATCTTTGCGGTGTTTTATGTGAGTACCGTTTACCTTAATAAACCCGCCCTTGGTTTAAAAATACTACACAATGTGGCATCCCCTTCTTTTTATTTACGTGCCCCTGTGGCCCCCTGAGGGACTGAGACATATGGAGATCTAGCCTTGGACCCAGGATCTACGTGAGAAGGAGCCGGTAGCAGCGGTCTTGTTTTATGCTGTAACCTCAGTATTATGAGGTAAGGGGCCACTTCGTAGTAGTGTAGGATCGGTGCATGAAGAGGAGCCACTATCCTTTTCTGGTCTATACACTTCACGGTTTCCACCTATTTTATGGAATGCCTTATGGAGAAATATCGTTTTATGTATAAATTCACTGATTGGCACTAAATGGACTGATCTGTTATCTAAGTCACCGGATTTATTGCACATGGCACTTTTTTTGTTTTTTTATTTTCTTTGTTGCTTTATATCATTATATCAGTTAACTTTATAGATTCATCACTCGTTCTGTTTGCACAGGACACTTTGATATTATAGTGCGTCCTGAGGTGTGTTTGGACGCACTGCACTGTATTGGCTTACACCGAATGATTTGTACTTCTCACCAGTGTTATGCCGGATCTACCAGCATTTTGAGTATACTTGCACTAAGATCCATTAAGTTGTACTGCTATGTTATTTTGGAGGATGTATGCACCTTATTGCACCCTGCACTTCATTTTTACATATTAGCAAGCTATTTTTAGCGTAAACACAATTAGTTTATCTCACTCTTCCACGAGGGATGGTTCTACACCTACCCATATTGTGACGCTTAACATAATTTCTAATTATTTCTGGATTAGCGCAGCACCATACTTGACACCTAATTTACTGTTGCAATAGGGGTGACCCGGACCCTATTCGGTGTAGCGGCTTTTCCAGTGTCATTCTACACTTCTGCATGGTAGCGCGGGAATAACCATTTTTAGATTCGAAGCTTAAAACAAGTTTGAACTCCACCCAAAAGCTGTGTCTACACCAATCACTCTGCAGGTGGACAGTCAGATAGGGAGAGTGCAGCTCAGCCAAAGCCGAGATACTGGAAAAGGACCAGCAGCTGCCATGGAACAGAAGATGCTCCAGCTTCCTGCGATGGTGTGGCAACATTACTGCACTGCTCCTGAATTCAGAGCAGAGTTGCTACTTTCATGTTTGCCTGTATCCAGTGGCGTCTCCAGCTTTCATATTTAGAGGGGGCACATAGGGGGACAGGGACAAAAGTAGGGGGGCAACTATAAAATGCAAATTTTAAATATATATATATATATCCTGGGGCCCTTTACTACGACCCCGCAACGGCCCTTTAACATGTTCTGCAGTGAGCTCCCTTCCTACTGTATTGGGGCCCCCCAGGGTGGCAGAAAACAAGAGATATATGTCACCAGCATACCAAGAAAATATAAGGGTCCAAAGCAGTGGGAGAACTATCAGGGTTGCAAAGGTTGTCTTGCCTCCGGGCCCTGGTGTTCTGCCACTGTGGGGTTCCCCAGCCTCCTCTTGCTGTCCTGCCCCTGCTATTGACTGCGCTGGTCTGGCATCTCTTGGAATTTACAGGCTGGTTCTCCTGTCCAAAGGACGGGAGAAATCAGTCTGTTTTTTCAGTAACTGAGAGTCCTGGTGGAGTCCTTCCTGCAACTCGCTCTTCTCCCTGCCAATGAGGATGCAGGGGAAGGAGCAGATCAGGCCGGGGTTGCGTGAGCGCTCGCATTATGCAGTGTTGGCAAGCAGAGGGAGGGGGGAGGAATCACCTGCAGGAGCTGACTGGGGACGCTCTCCCTCTTAGACATTGATTTTTTGTAAAAAAAAATAATTATTTTTTATTTTTATGGGGGATGCCATTGCCTGTATCTGCTTGCACTACAGTGGGGGGGGAGAAGATTTTGGAGGGTGTGTAGCTCATTAGCAATGCCAATTCACAAGCCTGTAGCTTGTCAATCATCACCTTGTCAAACCTAGTCTTGCCCAATGATTTCTGGATTGGCAACGCTGCCTCTGCTGCTGAACCCTCCCGCAGTGTTTTATAGGGGTAGCTTGTGAGATACAAATGAAGGAGGATTTGCCGCGGTCAGGGGAGGTAAAGAAAGGTTTTGCATCGAAAAGTAACAGAATTTGGTACTTCTTTAGACTGTCATACAGGAGCATTTAGCTACACTTTAAGCAGATTGACAAACTCATTTCGCTTTGCATAAACTAATACCTCAAACTGGTAACAGGACCAAGTCCTGGGAATTTGTGTCTTTTGAGAACTACCAGAGACTCCAGTTAAGGTTCAATCATAAAGCCCATGACTGTTACTGGTAATTAGTTTATACATCAGATGAGGTCCCATGTTACATCCATCTGTTGTATCCACCTTCTGTACATATTTTGTATATGAACCAGGGAATCTCTAAATGTCAGAACCCGCCTGTCAAAATTTAGTAGCAGAGAGAAACTGTGCTGTGTTTGTCTTTCTGTAGAGCCTCCCTTGAGTGTAGTATGTCTATTCTTGATGAGCAACATATCACTAGGAAACTAAGCTGAAAAATAGGCACATGTCCATCAAAGTTTGAGCTCTCAGAAACATCAGCAATTTGGCGCAGAGGATGCAAAACAAAGACCCCGAAGGGGCTAACGGTCTAAAATGGAGAAACACATTTTTCTTGATCCCACAGAAACTATATCATACCCAGGGATCAAAATAATTACCATATCACCCTTTAAAAGACATATGTATTTAAAGATATATGTTTTTACATATACAGTGCCTTGAAAAAGTATTCACACTCCTTGAAATTTTCCATATTTTGTCATGTTACAACCAAAAACGTAAATTTATTTTATTGGGATTTTATGTGATAGACCAACACAAAGTGGCACATAATTGTGAAGTGGAAGGAAAATGTTAAATGGTTTTCAAAATATTCTACAAATATATATCTGAAAAGTGTGGCGTGCATTTGTATTCAGCCCCCTTTACTCTGATACCCCTAACTAAAATCTAGTGGAACCAATTGCCTTCAGAAGTCACCTAATTAGTAAGTTAGAGTCCACCTGTGTGTAATTTATTCTCAGTATAAATACAGCTGTTGTATGAAGCCCTCAGAGGTTTGTTAGAAAGCCTTAGTGAACAAACAGCATCATGAAGGCCAAAGAACACACCAGACGGGTCACCGATAAAGTTGTGGAGAAGTTTAAAGTAGGGTTAGGTTATTAAAAAAATATCCCAAGCTCTGAACATCTCACGGAGCATTGTTCAATCCATCATCTAAAAATGGAAAAGAGTATGGCACAACTGCAAACCTACCAAGACATGGCCGTCCACCTAAACTGACCGGCCAGACAAGGAGAGCATTCATCAGAGAAGCAGCCAAGAGGTCCATGGTAACTCTGGAGGAGCTGCAGAGATCCACAGCTCAGGTTGGAGAATCTGTCTACAGGGCAACTATTAGTCGTGTTCTCCACAAACCTGACCCTTATGGAAGAGTGGCAAGAAAGCCATTAATGAAAGAAAGCCATAAGAAGTCTCGTTTGCAGTTTGCGAGAAGCCATGTGGGGGACACAGCAAACATGTGGAAGAAGGTGCTCTGGTCAGATGAGACCTAAATTTTACTTTTTGGCCTAAAAGCAAAACGCTATGTGTGGCCGAAAACTAACACTGCACATCACCTTGAACACACCATCCCCACTGTGAAACATGGCGGTGGGAGCATCATGTTGTGGGAATGCTTTTCTTCAGCAGGGACAGGGAAGCTGATCAAAGTGGATGGGAAGATGGATGGAGCTAAATACAGGACAATCTTAGAAGAAAACCTGAAAGGGTCTGCAAAACACTTGAGACTGGGGCAGAGGTTCACTTTCCAGCAGGACAACGACCCTAAACATACAGCCAGAGCTGCAATGGAATGGTTTAGATCAAAGCATATTCATGTGTTAGAATGGCCCAGACAAAGTCTAGACCTAAATCCAATTGAGAATCTGTGGAAAGACTTGAAAATTGCTGTTCACAGACGCTCTCCATCCAATCTGACAGAGCTTGAGATATTTTGCAGAGAAGAATGGGCAAAAATGTAATTCTCTAGATGTGCAAAGCTGGTAGAGACATCCCCAAAAAGACTTCCAGCCGTAATTGCAGTGAAAGGCGGTTCTACAAAGTACCCAGGGGGGCTGAATACAAATGCCCCCCACACTTTTCACATATTTGTTTGTAAAAAAATTTGAAAACCATTTATCATTTTCCTTCCACTTCACAATTATGTGCCACTTTGTGTTGGTCTATCACATAAAATCCCAATAAAATACATTTACATTCTTGGTTGTAAAATGAAAAAATGTGGAAAATTTCAAGGGGTATGAATACTTTTTCAATGCACTGTAATGGTGGTTTAAATATCCTAAAATGATATGTGCATGCCAGGCACGACCATGCTGAATAACACCCTTTTGAGAAACCATGCACCAAGCTGTAGACAAATATGATATTTATTACATATGGATATGATTATTGTAAGTGCAACATTTTAGAACATTATTGCCTGCAGACATTGCCTGACTTTGCTGTACTACAGAACACCTGGCCCTCTCCTGATCTCTATAACATAATGGGGAGGTGAGCTGAGCAGACCAGAGCTATGAGCCATGTATCTCCTGGACCTGATAAGCTTCACATGAGGTCATGCAGGCCCAATGGTTCTCTTCCTTCTACAACTTTTAATGAAATGGTCCAACACCAGTGTTTATCATTCTGAAGCCACAGAAGCAAGAGCAGGTACCTGAGAAAACTATGTGTCCGCTCCCCAAACCCCCCCCCCCCCCCAAAGAAAAATGTTGGGGGAGGACAAAAAGTTGAGTTTTCCCTTTAGGGTAAAGTTCAGCTTTAAGTGTTTCAATGTAGCAATCGCTGGTCACAGTATGGCCATGTTCCAGAAAAGAAGAATTACTCCCATGTCATCCCAAAAATGGTCACAATGACTTCCTGTGCTGATCAATGGCTCTTGAACTTCTTAGGTCTTGAGGAAGAGGTGTGACACCTTTGCATGGACTGATTCTTGCTTTTGGATCATAAAGATACCCCATATTTCAGTAAAAAAAAATTGGCTTCAAATGCTTAAAGCAGATCAGAGCAGACTTCCACCCTTCTCTCGTTCAAAACTGGTGAGGCACCAAACTTTGAACACTTTCCAATACCCTAAGTCTTCCACCGTCTTCTTTATGGCATTGTGACCACAATCCAGTTGTGCAGCAAACTCATAGATTGTGACTCTTCTGTCTACGCAAATACATTTGTGCACTCAATAAAGATACATGCTGCCAGTGGCCACAGTTAATGGTCTGCCACTGTGTGGTTTGTCTTTATTGCTGGTTTCCCCTTCTTTAATCTCCCCTATGCATTGTCCATCTGTGTGCATTTCTCTTGTCAATGGTGTCATCTCTGTATACATTCTGTAGCCTTCTGTGGATGCCAGACAGCCTGGACCCCTCCTTCATCAAGAACTCAATGGCAGCATGTTGCTTCTGGATGGAATCCATTATTTACCTGCCATGAAAAAAAAAAGAAGAGTTACTATAGAGCAGTGGTCTCCAAACTGCAGCCCAGGGACCAGATGTGGCCCTTTGCTTGCTTTTATCTGTCCTTTGGGATACTATTTCCTCCACTGATGCCAACAATGGAGCATAATTCCCCCCACTTACATCAATGAAGGGAACACAATTCCTCCCACTGATACCAACAATGAGGCCCAATGACATCAATGATGGGGTGCAATTCCTCCCAATGACACCAGTGATGGAGCCTAATGACATCAATGATGGGGCACAATTACTCCCACTGAAACAAACTATGGGAGATTATTTTTTTCCCACTGACTGCGGGACCTTTTCCTTACCCAAACTCTTCAGTAGTCGAACGCAAGTCGGACTCGGACATCGGGTGTTCGTTTGTTCTGAAACAAACCGAACATATGGGGCATTCACTGAAAATTTGAGCGCCGCGGAACACCCCATAATGCACTGCGAGATCGCAGTGCATTGCTGTATGATGCAGGTCAGGTGCTGCTTTGGCCAATCACAACGTGCTCTGCTGAGAGAGTCATAATGGCCAAAGGCAGGGTGCCTTTGGCCAAACATGGCTCAGGGGGACTAAGTCCACGCCCCACACTATATAGGGCTGCCTACAGAGTGGCCTTCTGTAGTGTTGTTGGTGTGGACAGAGAAATAGCCTGAGTTAGATTAAGCAGGCAAGTTATTCAGTTAGTGGCAGTGTATTTGATATATACCAGTATATATATATATATATATATATATATATATATATATACACAGCCAGTCTAGTATATATATATATATATATATATATATATATATATATATATATATATATATATATATATATACTCAGTACTCAGCATTTAGCATAGACTATATAGTATATTCAGTGTTTACTCGATATTCAGTCAGTGTATTAATATGTATATACAGTCTTGTATATACTCGAGTATAAGTCGTTGCGAGTATAAGTCGAGGCCCTAATTTACCACAAAAAAAGGGAAAAACTTATTGACCCGAGTATAAGCCTAGGGTGAGAAATGCACAGCTACTGTAAGTGGAAAAGAGTGTCAACAATGCCCATTTGCAGCCTCACTGTGCCCATTTGCAGCCATATGTCCCCCGAACTTCAAACTCGGTAGATTAGGGATCCTAGATGCCCCCTAGCTGCAGCCAAAATTTGGGGTCTCTGAACCCAAAGGGTCCCAAAATGACATTGCTGCAGATGGACACAGTTGACGGAATTTGGGGCCCCGTATCTTGGGGCCACTTAGTGCTAGGAACCCCAAATTTGGTGTGCAAACCCAGTGGAACTAGCACCATAAAATATCCAAAGCTGGGGTTTCTAGCACCAAGTGGCCCCGAGATACAGGGCCCGAATTTGGGGCCCAGTATCTCGGGGCCACTTAGTGCTAAGAACTCCATCTTTGAATATGTTGTGGTACCAGTTCCACTGGGTATGCACACCAAATTTGGGGTTCCTAGCACCAAGTGGCCCTGAGATACGGGGACCCAAAGTTGGTTCGGAAAATGAAATTTTTTGCTGCAGAAAAGTGCTTGACTCAAGTCGAGGGGGGCACTTTCAGCACAAAAAAATGTGCTGAAAAACTCCACTTATACTCGAGTATATACGGTATGTATATACTCAGCATTAAAGTGTAGCCTATATCTACAGTGCATTCCGTGGTGTACTGTTTCTAAAACACTTCAGGCGGTGTATATATATATATATATATATATATATATATATATACTCTGCATTCAGTGTAGCCTATATCTACAGTGCATTCCGTGGTGTACAGTTGCTAATAAAGTGCAGGCAGTGTACACAGTATCTATTATAGTGTGTACAGTTTCTACTACACTTCTTCTACTACACAGTGCAGCTGTTGTATAGTTGCCAATACACTTCAGGCGGTGTACACAGTATCTAATACAGTGTAGTGCAGTGTTGCAAAACAAAAAATACATCATGTCTGGAAGGCCACCAAGGAGAGGCAGACGCTCACAGGCCACTAAGGCTCCATTCACACCTGAGCGTTTTGTAGCTTGAAGCCTGAAGCTACAAAACGCTGGAGGGGAAAAAATCCATTATTCTCTGTGGAGATATGAACCATCTCCATAGAGAATAATGGATTTTTTCCCCTCCAGCGTTTTGTAGCTTCAGGCTTCAAGCTACAAAACGCTCAGGTGTGAATGGAGCCTTAGTGGCCTGTGAGCTTCTGCCTCTCCTTGGTGGCCTTCCGAGTTCTGGACCCTTTTTTGTCGCGCAAATCGGGCAGATTTGGGCGTTTTTGGAGCAGGAAGCAGATGACAAAATCTAACAACATAGCAACAAATGATGAAACAAATCATCATTTTTCCTATTAACTAATAAAAAAAAATGTAAAGCTCAAAAACGCCAGACAATGCTGCATGGTAACGCGCAAATATGCCCGAAAAAAGTGGGGGGAATTATGACCCATTGTTGGCGCGACAAAACGCCGGAAGAAACGATCAAAAATGCTACGCTCAGGTGTGAATGCAGCCTAAAAGAGGGCAAGCAGACTCTGTGTCTACAGTCAACAGTGGTTGTCATGGACATGGTGCATCCTCTGCAGGTGGCCATGGGGCACGCTTGTCCTTTTTTGTTGCTGCTGGCCGTGTTATTGAGCCAGAACATGCAGAAGAGTTGGTGGAGTGGATAACAAAGCCATCCGCATCCTCCTCATCCTCTGCCACCCAGGCTTAAGAGTAGTTTGCCTTCCAATGCAGCTGCCAAAGCTGCCTATTCCACCGGCTCCTTGTCCACAGTCACTTCTTCTGTAGCCCCACCATCATCATGGAGGAGTCCCCCAAACTATTTGACCACAGTGGCAGGTACATGCTGCTGGAGGATGCGCACCGATTTGAAGGCTCCGATGTTGGTTCCCAGGTTGACGAAGGGAGTAACATGAGCTAGAGATAGGGGATACCCAAGAAGGACAAGAAACTGGCAGTCATGTTTCACAGCAGGGCCCGTTCCTGCCCCCAACAAGAGTATCTGTGAGGGGTTACAGTGTTGTGGCACCACCACCACCCAAGGTCCAATTTTTCTGCCCCTGTTTAACAATGGCATGTAATTACAGTTCTTGATATAATATTTCACAGCAGGGCCCATTCCTGCCCCCAACAAGAGTAACTGTGAGGGCTTACAGTGTTCTGATACCACCAACACCTAAGGTACAATTTTCTGCAGAGTATATAGGGCAGGCCATATAGTATATATACTGCTGTTCAGAGTATGTAGTGTCTGGGTCTTGGGGGACCCCCAAGCCATTTTTTTAAAGTTTGGGTGCGAGGTTCCCCTTAATATCCATGCCAGACCTGAAGGGCCTAGTATGGATTTTGGGGGGGGGGGGACATCTACGCTATTTTTTAATTTATTTTTTGGTATTTTTATCTACAGTGCCTTGCAAAAGTATTCACCCCCCTTGCGATTTTTCGTGTTTTGTTGCCTCATGACCTGAAATTAACATGGATTGTTTGAGGATTTGCATCATTTAATTTCAGAACATGCCCACAACTTTGAAAATGTTTTTTTTTTTATTATTGTGAAGCAAACAACAAATTGGCCAAAATAACAGAAAAAGTAAATGTGCATAACTATTCACCCCCCTAAAGTCAATACTTTGTAGAGCCACCTTTTGCGGCTATCACAGCTCCAAGTCGCTTTGGATAAGTCTCTATGAGCTTGCCACATTTTACCACTGGGATTTTTGCCCATTCCTCCTTGCAAAACTGCTCCAGCTCCTTCAAGTTGGATGGTTTGTGCTTGTGAACGGCAATCTTTAAGTCTGATCACAGATTTTCTATTAGATTGAGGTCTGGGCTTTGACTAGGCCATTCCAACACATTTACATGTTTCTCCTTAAACCACTCAAGTGTAGCTTTAGCAGTGTGTTTGGGGTCATTGTCCTGCTGGAAGGTGAACCTCCATCCAAGCCTCAAATCACACAGAGTGGTACAGGTTTTGCTCAAGAATATCCCTGTATTTAGCACCATCCATCTTTCCCTCAACTCTGAGCAGTTTCCCAGTCCTGACTGCTGAAAAACATCCCCACAGCATGATGCTGCCACCACCATGTTTCACAGTGGGGATGGTGTTCTTTTGGTGATGTGATGTGTTGGGTTTGCGCCAGACATAGCGTCTTCTTTTATGCCAAAAAGTTACATTTTAGTCTCATCAGACCAGAGCACCTTCCTCCATACATTTTGGGAGTCTCCCACATTCCTTTTCGCAAACTCAAAACGTGCCATTTTGTTTTTTGCTGAAAGTAATGGCTTTCTTCTGGCCACTGTGCCATGAAGCCCAACTCTATGGAGCGTACGGCTTATTGTGGTCCTATGTACAGATACTCCAGTCTCTGCTGTGAAACTCTGCAGCTCCTCCAGGGTTACCTTAGATCTCTGTGCTCCTCTCTGATTAATGTCCTCCTTGCCCGATCCATGAGTTTTGGTGTGCTGCCGTCTCTTGGCAGGTTTGCTGTTGTGCCATGTTCTTTCCATTTCATTATGATAGATTTGATGGTGCTCCTTGGGATCATCAAAGATTTGGATATTTTTTTATAACATAACCCTGACTTGTACTTCTCAACAAAATTGTCCCTTACTTGTTTGGAGAGTTCCTTGGCCTTCATGGCAGTGTTTTGTTAGTGGTGCCTCTTGCTTAGGTGTTGCAGCCTCTGGGGCCTTTCAAAAAGATGTGTCTATGTAATGACAGATCATGTGACATTTAGATTGCACACAGGTGGACATCATTTCACTAATTATGTGACTTCTGAAGGTAATTGGCTGTACCGGAGCTTTTTATGGGCTTCATAACAAAGGGGATTAATACATACGCACATGATAATTATCATTTTTTTATTTCTGAAAAATCGTTTTGTGTATATATTTTTCTAATTTTACTTTACCAACTTAGACTATTGTGTTCTGATCCATCACATATAATTCAGATTAAAAAAAACATTGAAGTAAAGGCTGTAATGTAACAAAATAGGTAAAAAGCCAAGGAGGTGAATACTTTTGCAAGGCACTGTATATTGCCAGGATCCGACAATTCATTGCAGCCGAGAGCAGTTTTAAATGACATTTTTTTTCCTTTAGAAATGTCATTTTGCTGTAGCACTGTTATAAACATGGGAAAGATGCGCTACTTTACAAGCATACTAAGGACACTCCCCAGGCACGATATTTAAAGGAATATTTAATTTTTATTGTTTTACTTTAAGCATTATTAAAATCACTGCTCCAACAAGAAAAAAATCTTGTTTTTAAAACTTTTTTTTGCATTGATACATGTCCCCTGGGGCAGAACCTGGGTCCTCAAACATTTTTTTTGACAATAACTTGCATAGAAGCCTTTAAAATTATTACTTTTGATTTTTCACGTCCGAGATCCATAGACTTTAACGGTGTTCGCGCGTTCGAACAAATTTTGTGCCTGTTCGCATGTTCTGCTGCAAACCGAACCGGAGGGGGGGGGTTAGGCTCATCCCTACGCTTCAGGACACTAAACTGGCCCTTTGTTTAGAAAGTTTGGAGACCCCTGTATAGAGAAAGAGTTACTCCCCCTTTTGCAATACATTTCATAAATCTCTGGTATCATGAAAGATGGTTCGGTGAACCAAAAAGCAGATCTTTACCTCTTTATTGTTGCCTACCTTGCTTTAAATTATGAAAATGAGAGAAATCTTATTTCCTCAGCAGGACAACGGTGCTTTCCTCTTTATGTTCCCTTTTCAACATTAATGTTTTGTGGTTTGAAAATCTCTGTGGGTGAAAATTGCAGCTACGACAAGTTAAAAGTCATTTTCGACATACGCAACACTTTACTGCCACTGTCCTACTTTCTGATATCAGCTACAAATTGTTATTTCTTTTCTATGTTCCTATCTGGGTTTTGCTCTTTCATCAAAGTATGCATCAAATAGAAGTTTATGAATCGGAGGTAGAATCTATCAGCAAACAATGAACAACAGCTAAACCCAGAGAAAAAAAAAAAAAAAAAGGAAAATGTATTCGTATCTGGAAAACAACACGCTTCTATTTTTTTTTTTGTGAGTAAATTGATCTGTAAGAATGAAAAACCAAAATGGATCCGACCAATTCACATTCTGCGGAAATGAACAACTATAGAAAAATGTTAACAGGCTGATTCATATATTGTAACTTTGTCAATGTGTTTTATGTTTTTAAACTTTTAAAAAGAACCTGTACTGTGGAAGCTGTATCCAAGAAAAGCCAAGCAGAAAACTAAGTACTAGTCATCTTTTCCCCTTTACGGACTTACTGGGGTTTATTTACCAAACTGGAGAGTGCAAAAGCGTATGCAGCTCTGCATAGGAACCAATCGGTTTCCAAGTTTTTTTTTGTCAAAGCTTAATTCAACAAGCTGTAGTTAGAAGCTGATTGGCTACCATGCACAGCTGCACCAGATTTTGCACTCTACAGTTTTAGTAAATCAAACCCACTATGTCTTGTTCTCCACTGTGTCCATATGTGGAGGAGACCACCTTGGTAGAAGAGCAGGGCTTTGCTTCCTCATGTCAGATCTGCAACCTTGGTCACTGATGGGGGTAATAATCAAAAAGCAGTAGGAAAGGCGGTGGAAGCAAAGATCCATCTAATGGATAAAGCTGGGAAATCCTTGCACTGCAGGTCCTTAAAGAGGAGGGCCAGTAAAAAAAAAAAAAAAAAATTAAAAGTCAGTAGCTACAAATACTGCAGCTGCTGACTTTTAATTGGACACTTACCTGTCCCTGGGTCCAGCGATGCGGGGGATCGAAGCCCCGCTCGTCTCCCCCTCCGTTCGGCGGTGCCGCCATTGCAACTGTGGGCGCCGGGCTGTGGCTTCACAGCCTGGCACCCACTGCGCATGCGCGAGTGGCGCCGAGCGCCGTGATTGGCCTCTCAGTCACCTGGGACCTGTAATGGGTCCCAGATGATTGACAGGAGGGAGGGAGCAGAGCGGAGCCCTTCCTGTGCCGAGATGGAAGTGATGTCACCAGCCCAGGCACTGGAAGAGGCAGACTACGAGGGACCCCCTAGCAACAGGCATTTAGAGATGAGTAAAAAAAAAAAAAAAATATCCAAATGTTTTTTGTATTTTTTTTAGGATTTTTTTTTTTTGGGTGGAACCCCACTTTAAGTACAGTTTCTTCTCCAGCCAAGAAGATCAGTGACCAGCAGAAGAGTGACACACACTCCAGCCCTCCTGAGACTAGTATCCAAAGGCAGCAATGCCTCCAGCCAGCTGCAGATCCCCTAACCCAGTGTTTCTCAACTCCAGTCCTCAAGAAGCCCCCCAACGGGCCATGTTTTCAGGCTTTCCTTTATTTTGCACAGGTGATTTGATCAGTTTCACTGCCTTAGTAATTAACACATGTCGTTTCATGTGAGCGAAGTAGATAAGAAGAAACATATTAAGAGAAAGCAGATCAAATCTGTCCCTCAAAATTGGTTGGGATTTTTAAGGATGCATATTTCTGCCATGAGGGAAGCACAACCACAAAGAGTAGTTCAAAAAATATATCATTTATTACAAAATATACAGTTTAAAACAGTCTTAGTCATAGAACAATTGACCAAGATATTACTCATTTTCAAAAAGCTTGAACAGATGCTTGTGTGTATCGGGTAGCCGACGCGTTTCGCAGTCTAGATTACTGCTTCTTCAGGGCTGTTCCCCATGCATTCAAATATTCTGACATTGATCATATTGTAGCATCGAAGAAAAAGGACAGACACCATCCCATGACAAACAGATGATGTCAGAATCACCTATGTGGTCTTGTGGATGTCGAACCATACGTAAAGATAAGGAGACTGTGTCATAAATCATCTAATATATTATAATCTGTAGGTACTGTACTGGGGAGCAGAACAGGGCAGGGAATTTTCAGGGCAGGGAACGAGGGCTAAGCCACTCCAGGAGCCAAAGCCAAGACTCGAATCCCGCCTGTCCCGACCAGGGGCAAAAAATATAGCCTCTATCCTCCGCTGATTCACGCAGCACGTGGCGCGTCCTCCACAACTGCCGTGATGTGCGTCACAGTACCTACAGATTATAACATAGTGGTTGTTCTTGCCTCATGACAGAAATATGCATCCTTAAAATTCCCAACCAATTTTGAGGGACAGATTTGATCTGTTTTCTCTTAATATTCTTCTTTTTATCTACTTTACTTCAGGGATGTGGATGTAATATTTTGTCACTAGAACCTGTCCAAAAATATTCTTATATATATATATATATTCATCTGAGGGAAATCCTGAAAACATGACCTGTTTGGGCACCTTGAGGACCGGAGTTAAGAAGCACTACCCTAACCTACCACAGTGCCTCTCAGCTTCTATAGAGTCCCCAACCTCCTATAATTTTCTGCAGTGCTTCACAGCCCAACCACAATGCCCCCAGCAGGGCCAGGAGAAGGGGTGGGCAAGACGGGAAGCTTCCCTGGGAGCAGTTGTTTACTGAAGGGATGAGGGTGCCTTACTTCTGTTATAAGGCTGATAGGGGGAGTGACAGCGGCAGTAACTTTGACAGGCGTGTGACTGTTGGACATAGGTCCTTGTCCCAGCACTGCCCCCTAGTTCTCCTAAGTTCCCTCCTCCCTCCTCATGAGGGCCCCCCACCTGGGCCTCCAGCCAGCTACAGATCACCTAACTTACCACAGTACCTCCCAATTCTAGCAGTGCCTCAAACACCCTACAATTGCCTGCTCTGTCTCTTAGCCCCCTAATAATGTCCCAAGCCCCCTGAGAACCCCCAGCTCCCATAGTGCCCCCAAAACTCCCACAGTGCCACCCAGCCTGACACAGTGCCCCTCCCAGCCTGCTGCAAAACTTCTGGTGAGACCCCAGCCCCCCAGAAACCTCTTTCTATACAGCCATGGCTACCAAGTCTTTTGCAGAGTCCCCTAACCCCCTCCAGAACCCCTCACAGTAACGTAATACCCAACCCCAATGCATTCCAATACTTTTATTGTGAGATTATAAACAGTTTTTTTTTTTTATTATTATTATTATTATTAATATTATTATTATTTACTGTTGGGACCTGGAAGGTTTTGAAAGAAGGTTGAGGACCCCTGCCTTGGATGATCTCTCACTGCCCGTTTTTTCCCTTCCAGGTGACGCCAAACTGCGCTTCGGTAACACTCACACGGTGGTGAGTTTGGGAAGCCTCTTGGATGATCAGCATTGGCATTCTGTTTTAATAGACCGATTCAACAAACAAGTGAACTTCACAGTGGACAAATACACCCAACATTTCCGCACGAAGGGCGAGTCTGATGACTTAGACATCGATTATGAGGTGCGTTTTTGCTGTGTTATCTAAAACAACTGGTATTGGACCTGTGGTAAAACTTCTTGATTTGTGGTAACGTGAAAATTGTTTAGTATAGTATAGTTTTTATATATATATATATATATATATTTATATATATATTATATATATATATATATATATATATATATATATATATATATATATATATATATATATATATATATATATATATATATATATATATATATATATATATATATATATATATATATATATATATATATATATATATATATATATATACATATACATATATATATATATATATACACATATATATATATATATACATATATATATATATATATATATATATATATATATATATATATAATTATTAATAATTAATGATAATTAATGATAATTATTGATAAATAATAAATAATAATTATATATATAATATATAAATATATAATTATATATAATAATTTGAATACATCATGCTTCATACCGAGCAATCTACCAAGCCAGTTCTGTACACCTGACTGTTCAATGACTGTAAACTAATGCGTACTCCCTTAGAACTTGCAGAAACTCTTTGGGGCAAACTTTTTCAACCAAGAAAAAGGAGAAAAGATTTTTTTTTTTAATGAGGGTTTAATACTCTAAAACTTTCTGTCTTGCGCCTAAAATACGCAGAGAGGTCAAATCCAAAGTCAAGTTGCTTAATTCCAGCTCTTGATGTATCTTCGTTCTGGAAATGAACCATGGCCCATGCAGGTCTCACACTATAATTTTATACCCCGGGTAGTATCGGTAAGCAGATTTGCAGCGCAGTCTGGTGTCATTAGTATTTTGTTTGTAGTGATAAATTCCTAATTAAGTCCCGCGCCATCCCCAGCCCACTAAAGATTATAGCTGCAGTTTAAGCTCTATCTCTGGGCCTTTGATGGGCGATAAAATAGAAGGGAAATATCTGCTGTGATTGCTATGTATTAGGCAATTAGAATTATGACATAACAGGGAAAATTGTGCAGCGAGCATGCAGCTCAGAAATGGGTTTAATTAGTAAATACGGCCATTTCTTTTTAGAAATATGGGTTCTTAGCAATGAATTTGACAGAGGAATATCTATCATACCATTCCAAAAAGAAGCATTTGGAAAATGATATATTTATATTACCAGCTATTTGCTTTGCAGCAGCAAGTAATGTCTTTGTCCAAAATGGACACTTATTCTTAAAAGTGAACTCTCCAGGACAAATATTTGGAATAAATTTCTTTTCGAAAAAAGAAAAGAAAATGAGACTTTATGGCACTCAACATTAAAAAAAAAAAATACAGTCATGTGGATAAAATATCTCTTTCATTACAAACATTTTTTCCTTTAAAAGCAATATATATATAGTAATATGTTGATAACTAAAATTGTGCAAATACCACATAACTGCAGCCCTGTATCCACTTTCCACATATACACTCATCGGACACTTTATTGGGTCCCCCTTGCTAGTACCGTGTTGGACCCCCTTTTGTCTTCATTCTTCGTGGCATAAATACAACAAGGTGTTGGAAACGTTCCTCAGAGATTTTGCTCCATAGTGACATGATAGCATCACGCAGTTGCTACAGATTTCTCGGCTGCACATCCATGATGTGAATATCACGTTCCACCACATCCCAATGGTGCTCTATTGGATGAGATGTGGTGAGTGTGGAGGCCATTGGAGTACAGGGACCTCATTGTCCAGTGGTGAGTTGATTGGAGCTTTGTGACATGGTGCATTATCCTGCTGGAAGGAGCCATCAGAAGATGGGGACACTGTAGTCATAAAGGGATGGACATAGTCAGCAGCAATACTCATGGCATTTAAACCATGCTTAGTTGGTACTAAGGGGCCCAAAGTGTGCCAAGAAAATTTCCCCCACAACATTACACCCCCACCACCAGTCTGAACCGGTGATACAAGGCAGGATGGATACATGCACCAAATTCTGACCCCACCATCTGAATGTCGCAGCTGAAATCGAGACTCATCAGACCAGGCAACGTTTTTTCCAATCTTCTGTTGTCCAATTTTGGTGATCTGTGCGAATTGTAACCTCAGTTTCCTGTTCGTAACCCACTGGAGGGCAGCTTTCTCTGTTGTGAGCAGCCTAACCCCAGCCAATGAGCTTAAAAAATGGTATTGTCCTCTTGCTACTTACATCCAAGTCCCAGCACTTCTTGGGTGCTTTTTTCTTCATGTGTATGCTGTATTCTGATTGGTGGCATCGTTCTGTAGTCCTGCCCTAGGGTTCTAGACCTTTCAAGTCAAAGACAAGTTGTGGACGTTTCAAATACTCACCCACCCAAGCAGATCCAGTTCTCCAGCCAAGATCCTCTTCTCTTCTGGCATCACTCGGTCCCTCTCTGCCCTGTTTTGGTGTGACGTCATTGAGAGTTCCGAATATTCACTCTTCCCCCCTATTATTTTTCAAACCCCTACTTACCCGATAGCGAGCTCTGCACATTTCAGATACTCACCCACTCAGCAGATCCAACATTGTCCAGCTGAGATCCTCTTCTCTTCGCGTCGCCATGTTTTGGAGTAAAGTTTTTAAGAGGCTGCCAGCAGTTCCGGATATTCACCTTGCCCCCATTTTTTTTTAAACCCCTACTTACCCGATGGTGAGTTCTGCACATTGCAGATTCTCACCCACCCAGCAGATCCAGTGTTGTCAAGCTGAGATCCTCTTCTCTTCTGGCAGTGCGCACGCTGGCATGGTTTGGTGTGATGCCATCGTCGAGAGGCAGTCTGCTTTTTTTCCCGGATATTCACCCCCCCCCCTTTTTTTTTAAAACCTCTACTTACCTGGTGGTGAGTTCTGCTAATTTCAGATACTCACCCATCCAGCAGATCTAGCATTGTCCAGTCAGGATCCTCTTCTCTTCTGGCAGCACTCAGTCCCATGCTGCCATGTTTGGTGTGATGTCATCGAGAGGTTGCTGGCTGTTTCGGGTTCCAATAGCGCGTCGTTCTGCTGGCCACCTCATCTTTTACTGAAGGAAAGATTTTGCCTCCTAGGATATGCGGCATGCAAATTCCAGGTGTCAAAGGGAGGACAGTGCATGTGCATGTCAAGAGCCCCATTCATGCAGAGGACCAGAGGAGGGTTGAATTGGAGTAATAATGTATTAGAGGGTGAAGATCCACGTTAATTTAAAATGTGATTAAAAAAATAAAACAAATGCAGCCACCACATCTAAGGACTATACCATAAAAAAATACAATATCCACAGTCAATCAGATTCAGCTGCTCTGGCTCTACACTCAGATAACAGAACTTGAAGTAAATTTGAGCCGGCCACTCAGTATCATTCATAAAATGCAGGTCTTTATTGGCTATGTGTTAAAACACAACTGTGTCAGGCTAACGTGTTTCGGCTGTAATGCTGAGGAAGGCTGCCACAGCCGAAACACGCTAGCCTGACACAGTTGTGTTTTTTAACATGTATCCAATAAAGAATTGAATTTTATGGATGATACCAAGTGGGCAGCTCAAATTTGCTGCAATATATTACATTTTTGTAATTTGGTTTTAATACACTTCAATAAATACACAATTGCATTCACTTTATTGTATAGTATTTGCCTGGAGTTTAGCCTTGAAATGGAACTTCACCTTCTCAATCAACTTTGACTATTTTTAATCCTTATGCTTAGTAATTTGATAGGAAAGTATATCATTTGAACTTGTTTTAAACTTTTTTTTTTACATTTCTTTAGTTTCTTCCTGGTTTCCATGTCTAGGAAAATGCTGTCATCCACAGAATAAAATAGAATAGAATAGAAAGAATATAACCATCTTCTGAAATTTGAAATTTGGAATAGAATAAATTCAAATTAGAATAGAATAGACTAGAATAGAAAATAATAGAATAGAAAATAAGAGAAAAAAATATAAAAGAATAGAAAACAAAAAAAAACAATAGACCAGAATAGCATAAAATAGAAAAAAAAATATAACCGTCTTCCGAAATTTGAATTTGGAATATAATAAATGCAAATTCAAATTTGAGGCTTTAATAGGCTTCAAAATAGGGTGGGCTTGGGGCGCAGAGAATGAGAACGTATTGTTACAATAGCAAATGAATATTTGCGATTGAAACACTGCCTCCTCCCGGCCAATCAGGAAGCGGGTCTTGAGACCCGTCACCCGATTGGTTGAAAGGACAGGCAATCCTATTGGATGCCTAGGAGGAGGGGAGGAGACACACGGTGGAAGCGAGGAGGAGAAGAGGACACAGGAGCCCCTGCCCGATGCTTGCTGCCCGCCACCTTCCACCTATATGGGGTAAGTGCCGGACCGACTGGCAAACAACGAGCAGGGGGGGCTCTTGAGGTGCCGCCGGGGGAGGGGTTGTTTACAACCCTTACTTACCCGATCTGCACATTTCAGATACTCACCCACCCAGCAGGATGGTTGTTTCCACCCGTAAAAAAAAAAAAAACACCAACCATCACTGGATCTAGGTCAGTGCCAGGGTTAGTGTTTGGGTCAAAGGGTCAGGGTCAGAGGTCAGGGTTAGTTTATTTTGGGCCTGATTTTTTTTTTCTTTTTTTTACGTAGCACCAGCAAAATGCGCACTATTGCTTCTGGGCTGTACTACGGGTACAAACAACAACTAACATACACATATTTGATAGGTTGTTCTTTGGTGGAAGGCTATATTAGTAACAAGAAATATACAGTTAAAGGGGTTGTATGATTTCGTTTTTTTTTTTTTTTTAAATAACAAACATGTTATACTTACCTCCACTGTGCAGTTCGTTTTGCACAGAGTGGCTCCGATCCTCCTCTTCTGGGGTCCCTCGGCGGCTGTCTCGGCTCCTCCCCGCAATAGCTAACCTCCATCTGGGAAGCTCTATCCCGAGGGGGTTAGCATGCGGGCGCGCTTCCTGTCATACACGCTGCGTCCATAGACACAGCGTGTATGACTCGGTACCGCCCCCCCCCGCCCCCGCCGGGCCGCCTCATTGGATGTGATTGACAGCAGCGCGAGCCAATGTCTGCGCTGCTATCAATATATCAAGTGAAGAGCCGAGGAGACCGAAGAAGCCCGGGCAACGATCGAGCGCAGGATCGAGCGCTGGACTTTCAAGGGCTCAGGTAAGTAAACAGGGGGGCTGGTGGGCCGGTAATCATCAGATGTTTGATGATTATATTGAAAACATAAACCTTTACAACCCCTTTAAATGTAAAAAAAAACAAAACAGTTTTCCTTTGATAAAAAAAAAAAAAATTAAGGAGATATCCATAACTATTTACTACCAAATGAAAGCCCAATTTGTCCTTAAAAAGACACGGTATAATCCACCTGGATGCAGACAGTAGATGAGATGATATGTACGGTTTTACTAACACGTGTAAAAATTGCAAAATTGTGCACAGGCATTAGTATTTGTTTTTACCCTTAGGTGTGAAGGGGTTAAAAATGAATTAAATCGCGTTTTCGGTTTGTGTTGCTCAGATGCAGTGCAGTTTCGCTTTAAGCAGAAAATACTTTCTTGCTTTTTTTTTTTTTCTTCCTAGCAATAAAAAAGTAAAAACTTGATTGCCCTTAACTTATAAATCTGTCTAACATTTGGCGGAGGAGCGGCTTCAGCCTGTAATACCGGCTAGCATTTCACAATTCTCCGCGCAATAAAGAACATAAGATGTTTGAAAGTTTATAGCGCATTAAACTAATCGCGTCGCCACCAACTCATCCGAACTGTATTTTGGGGGGGGGTTTGACTTTTACAAGCAGCGTAAACTGGCATAAAATCAGCGAGTTTTCTTTTTTGTATTGACGATGACCTTTGCATATTTCGATGGCGTGAAAAGAATGGTTGTCGGGTTTTTTTTTTTTTGGTTTTTTTTTTTTCATGTTTTATTTTTAACCCGCAGGCAATTATAACCAGTGAAGGAGAAAATGGTGATTGTGTAGATGTAAATGCGTTAGTGGTGTGAAGTGGATACCCAGTCAAATGTAAAATATAAAAAAAAATAAAATAAAAAGAACAGCAATGTTATATTCCGTAGTTATGTTGTTTCACTGAGAAAGTGTTACATTTAACTTCACTCCTACAAAGATGCATTTAATAAATGTCTTAGTATTCTAAGGGTTTAACCGATTCCGCCCCGGAAGATTTTACCCCCTTCCTGACCAGAGCATTTTTTTTGCGATTCGGCACTGCGTCGCTTTAGCTGACAATTGCGCGGTCCAAAAAAATTGACGTCCTTTTTTTTCCCACAAATAGAGCTTTCTTTTGGTGGTATTTGATCACCTCTGCGGTTTTTATTTTTTGCGCTATAAACAAAAAAAGAAAAGCGACAACTTTGAAAAAAAAGCAATATTTTTTACTTTTTGCTATAATAAATATCCCCCAAAAATATGTAAAAAAACGAATTTCTTTCTCAGTTTAGGCCGATATGTATTCTTCTACATATTTTTGGTAAAAAAAAAACAAAAAAAAACAAAATAAGCGTATATTGATTGGTTTGCGCAAAAGTTATAGCGTCTACAAAATAGGGGATAAATTTATGGCATTTTTATTATTAATTTTTTTTATTAGTAATGGCGGCGATCTGCAATTTTTATTGTGACTGCGGTATTATGGCTGACACATCGGACACTTTTGACACTATTTTGGGACCATTGTCATTTATACAGCGATCGGTGCTATAAAAATGCACTGATTACTGTGTAAATGACACTGGCAGGGAAGGGGTTAACCACTAGGGGGCAATCAAGGGGTTAAGTGTGTCCTAGGGAGTGATTCTACCTGTGGGGGGGATGGGCTGCCACTGACATGACAGCAATCACTGCTTCCGATGACAGGGGGCAGTGATCTCTGTCATGTCACTAGGCAGAACGGGGAAATGCCTTGTTTACATAGGCATCTCCCCCTTTTATCTCTCCACACTGCAATCGCGGGCCGCCGGCGAACTTTGAGTTCCCGGGACCCGCGGGCACGGGCCAGGTCTCGGGAATATTTGTTATAGGCGGCAAATTTAAAGGGACGTACAGGTACGCCCTTTTGCCTGCCTGTGCCATTCTGCCGACGTACATCTGTGTGCGGCGGTCGGCAAGAGGTTAAAGCAAGCCCAGGGCTGCCGCTTCACCCGTTGGGTTTGATATGGATTTTGGTACTTTTAGGTAAAAGTGACTAGGGAGACTCTACAGCCACTCAATCCGTTTTACAAGGTTCTGAATGGAAAGAAAATTGCATAGTGAATAGCCAGCTTTTAGCAAGCTGGAGGTTAACCACTTGCCCTCCAAAAAGGTTTTACCCCCTTCATGACCAGGGCATTTCTTTGTTATTCGGCACTGCGCTACTTTAACTGGTAATTGCACGTTCATGCAACACTGTACACAAACTAAATTTATCAATTTTACCATGTTTTTTTTAACAATCAGAATGTTCCTTTATTGAACCAAGGCATGGTACCCAGGAACAATTTGGACAATATCAAGAAGTCCATTATACACTGACAGTTCTAAAGAGAGCAAAATACACATCAGGTGAACCAATGAATTAATAGTTCTAACACCATGAGTAAACCTCAAATGGAGAATAACCATCAGTAAAAAGGAAGGAAAATAAAACACCAATCCCATTGCCCAACCAAGACCCAACAGAGACAACAAAAAGGTGAAGCAGCCACTCCCGTACTAAATGCAAAGCACAAGAAAGGAAGTGCCCAGCCTAAGCCGTCCATGGCTGCCACACCTTGTCTCATTTCTCGGGGTAATTCCTGGTAATGTAGGCTAACTTATATAGAGGAAGAGCAGCATTCATTGCCAAAATGAATGGGCTCAAATTGCACCACACTGAATTATTGCATGTGAATTGCACAGGAATTGTGTGCAGTTCCAAAGTGTGAAGTGACTGAGTGACCAAAAGCCTAACGAATAAACTAGCTATATACCACATGTACAAAATAGGCAACACAGATCAACAAGATGAGGATGCAGAAAGCAGATGGGAAGGGGAAACCAGGACTGGGATCAGCCTCAGGGGGGAGCAGTTAAGAGGCAGCCGGGTGCATGGCAGGAGCAAGATCAGGGTCAGGATCAGAATAAATGATGCAACATATTTGGCAGCAAAGCAAAATACTGGAGCGAGAGACACAAGTAAGGGAGGGTATAAATACCCTCCCAGCAGCCAGCATCAGGTGGAAACTGATTACTGGGATCTGCTGGCTGCAGGGAGACACCCGCTGGTGGACATTGGAATTACAAACCTTCACACAGGGAACCACAGTGCTACCAGCAGGTGATCCAGGTAATGAGAAAGGGTGATCATTACACAGTGGTTCTAAACCTTTCCTGTTCTACACCGCAAAAGTTTTTTTGTTTTTTTTTCTGCCTATTTTTCTATTGCTGGTTTCCCGACACAAAAATAAAAAAGCTTTAGCCAGAATTTCATCTTAATTTAAATTCCTCAGGATGATTTATTTTTACATGCAGACTGGGCTATTCATTTTAAACAAATGGTTTTGGCTCGGTGACAGTTATTTTTCTTGAGAGGAAAATCTTCTCCATAATCTGATTTACGATCGAATCTCTTATTTCTATTTTATTTTTTTTTTTTTATGTGGCATTAAGCGAAGGAATGAGCCAAGTTTTGATTTTTTTCTTTTCCAAAGTTCAGCTTTGGAGGAATTCCAGTCCCCGGGAAGCCCGGCACGTTTCTGAAGAGGAATTTTCACGGCTGCATCGAGAACCTGTACTACAACGGAGTGAACGTTATTGATCTGGCCAAAAGACGCAAACCTCAGATCTACATTGTGGTAAGAGAAGTTTGCCTGTTTTTGCGATGATTGCAATTGCTCTCCACTTCCTGCAAAAGTCTTTTATCCGCTTGAGTTAGCGTGCATTGTGAGGGATCAGTTTAGCATTGACCTGAAAGTAATTCTTGATAGGATTTCGCTGGGGCAATTTCTATCACAATGCTTAAAGCGGAAATAAAGTATCTTTTTTAATGTATTTTGTTTTTTAATTATGCAAATGATTTGAAAATGCCAGATAAAAAGACTGCATGCATGCACTTGTTGGTTTTTGCTTTATCCGTATTTTATATCATCCATACGCCATCTTGTAGAGTCTGCTCTAACTACTTTCTCAGTAGGACATGAAAAAGGTGGTGCTACCGTGCCATGAATATTAAAGCGGAACTAAACTCTCTCTCAATCAACTTGAACTATATTTAATCCGTTTTATTAAAAAGCTTATGTTGCACTTACAGTTAGATGATCAAAAGCCAGCGAAATACAAACAAACAGACACGGCCGCGGACCTTGCCAGTTGGCTTGTGCGTAATGACATCACAGATGTGGCTCCACCCGACGCGTTTCCCCATAATAGGTTCGAGCCTCCTTTCCCAGTTGATGCCTATTATGGGGAATTGCATCGGGTGGAGCCACGTCTGTGACGTCATTACACATGAGTCGACTGGCGAGGTCTGCGGCTGCTGGCTTTTGATCATCTAACTGTAAGTTCAATATAAGCTTTTTAATAAAACGGGATTTTAACCACTTCCGGATCGCCCGCGGTCATCATAGGTCGGTACCTTGACGTTGAATACCGTTGTTATGGCAGCAGATAGCTGCCAAAACCCCGGTATTTTTTAAAACTGCGGGCAGTCTGCCTTCTGATTAAAGTGGTCTCTGCGGTGGATTCACCGCAAGATCACTTATCGGCAGCGGGAGAGGTGCCCACCCCTCATCTGCAGAGATGACCGGAACGCGGCAGGAGGGGGGTGGGCAACTCTCCCGCTACCGATAAAAGTGATCTTGCGGCAACTCCACCTCAGAGACCACTTTAATCTGAAAGCAGACTGCCCGCCATTTTTAAAAATACCAGGGTTATGGCAGCTATCTGCTGCCTTAACAACGGAGCTGTCGGTAGCGGCGGAGACAATCGGGTCCTTTCCCCTGTGAAGTACTGTATGGAGTTGAGTGAGAGAATGATTTCCCCCGCTCGACTCTATACCATTGGATGACGGAAGCGACGTCAAACGTCACTTCTGCAGAATGGTCTTAAAGGGGAATTTTTTTTTTATTGAAAATTACATTTTATTTTTTATTGCATTTAAGTGTAAATGTGAGAGCTGAGGTCTTTTTGACCCCAGATCTCACATTAAAGAGGTCCTGTCATGCTCTTGTTTCTATTTCAAGGGATGTTTACATTCTTTGTAATAGGAATAAGTTATCCAATTTTTTTTTTTAAAGGGACACTGTAAAAAAAAAATGAAAAAGTCAAATAAATAAGAAATTTTTTTTCTCAAAGCGCCCCGTCCCGCCGTGCTCGCGCGCGGGAGCAAACGCATACGTGAGTTGCGCCCGCATATGAAAACGTTGCTCAAACCACACATGTGAGGTATCGCCGCAATCGTCAGAGCGAGAGCAATAATTCTAGCAAAATACTTCCTCTGTAACTCAAAGCTGGTAACCTGTAGAAATTTTTTAACTTTGCCTATGGAGATTTTTAGGTGTCAAAGTTTGTCGCCATCCCACAAGCGGGCACAATTTTGAAGCGTGACGTGTTGGGTATCAATTTACTCGGCGTAACATTTTCTTTCATTATATTAAAAAAAAAAAATTGGGCTAACTTTACTGTTGTCTTATATTTTAATTCAAAAAAGTGTATTTTTTTCCCAAACAAATTACGTTTGTAAGACCGCTGCGCAAATACGGTGTAAGATAAAGTATTGCCACGACCGCCATTTTATTCTCTAGGGTGTCTGAATTTTTTTTTTAGAATGTTTGGGGGTTCTAAGTAATTTTCTAGCAGAAAAAAAAAGATTTTAACTTGTAAACTTTACCAAGTGTAAAAAATAGGCCTGGTCCTTAAGTGTTTAATATGAAGTGCTTTCCTCTTCCTATATATACCTGAGAAATCATGAGGCCCAAATATAACACATGCTTGGTTGAACATTGGATAAAACCCTTGGATGGTAATACGGCTGAGGCTAAATGTGATTAATACATTTATCCTCCCTATAACCACAGGGATAGGTGGAGATTAAAAGGCGATTGAGATCTCTATCATTTGAGATCCAAAGTCTCTGGTAAGATTTGAGAGTTGATGCGGGGACGGCCTTACTATGAGCACGCTGTCACTTTTGTGTTTGCTGACTTTGCACACTGAATCACTGGGATATCTATTATCTGATTGGACTGTCATTAATGGATTCTGTGTATGTGAGTAGGGATGGGCTGTCTGTTCAACTCGAAAATTGGCTGTTCGCCCGTTCGCGGCGGAACACCCTTTAAAAGTCTATGGGAGAAATCAAAA
Organism: Lithobates clamitans; assembly: GCA_037952925.1. Taxonomy (NCBI): domain Eukaryota; kingdom Metazoa; phylum Chordata; class Amphibia; order Anura; family Ranidae; genus Lithobates; species Lithobates clamitans. The sequence continues at coordinate 499,961 of JBBGZY010002311.1, forward strand.
GTGCTAATTTTAAAGGCTAAGGCCCCTTTTACACGGTTGGATAGAATGGTGCTTTTAGCTGCGGATTTTCTAATTTTCTACCGCAGCTAAAAGCACACAATGCTTTCCTATGGCCCCATTCACACAATGCGTTTAGCTGCGAATTAGATACACGTGATTCCGTGCGGATAGAAAAAATAGAATTGACTGCATCCAGGAGCGATTTAGTGCAGCTATCCGCACATAACCACAGGTAATCGCAGTGCACTGTGTCAGCTGCGGATAACAGCGCCGAGCTGCTTATCGGGAAAGGAAAAATGATTTTTCCTTTCCTGATGAGCGACAAGCACGGGGATCCGACTCGGATCCCCGCCAATGCCCGCCACTGTTTGGTATGAATCTTGAGGGGGAACTCCACGCCAAATTTTAAATAAAAAACCAGCATGGATTACCCCCCTAGGGGCATACCAGGCCCTTGGGTCTGGTATGGATTTTAAGAGGAATCCCCTGCGCCGAAAAAACAGCGTGGGGTCCTCCCCAAAATCCATACCAAACCCTTATCCGAGCATGCAGCCCGGTCTGTCAGGAAAGGGGGTGGGGACAGACAAGCGCCCCCCCTCCTGAGACGTACCAGGCTGCATGCTCTCAACATGGGGGAGTGGGTGCTTTGGGGGAGGGGGGGGCCGCAGGACAAGGGCCTCTTCCCAACAACCCTGGCCGTTGGTTGTCGGGGTCTGCGGGCGGGGGGCTTATCGGAATCCTGGAGCCCTCTTTAATAAGGAAGCCCCCAGATCCCGGCCCCCCACCCTATGTGAATGAGTATGGGGTACATGGTACCCCTACCCATTCACCTAGGGAAAAAGTGTCAATAAAAAAAACACTACACAGGTTTTTAAAGTAATTTATTAGACAGCTCCGGGGGTCTTCTTCCGGCTTCGGGGGTCTTCTTCCAGCTTCGGGGGTCTTCTTCCGACTTCGGGGGTCTCTCCGGTTCTTTTAGGGGGCGTGGTCACCGGGTGATGTTGACCACACCCCCTAAAACATCACAGTCCAGGGACTGTGACGGCTCCCTTTTTAAAAAGGGCTCCCGGATTCCGATAAACCCCCCGCCCGCAGATCCCGACAACCAACGGCCAGGGTTGTCGGGAAGAGGCCCTTGTCCTCATCAACATGGGGACAAGGTGCTTTGGGGTGGGGGGGGCGCCCGTCCCCACCCCCTTTCCTGACCGACCGGGCTGTGTGCTCGGACTTATCGGACCCTTAGGTGTGGTATGAATTTTGGGGGGGACCCCACGCCGTTTTTTCAGCGTAGGGGGTTCCCCTTAACATCCATACCAGACCGAAGGGCCAGGTATGCCCCTGGGGGGGAACCCACTCCAGTTTTTTATTTAAAATGCCTGGAGTCTTGAATTTCACAGGAAAAAAAACATGCTTTTAACTGCGGCAGAATAGCCATCCGTGTGAAAGGCGCCTAATATGCAAGTTATTGTCATAAAAAGTGTTTGAGGACCCGGGTCCTGCCTTAGGGGACGTGTATCAATGCAAAAAAAGTTTTAAAAACGGCCGTTTTTTCGGGAGCAGTGATTTTAATAATGCTTAAAGTGAAACAATAAAAGTGAAATATTCCTTTAAATTTCCTACCTGGGGGGTGTCTATAGTAGGCCTGTAAAGTAGCACATGTTTCCCGTGTTTAGAACAGTCCGAGTGCAAAATGACATTTCTAAAGTAAAAAAAAGTCATTTAAAAGTGCTAGCGCTAATGCCGGCTATCAATGAATTGTCGGTCCCGACAATACACATAAAAGTCATTGAAAGTCATTGAAAAATTAAAAAAAAATGCGTGGGGGTCCCCCAAAATTCCATTACCAGGCCCTTCAGGTCTGGTATGGATTTTAAGGGGAACTCCGTGCCAAAAATGTTTTAAAAATGGCGTGGGGTTCCCACAAGAATCCACACCAGACCCTTATCCGAGCACGCAACCTGGCAGGCCACAGGAAAAGAGGAGGGGACGAGAGAGCCCCCCCTCCTGAACCGTACCATGCCCTCAACATTGGGAGGGTGCTTTGTGGTAGCCCCCCAAAGCACCTTGTCCCCATGTTGATGGGGAGAAGGGCCTCATCCCCACAACCCTTGCCCGGTGGTTGTGGGGGTCTGTGGGCTTATCGGAATCTGGAAGCCCCCTTTAACAATGGGGACTCCCACATCCTCCCCCCCCTGTGTGAAATGGTAATGGGGTACATTGTACTCCTACCATTTCACCTAAAAAAGTGACAAAAAAGGTAAAAATACACACATACAGCTTGGCACAAGTCCTTTAATAAAAAAAAAAATTTCAGCGATGTAATCCTTCTACGCTCCACGAACCATAGAGCCTCCTCCATAGGAGGCGCCCAGCAGAATGACGCGCGACTTGGATGGCAGTTCTTAAATAACCAAGGGCGGGGCCACCCATGACGTGGATGGGTGACCACGCCCCCTCTGACGCAAGGGGGAATGCCGGGGTTACCCAGTGACATATACGGGTGACCCCGCCCCCTCTGACGCATCCCAAACCCCCATTGAGGGGGCGGGGTCACCCGTACATGTCATTGGGTATCCCCGACATTTCCTCTTGCGTCAGAGGGGGACGGGGTTGCCTGTATATTTCACTGGGTAACCCTAGCATTTCCCCTTGCGTCAGAGGGGGGCAGGGTCACCCGTACATGTCACTGGGTAACCCCGTCATTTTCCCTTGCGTCAGAGGGGGGCAGAGTCACCCATCCACGTCACAGGTGGCCCTGCCCTCGGTTATTTAAGAACTGTCATCCGAGCCGTGCGTCATTCTGCCGGGCACTTCCTATGGAGGAGGCTGTATCGTTTGTGGATCGTAGCAGGATTACATCGCTGGGATTTTTTTTTTATTAAAAGACTTGTGCCAAGCTGTGTGTGTTTTTTTTACCTTTTTTGTCACTTTTTTTGGGTGAAATGGTAGGAGTACAATGTACCCCATTACCATTTCACACAGGGGGGGCTGGAATCTGGGAGTCCCCTTTGTTAAAGGGGGCTTCCAGATTCCGATAAGCTCCCCGCCCGCAGACCCCCACAACCACCGGGCAAGGGTTGTGGGGATGAGGCCCTTCTCCCCATCAACATGGGGACAAGGTGCTTTGGGGGGGCTACCACAAAGCACCCTCCCAATGTTGAGGGGTTGTGGCCTGGTACAGTTCAGGAGGGGGAGCTCTCTCATCCCCCCTCTTTTCCTGCGGCCTGCCAGGTTGCGTGCTTGGATAAGGGTCTGGTGTGGATTTTTTGGGAACCTCACGCCATTTTTAAAAAAAATTTGGCACGGAGTTCCCCTTAAAATCCATACCAGACCTGAAGGGCCTGGTAATGGAATTTTGGGGGACCCCCACACCTTTTTTTTTTATTTTGTCAATGACTTTCAGTGACTTTTATGTGTATTGTTGGGACCGACAATTCATTAATATCCGGCACTAGCGCTAGCACTTTTAAATGACTTTTTTTTACTTTAGAAATGTCATTTTGCACTCGGACTGTTCTAAACACGGGAAACATGCGCTACTTTACAGGCCTACTATAGACACTCCCCCAGGTACAAAATTTCAAGGAATATTTCACTTTTGCTGTTTCACTTTATTAAAATCACTGCTCCCGAAAAAATGGCTGTTTTTAAAAACTTCTTTTTGCATTGATCCATGTCCCCTGGGGCAGGACCCGGGTCCCCAAAACACTTTTTATGACAATAACTTGCATATTAGCCTTTAAAATGAGCACTTTTGATTTTTCACATTCAAGTCCCATAGTCTTTAACTGATTGATATTTTATTTTTATTTTACTTTTTTTTCACATGTAAATCAATTTTTGAACACACTGTTTATGAATTTGTGATTATCAGGGAATTGGTCATTATATATAGAGAAGGGCACCTAGTCACTTTTAGGTAGGTACTGTATTGTAAGGGTTCACAACCACTTTTAGACCCCATCTCACGCTGGAGCCACAGGCCTCATTAACCCCAAAAAACCCTCTTTTTAGACCCCCAATCCCTCCATAAAGAGTAGCTGTCACCGCCTATTACTGTCACAAGGGATGTTTACATTCCTTGTGACAGCAATAAAAGTGATCAGAATTTTTTGTTTAACCGTTTCCCAACCGGCCGCCGCAGTTATACTGCGTCAGAATGGCTCTCCTGGGCGAGCCGCCGTAGCTGTATGTCGGCTCTTTAAGACGCTGTAGGAGGCGTGCGCGTGCCGCCGGAGGAGCGTGCTCACGCCCACAGCTTGTGCCCAGAGCCGATGTGAGTGCCTGGCGGGCGCGATGACCGCCGGGCACCCGCGATCGCTCGTCACAGAGCGAGAACCGCGATCTGTTTGTAAACACACAATTCCCGGTTCTCTCAGGGGAGAGGAGAGAAATTGTGTGTTCATACTAAGTATGAACATTGATCTCTCTCCTCCCCTAGTCAGTCCCCTCCACCCAACAGTTAGAACACACCCAGGGAACACAGTTAACCCCTTGATTACCTCCTAGTGTTAACACCTTCCCTGCCAGGGACATTTATGCAGTAATTAATGGATTTTTTTTTTTATAGCACTGATCGCTGTATAATTGTCAATGATCCCAAAAATGTGTCAAAAGTGTCCAATTTGTCTGCCCGCAATATCGCAGTCCTGATAGCAGCCATTACTAGTAAAAAAAATAATAATATTAAAAATGCCATAAATATATCCCCTATTTTGTAGACGCTATAACTTTTGCGCAAACCAATCAATATACGCTTATTGTGATTTTTTTTACCAAAAATATGTAGAAGAATATATATCGCCCTAAACTGAGGAAATTGTAATGTAAAAAAATAAATAAAAACAAATAAGAACAAAAAACAAATAAGAAGTGCCCCCGTCCCCACGCGCTCGCGCAGCAAAGAAAACCTATGCGTAAGTCGCGCCCGCAAATGTAAACGGTGTTCAAACCACACATGTGAAGTATCGCCGCGATCGTCAGAGTGAGAGCAATAATTCTAGCAAAAGACCTCCTCTGTAATGCAAACCTGGTAACCGTTAAAATTTTTTTAAAGCGTTGCCTATGGAGGTTTTTAGGTACCGTAGTTTGTCGCCATTCCACGAGTGTGCGCAATTTCAAAGCGTGACATGTTAGGTATCAATTTAGTCGGTGTAACATCATCTTTCACATTATAAGAAAAAAAAAATTACTGTTTAGTTTTTTTTTTAAATTCATGAAAGTGTTTGTTTTTTTTTTACCCAAAAAATTGCATTTGAAAGACAGCTGCGCAAATACCGTGTGACATAAAATATTGCAGCGATCGCCATTTTATTCTCTAGGGTCTCTGCTAAATTGCTAAACACTGTATTTATATATATATATATATATATATATATATATATATATATATATATATATATATATATATATATATATATATATTTTAGATAGATAGATAGATAGATAGATAGATAGATAGATAGATAGATAGATAGATAGATAGATAGATAGATAGATAGATAGATAGATAGATAGATAGATACACATACGTATATATAGATATATATCTATATATATCTATATATACTGTTTGGGGTTTCTAAGTATTTTTTTAGTAAAAAAAATACAGATTTTAACTTGTAAGCAACAAATGTCAGCAATGGACTTAGGCATGAAAGGGTTAATTACGCCAAAATGTTTCTCCTCTTATGTTATGCCGTCGTTTTGTGTCACATCTTAATTAAAAATAAATGTCCCTTGCGCTGGTAATGGTGTTCTGCATGATCAGTTGCTAAAACACTATAAACCTAAAGAGTGTAGACTGCAGGCGAGGGGCCGCTACCAGCGATTCGATGACTGCAATCAAGCGGCACTTTGCGGTGTCATTACATATAACAACATTGGATGTATATATTATTATCTCCATCCAGAGTCATCCTGAGGTGTAATTAGTGACAAGAAAACATTCTGTGCAAAACGATAACCTTAATATCAGTGAAATCGCACATCCAGCAGCTCCACGCGGTTTGGTGCGGCTGCTGAAAAAAAAAACCTCAAGATGACAAATAAAAGATCAGGGAAGATGAGACGCCTTTATAGAGACTCGGCTGCTAAAAGAGTAAAGATTGTCCATTATTCAAAGTAAATATTCAATGAGCTTAGCAGTGGCAGTCGGTGCTCCATTTTTTTTGGGGGGGGGAAGGGCGGCAACCCTCCCCCCAACCACCAGCCTCAAGCCCACCAGCCCCCCGCACTTACCCCGCCCCGTCGGCTTCTCCTCCGGGCCAAATCCGGTCTCAGGACCCGCTTCCTGTCCTGATTGGTAGAACTGTACGCGTCCGGTGCCCTGCATGGAGATTAGGGGCGGGGCGCATAGAAATGAGTGGGGGCGGGGCTTATGGACGGGCCACCGCTGGACCTTAGTATATAAGGTGTATCCCTTTTCAATACAAATAATCGTGTTTTTTTTTGTTTTTTGTTTTTTAAATATCCTCCCATGATTGGATATTCAAATCTTACCCATCTGATCAGCTCCCGCTGTGTGTAATCGCATGCGGCGCCGGCCCAAGACATTGTGCTGCCTGGTACCAAGAATGAAATTCTGCCCCCCCCCCCCAAAAAAAAAATCACGCCCACCAAAATGCCCCCACATCCATTATTTTATATCATGGTAACTAAAGTGGACCTGTCATAGTTCTATACATGTATATAGAAGTATAAAAAGGACCTGTCATGGCTCTATACATGTATATAGAAGTATAAACAGGACCTGTCATGGCTCTATACATGTTTATAGAAGTAAAAAGAGGACCTGTCGTGGCTCTATACATGTATATAGAAGTATAAAGAGGACCTGTCGTGGCTCTATACATGTTTATAGAAGTATAAAGAGGACCTGTCGTGGCTCTATACATGTTTATAGAAGTATAAAGAGGACCTGTCGTGGCTCTGTACATGTATATAGAAGTATAAAGAGGACCTGTCATGCTCTATACATGTATATAGAAATATAAAGAGGACCTGTCGTGGCTCTATACATGTATATAGAAGTATAAAGAGGACCTGTCATGCTCTATACATGTATATAGGAGTATAAAGAGGACCTGTCGTGGCTCTATACATGTATATAGAAGTATAAAGAGGACCTGTCATGGCTCTATACATGTATATAGGAGTATAAAGAGGACCTGTCGTGGCTCAATACATGTATATAGAAGTATAAAGAGAACCTGTCATGGCTCTATACATGTATATAGAAGTATAAAGAGGACCTGCCATGGCTCTATACATGTATATAGAAGTATAAAGAGAACCTGTCATGGCTCTATACATGTATATAGAAGTATAAAGAGAACCTGTCATGGCTCTATGCATGTATATAGAAGTATAAAGAGGACCTGTCATGGCTCAAAACATGTATATAGAAGTAAAAAGAGGACCTGTCGTGGCTCAATACATGTATATAGAAGTATAAAGAGGACCTGTCATGGCTCTATACATGTATATAGGAGTATAAAGAGGACCTGTCGTGGCTCAATACATGTATATAGAAGTATAAAGAGAACCTGTCATGGCTCTATACATGTATATAGAAGTATAAAGTGGACCTGTCATGGCTCTATACATGTATATAGAAGTATAAAGAGGACCTGTCATGGCTCTATACATATATATAGAAGTATAAAGAGGACCTGTCGTGTTTCTATACATGTATATAGAAGTATAAAGAGGACCTGGCATGGCTCTATACATGTATATAGAAGTATAAAGAGGACCTGTCATGCTCTATACATGTATATAGGAGTATAAAGAGGACCTGTCGTGGCTCTATACATGTATATAGAAATATAAAGAGGACCTGTCATGGCTCTATACATGTATATAGAAATATAAAGAGGACCTGTCATGGTTCTATACATGTATATAGAAGTATAAAGAGGACCTGGCATGGCTCTATACATGTTTATAGAAGTATAAAGAGGACCTGTCATGGCTCTATACATGTATATAGAAGTATAAAAAGGACCTGTCATGGCTCTATACATGTATATAGAAGTATAAAGAGGACCTGTCATGGCTCTATACATGTTTATAGAAGTATAAAGAGGACCTGTCATGGCTCTATACATGTATATAGAAGTATAAAAAGGACCTGTCATGGCTCTATACATATATATAGAAGTATAAAGAGGACCTGTCATGGCTCTATACATGTATATAGAAGTAAAAAGAGGACCTGTCGTGGCTCTATACATGTATATAGAAGTATAAAGTGGACCTGTCGTGGCTCTATACATGTATATAGGAGTATAAAGAGGACCTGTCATGGCTCTATACATGTATATAGAAGTATAAAGAGGACCTGTCATGGCTCTATACATGTATATAGAAGTATAAAGAGGACCTGTCATGGCTCTATACATGTATATAGAAGTAAAAAGAGGACCTGTCATGGCTCTATACATGTATATAGGAGTATAAAGAGGACCTGTCATGGCTCTATACATGTATATAGAAGTATAAAAAGGACCTGTCATGGCTCTATACATGTATATAGAAGTATAAAGAGGACCTGTCATGGCTCTATACATGTTTATAGAAGTATAAAGAGGACCTGTCATGGCTCTATACATGTTTATAGAAGTATAAAGTGGACCTGTCGTGGCTCTATACATGTATATAGGAGTATAAAGAGGACCTGTCATGGCTCTATACATGTATATAGAAGTAAAAAGAGGACCTGTCATGGTTCTATACATGTATATAGAAGTATAAAGAGGACCTGCCATGGCTCTATACATGTATATAGAAGTATAAAGTGGACCTGTCCACTTTTTTTTTTTTTTTTTTTAATAGAAAAAAAAAATCCCCTTTAAGATCATTGGGCGGAAGTGACGTATGACGTTACTTTCGTCATCCAATGGTATGGAGCCGAATGGGGGCCATTTTTCCCTCACTCGACTTTCCAGCCTCAGAGAATCGTCTCCACCTCTACCGGCGGCTCCGGTGAGCAGCGGAGACGACCAGAACGCGGTGGGAGGGGGCACATTTCCCACCGCCGATAAAAGTGCTCTTGCGGCGAATCCAGCGCTGAGACCACTTTTATCTGAGAGGACCATCCGTCGTTATTAAAAATACCGGGGTTTTGGCAGCTATCTGCTGCCATCACAACGGTATTTAGCGTCAAAATACCGGCGTATAACGATGGCGGGCGGTCCGTAAGTGGTTAACAATGTTTCAGTATTTATGACGTACACCAACATTGTTGAATAACATGCTGTACCCGTCACATCTCGTTCTTGTTTTATTTTTTTTAAGCACAATGGAAAAAAGTCCATTAACATCAACTTAAAAGCAGCGGAATCCATTTATTGTCCATGCGGCTCCCTGTGTGCTCAGATAATGTAGATTTTATAAAGAGAAAAATGTTAATGTATCTTTCATAAAAATGCCACAAATCCCAAAATGAATACATTGATGTAGGTAGTTTGCACGTTCAATATGTTGGTGTAGCATTTTTTTTTTTTTCATTATTGACAAAAGAATGCACTATAAAAAAAAATTGAATTTTATATATTTATACATATTTTACATATTTACTGTGTTTATCGGTTTTCGAAGGTTTGCTTAGCAAACAGCGAATTCCCCAATCATATTCGCCCCCCTCCAGGTAATAATTTGTATGTTAAGCACTATTGTGCAAATAAAGGCAAATAGTCTGTGCACTTTGCAAGAGCAGTTGTTCCAGACCCAGTGGCGGCTGGTGCTCAGAATTCTTTTGGGGGGGGCGCAAACGAACTGAAAAAGTCAGAAAAATACTAAAACATAAACATCAATTGCAGCCATTCTGCCCATCATTTGCAGCCACTGTGCCCATCGTATGCAGCAAACTGTGCCCAGAAAATGCAGCCAACTGTGCCCATCATATAAAGCCAACTGTGCCATCAAATTCAGCCACCGTGTGTATACAAGACAAGTTTGAGCCAACATCCGTCAGTAAAAAATCCATGGATTTTGTTGTCGGAATGTCCGATCAATGTCCGACCGTGTGTACGGGGCATTAGTCCGTAGGGTTCAATATTGAGCTGGTCCACCCTTTGCAGCTATAACAGCTTCAACTCTTCTGGGAAGGCCGTCCACAAGGTTTAGGAGAGTGTCTATGGGAATGTTTGACCATTCTTCCAGAAGAGCATTTGTGAGGTCAGGCACTGATGTTGGAGGAGAAGGCCTGGCTCGAATTCTCCGCTCTAATTCATCCCAAAGGTGTTCTATCGGGTTGAGGTCAGGACTCTGTGCAGGCCAGTCAAGTTCCTCCACCCCAAACTCGCTCATCCATGTCTTTATGGACCTTGCTTTGTGCACTGATCCAAATCATTTGGTGGAGGGGGGGATTATGGTGTGGGGTTGTTTCTCAGGGGTTGGGCTTGGCCCCTTAGTTCCAGTGAAGGGAACTCTTAAGGCGTCAGCATACCAAGACATTTTGGACAATTTCATGCTCCCAACTTTGTGGGAATAGTTTGGGGATGGCCCCTTCCTGTTCCAACATGACTGCGCACCAGAGCACAAAGCAAGGTCCATAAAGGCTGTTATAGCTGCAAAGGGTGGAGCCAACTCAATATTGAACCCTACAGACTAAGACTGGGATGTCATTAAAGTCCCAATACTTTTGGCAATATAGTGAATAAACCAGAAATCTTTATCATGAATGCCTTTCTGGCTGTTAAAATAAAATTTGCCTTATTAAATCTTGGGTGTGCATGTTCAATGTAAAAGGTAGTAGAATCTGAACACGTCTATGACGGGCCCCATCTGCCTCCCCTGGGGTTTTAAATCCCATCGAGGGATCGTTCTGCCACACCAGAGACCCCCACGCTGCTTGAAATCACCTCGCCGCTAATTGGATGTTCTGGGAACGCCAACTGCTCAGATGTTTGACCGAGAATCCCGCCGCCACCTGTTGTAGGATCTTTTACTGTTCTCAGGCAGAAGTGAAATTGCGTATTAACCGCTTCAGCCCCGGAAGATTTTACCCCCTACCTGACCAGAGCACTTCTTGTGTTTCGGCACGGCGTCGTTTTAACTGACAATTGCGCGGTCGTGCGACGTTGCATCCAATCAAAATTGACGTCCTTTTTTCCCCACAAATAGAGCTTTCTTTTTGTGGTATTTGATCACCTCTGCGGTTTTTATTTGTTGCGCCTTTAAACAAAAAAAGAGCGACAATTTTGAAAGAAGAACAATATTTTTTACGTTCTCCTATAAAACATCCAATAAAATTAAACAATTCTTCCTCAGTTTATTCCAATATGTGTTCTGCTAAATGTTTTTGGTAAAAAAAACACAAAAATATACCAATAAGTTTATATTGATTGGTTTGCGCAAAAGTTGTAGGGTCTACAAACTGTGGGAAATATTTATTTATTTTTTACTAGAAATGGTGGTGATCAGCAACTTATCGCGGGACTGCGATATTGCGGTGGACATTCGGACACCTAACTGACACCTTTGACGCGTTTTGGGGAACCAGTGACACTAATACAGTGATCTGTGCTAAAAATATGCACTGTCACTGTACTAATGACACTGGCTGGGAAGGGGTTAACATCAGGGGCGATCAAAGGCTTAACTGTGTTCCTAGCCAGTGTTTTTCTACAGTTTGGGAGGCGCTTTTACTAGGGAAAGGCATGGATCCATGTCCCTGCTTTACAAGAACACAGGATCCATGCCTTCCCTATTGACAGAACGGCGATCTGCCTTGTTTACATAGACAGACCGCTGTTCTGCCTCTCTGCTAAATCATCGACGGGTGCTGGCGGACATCGGGTCAGCTGCACCCACCGATCGGCTCCCGCTGTGTGTGATCACAGCTGAAATAAGCCAGCAGCGGCGCGCCTGACACCAATGATGGAGCACTGTTCTCCCCACTGATACCAATGATGGGGCACTATTTCCCCCACTGCCAACAATGATGGGACACTATTCCTACCACTGACACCAATGATGGAGCACTATTCCTCCCACTGACGCCAATGATGGAGCACTATTCTCCCCACTGATACCAATAATGGGACACTATTCCTCCCACTGACACCAATAATGGGACACTATTCCTCCCACTGACGTCAATGATGGAGCACTATTCCATTCACTGATAACAATAATGGGGCACTATTCCTCCCACTGACACCAATGATGGGGCACTATTCTCCCCACTGATACCAATAATGGGGCACTATTCCTCCCACTGACACCAATGATGGGGCACTATTCTCCCCACTGATACCAATAATGGGGCACTATTCCTCCCACTGACACCAATGATGGGGCACTATTCTCCCCACTGATACCAATAATGGGGCGCTATTCCTCCCACTGACATCAATGATGGGGCACTATTCCTTGCATTGATACCAACAATGGGGCACTATTCCTCCCGCTGACACCAATGATGAGGGGACTATTCCTCCCATTGATACCAACAATGGGGCACTATTACTCCCCTTAATACCAGTCATGGGCAGAGTCATCTTAATAGCATCATGGGCCCCTGGGCAAAGTAATGCACTGTAGCCCATACCAGCCTACATCAGGTGTCCCCATCATAGTGTCCCCTTACAACAGGTGTCCCCATTAAACTGTCCCCATCCATCAGGTTCCCCCATCATAGTGTCCTCCTACATCAGGTGTCCCCATCACAGTGTCCTCATCCATCAGAATTGTCCCCCCCTTTGTACTCACAAATCACGAATGCTGTTCCCACCCGCAATGAAGGCAGCTCCTCCTTCCTTTCATATGCTGAGAATGAGGTGAGTTCTCAGTCTCAGCGCCGACTCTCTACCGCCCCCCATGCAGGATGGAGGAGAAAGCTGAATCCTCTCTACAGCAGAAGCCAGCCACTATTCCTTCTGACAGGAGTGACATTGCATTTACTCCTGTCAAAGAAGAGCGGCACAAGTGGCTAAATTGCCAGTGCGTACCCCCCCCCCCACCCAACACAGTGCCAGCCCCTCCCCTTGTCCTGGCCCTGAGCATGGGCCCCCAATGCACCTGGGGCCCCTGGGTAGTGCCCAGGTGTGCCCATTTATTAAGATGGCCCTGATCATGAGGCATTGTTTAATCCCACTGATGCCAGGACATTTTCTTCTCCCACTGGCCTCCATAAAGTTTGAAGGACAGTAAACTGGCCCTTTGTTTAGAAAGTTTGGAGACCCCCTGCCCTGGACAAAAATTAGCAGTTGACCCGTGCAGTGTGGGCACAGAGCCCACTGCATGGCAAAACTTTTTTTGTGTTCGGAGATGGGCTCTCAATCAGGGGTCTGCTTCTTTGAAGGAAAACACACCTTACGATGTACCCATCAGAACCAACTTCTACTTCTATCAGTCCAGCACTATCAGACACACATGTGGAAGAACCAGTCAAACTCTACGAATCACGTCAAAAATGATTTGTGCGTAAACTTTGCAGAACTCGCTAACAATGTGTACTTACTGAATATATGATATAGTTTTCCTTTGGAAATATTTTTTTATGCAGAAGTGCCTCATCGGCATCACCCGTGGGCATATATTACGATGTAAATCCTCAGACTTTTCATAAGTGTTGTCAGTCGTCACATTTTGGGTTTATTTCAAACTCTTTTACCTAGAGGTAATCGCCATGCAAACCCACTAATAGGTCAGCGGGGGACTTTGCTATGAAAATACATATAATACACTTGGAGTACTCACCTCTCCTGGGTATCCTTTGCTGCATTTGGAAATTTCAGGGCTTGGCTGAGGAATTCTCTTTGTGGTTCATTAAAAGTTGCTCTAGTGAGATAGCTGGGCTTGCCGTGACAATCTCCTGTAACTCTTTGTCTTCTCCAGGGGAATATCACGTTTTCCTGCTCTGAGCCCCACATCGTTCCCATCACCTTCACCAGCCCCAGCTCCAGCTACCTCCTCCTGCCCGGCACCCCGCAGATGGACGATCTGGCGGTCAGCTTCCAGTTCCGGACGTGGAACAGCGATGGTCTACTCTTGTCCTCCAAGCTGTCCGGCGATTCCGGAATGCTCCTGCTCCAGCTGTATTCTGGGAAGCTGCTGCTGATGATTCAGAAGGAGTTGGTCAACATACTGCCAATAACCGCAGGTAATGTTTTCAGAGAGTTGAATCTGCCCCCCCCCCCCGGCCTTCCCTTCAGTCTTGCACAGTTGTACCGACTCCTCTCCTGTACTGAAGTGGCTTACTCTGCCACAAGTCAGATAGATGCCACCATATTTCCTGGCTGGAGGACGTCCAGCATAATGTAACATTTCCTCCCTATACTGTATGTAAAAGTAAATGGGCTATGCGGGTATCTCATCCCTGGATTTGTAGAATATTTTTAAAAAAAGCTGATTGAACTGACTTTGCCGGTACCAGTGAAGGACACTTACAATATCATTCTAAATATATTTCTTTATTACAAAATGTTAAAACATTGTTTAACACATTCTATTTAAAACTAAAAACCATTGGCTCAGATCAATTAGATCGAGTTGATAATGAATTCACTATATCTCTGTTACTACTGTGTCAAGGGGTCGACGCGTTTCACATCCGTGCTTCTTCAGGACCTCTATTCCTTGACAATAAACAGAGATCATATAGAAAAGAGCCTTCCAGAGAATGATGTACCACGTATCATCAAGGAGCAAACCGATATATGATGTTGTAAAATCAAGAAATATAAAGAAATAGACAGATAGTCTGAGGATATGATCCCAAAAAAGGGAGAGAGAGAAAATCACCCTCCACTCGGGGTAATAGTCAGTTCATTCATTTAGCACCTCAATATTTTTCAAGATAACGGTCAATGATTACTGTATTTATTGGCGTATAACACTCACTTTTTCACCATGAAAATCGGGTGCAAATAGCATGTGTGTGTTATACGCCAATACTTCAATTTTAACTGCCTCAGAGGGGACAGAGAGGGGGCGGGACGAGCGCTGTCAGATTACATACAGGAGAATCTCCTGTTTACTTGGTGGCCTCTGTAATAAGAAGTCCCGTCTTCTGGGCCGCCATTGGACCACTGTTCTGTCTATCATAGTAGATTCTCACTGTATGTAATCTGTCCGCGCTTGTCCTGCCCTCCTCCCTGTCCCCTATAGGCTGCAGATGGGCATCGATCAGGCTGCTTTGATGGCAATGGCGAGGCTGCTGCATTGATGGCAATGGTGAGACTGCTGCATTGATGGCAATGGCAATGCTGCTGCATTGATGGCAATGGTGAGGCTGCTGCATTGATGGCGATGGTGAGGCTGCTGCATTGATGGCAATGGCAATGCTGCTGCATTGATGGCAATGGTGAGGCTGCTGCATTGATGGCAATGGTGAGGCTTCTGCATTGATGGCAATGGCAATGCTGCTGCATTGATGGCAATGGCGAGACTGCTGCATTGATGGCAATGGCGAGGCTGCTGCATTGATGGCGATGGTGAGGCTGCTGCATTGATGGCGATGGTGAGGCTGCTGCATTGATGGCAATGGTGAGGCTGCTGTATTGATGGCAATGGTGAGGCTGCTGCATTGATGGCAATGGTGAGGCTGCTGTATTGATGGCAATGGTGAGGCTGCTGCATTGATGGCAATAGTGAGGCTGCTGTATTGATGGCAATGGTGAGGCTGCTGCATTGATGGCAATGGTGAGGCTGCTGTATTGATGGCAATGGTGAGGCTGCTGCATTGATGGCAATAGTGAGGCTGCATTCATGTGGACTGATGAGGCTGCATTGATGGCACTTGTGAGGCTGCAGATGGGCATTGATCAGGCTGCATTGATGGCAATGGTGAGGCTGCAGATGGGCACTGACCTTATTTAAAATTTGAGTTTTTTTCCTGAAACTTTTCTCTTAAAATGAATGTGCGTTTTATACGCCGATAAATACGGTATATTTGATCCCAGAGAGCTGGAGCCTTTCACATCAATATATTGAAGAGTAAGCAATAGCACAACAGCCTCCACCAAGGTTGATCCACTTGGTGGATGGCGTTGTGCTGTTGGATGGAGCTTATAGAGATTTTTGGTTGATTAAAGAGGAATAGGACCAGAAGGTAGATGTTTGCTGTGTAGTAAAATCAGTTGGGTAAACAGACTCTGATATAAGTCAGCTGATGCTTACTCTTCAATATATTGATGTAAAAGACTCCAGTTCTCTGGGATCAAATATAATCATTGACCGCTATCTTAAACAATATTGAGGTTATTATTATTATTATTATTATTATTATTATAATATTATTATTATTATTATTACTATTACCCCGAGTGGAGGGTGATTTTCTCCCTCCCCTTTTTTGGGATCATATCCTCAGACTATCTGGCTATTTCTTTATATTTCTTGATTTTTACGACATCAGATATTGGGTTGCTCCTTGATGACACTTGGTACATCATTCTCTGGAAGCCTCTTTTCTGTATGATCTCTGTTTATAGTCAATGAATTGAGGTCCTGAGGAAGCACAGATGTGAAACGCGTCGACCTCTGTCTTGACACAGTAGTAACAGAGATATATTGCAATAATTATCAACTTGATCTAATTGATCTGAGCCAGTGCTTCTTGGTTTTATATAGAATGTGTTAAACAATTTTTTAACTTTTTGTAAAAAATATATTTATAATTATGTTGTAAGTGTCCTTCACTGGTAGCGGTAAAGTCCATTCAATCTGTCCTATTTTAAATGTTCTAATTTCTACCTTTCCTCTCTAGTTTGCATGTCCCAGGCCCCGCCCTTTTCCTTCATTGGATTTTAGTTCTTTCTACAAAGGATGTTCAGCATCACATGTGGGTGATACCTAGTAGGCTCCACATGCAAATACAGCCTAGAAAAGCCCACACCTCCAGAATGACATCCACCCATCAAGGCATTTTGATATTTCCATAACTCCTCCCAAGAGCCAGCCTACTGCTTGCATCAGGAATCATAAGATGATTACTAAGCAGGTCTGAAACAAGGGGTGGGCAGGAGAGACAGACGCCCAGGGCGCAGTGGTGGTGGGGCAGCAGACCCTTATCACACACAAGCTCCAGATCAGTGGCTAGCGACCTCCAGACAGCTCTGCCAGTTAGTGCTGTCACACTGTGCTCCAGTATGCCCACTCTACACCCACAATGAAAAACACACCGGGCATTTTAAACTACCTTCCATTTGCTAGAAAGCAAGCAATTGGTCATGAATGTGCAGTGCACACTCCACGCCAGCCGGAGCAAGGGGGCAGAGTTGGTGCAGGGTGGTACTGATGCACCCCATTCTACGGCATGCATTGGGAGTGGGAGATGGGGCGCAGTTCCTCATCCTTGCCCTGGGCGCTGAACCAGCCTGGTACTGGTAATAAGGCAGGGTGCTGTGAAATGAGTATGTCTAGGGTCAGTGCCAGAATGAGAAAGAAAGAAGGTGTTACTATGTCCTGTCAAGCACCGTGGCTGATGGGAGGGGCCAGCAGGGTGCTGCACATAGCTTCCTGATTACATCATAGTACCCTACTGGCCCCTCCCACCAGCCACAATCTGCTCACATTGTGTAGGGAAGCACAAATACACAGGGATGATGTCACCAGGTCTAAAATAAGGTTTGTAAGGAAAACAGGAAGATTTTATTTTAAAATGTCAATAATATGTTCATGAGGTGGAGGAGGAAGGAATCAGGGAAGGCAGAATAAATGTAAACATGAAGTAGAACTAAACTATGCTCTAATAGACATGTGCAGAACGGAAAAAATTCTGGAAAAAAGTTTTGTTGCGTTTCGATTCGTTATTTACATAAAATTGTTTAGTTAAATTCGTATCATTCATTTAATTCGTTTTCGGAATTCGTTTCGTTTATTCGAAAAAGTTTTTGAATCGAATTTAAAATTTTTCGAATAGTTTTCGAATTTAAATAGTTTTTCAATTTTCAAAAAGAATAAAATAAAGGAATAGAATAGAAAAAAAAAGTTTTTTTTTTTTGTTCTATTCTATTCCTTTATTTTCTATTCTATTAAATTCTCTTTGGAAATTGGAAAAGTATTCAAATGCGAAAACTTCTCAAATTTGAAAACTTTTCGAATTCAAATTTGATAACTATTTGAAAACAATTTGAATTTGAATTTCGTCCGAATGTTTTTTTTTTCATCATTTCGGATTTGTTTCAATTTGGTTCTATTCTAATTTGAAAATTTAGATATATCCGGTCTTCCGAATAACAAGAATTCATCAACATTTTAATTCAGAACAAAAAGAACCGCGCATGTCTATGCTCTAATGTGTTAGCATACACAACCTGCCGTGAGGATGTTTCTTTAATAAATAAGATGAGTTCACATTTAAGATGCAGTTAGGGGCCAAGGAAATTAGATGAAAAAAAAAAGATTTTTCTTGAACCTGATTGGCTGAGTGTCACCTTATTCTCGAAATGTATTGCCTTAGGCATCTGCAGCACATTTTTTTTGCTTAGTGGGGGTTGGGGTTGATCTATGAGCTATGCTTTCAGAAGGCAACTGCAGAATATTTGCCTTTAGTAAATCAACCCCAATATGTCTGGAGAGATTGTCCAGCATCCTCCACCACCCTTGTAGATGTATGACATTGAGGTTGATTTACTAAAGCAAATCCACTTTGCACTACTAGTGCACTTGGAAGTGCAGACGCTGTAGCTCTGAGGGATACATGCAAGGAAAATAAAAAACAGCATTTTTGCTTGTACATGATTGGCTGATAAAATCAGCAGAGCTTCCCCTCATTTCAGATCTTCCCCTCAGTTCTACAGCGACTGCACTTCCAAGTGCACTTTGCAGTGCAAAGTGGATTTGCCTTTAGTAAATCAACCCCCAATGTCATACATTTACAAGGGTGCTGGAGGATGCTGGACAATCTCTCCAGACATATTGGGGTTGATTTACCAAAGGCAAATATTCTGCAGTTGCCCTGTGAAAGCATAGCTCCCAACTGTCCCGGATTTCGAGGGACTGTCCCGGATTTGGAACAAAGTCCCAAAGTCCCTCTTACCTCCTCATTTGTCCCTCATTTTGGTCTGATCTATATAGTTGTATATAAAATGCACTTTTTATCTATCAAAAAGTGTTTCTCAGTGCTTAATATTTCTAAATTGCTACATTTGTAAATTCCAAGAGCCAGTATAAAGGAATAGCAGTGGTAAAAAGCACTCGTGGGTTTAACCAATCATTTTTTTTTGTACAGTTCTCCTTTAAGGGAGCGTGTCAGGAGGTGTGTCCTATGTCTACATACTTTTGCTAATAGGTGTCCCTCGTATAAAGTTGTATATAAAATTCACTATTTGTCTTTCAAAAAGTATTTCCCAGTGCTAAACCTTTCATCCAATTTCTAAATTTCTGCATTTGTATTTGCATTTCAAAAGCCAATATAAAGGAATAGTAGTGGTAAAAAAAAAAAAAAAAAAACACTTGCGGGTTCAACTAATCATTTTTTTTTGTATAATTCTCCTTTAAAGGGGGCGTGGCAGGGGTGTGTGTCCTATGCCTACACACTTTTGCTAATAGCTGTCCCCATTCCCATCTTAAAATGTTTGGAGGTGTGTGAAAGTGCACTTTCATTTGTTTCATTCGTTTAATTCGTTCTCGGAGTTTGTTTCGTTTATTCGTTTTCTAATCGAAGACGAAAAGTTTTCGAATCAAACTCGTTGTGTTTATTCGTTTTCGAATTCAAATCTTTTTCAAATTCGAATTTGAATAGTTTTCCAATTTCCAAAGAGAAATAAATAGAATAGAAAATAAAGGAATAGAATACAAAAAAATTAGCTTAGTAAAGGAGGTAAAGCTTCACGTTGCTGAGAATTTCTTATCACTTGCAAGGAGAATTTAAAAAAACCCACATTTTTACTTGCACACAGTGGCGGCCGCTCATACATGGTGCAAGGGCGCCGCTCCCCCCCCACCTGATCCATGCGCCCAGCCCCTTATCTCCATGCAGGGTGCTGGACGCTGGATGGATTTCGGCATTGCACCCTGAGCCCACCCAGTTGTGTGACATTAGCGAATTAATATTGGCGAATGTCTTCCTGCTTCTCCTCCCGGCCAATCAGGAAGCAGGTCTTGAGACCCAATTGGCTGGGAGTCCTAAGACCCAATAGTCCCGATTGGCGGGAGGAGAAGCAACCGCCGGGACTTGGGTGGAGACGTGGGAGCTGCCGAAGCCGCGACCTTGATGGGGTAAGTGCGGAGCTGGCAAGGGGTCTGACGGGCGAGCGAAGTGGCGATCAAACAATTGAGCAACGGGGGGGAAAGCGGCGATCGATTTGAACGTGGGGGGCGGCTGGCTGGGGCCCCCCCCCCACAAGAAAATTGAGCACCAGCCGCCACTGCTTGCACATAATTGGATGATGGAAGTCAGTAGAGCTTCTACTCATTTACTAAGCTCTGGAGCAAATGCACTTTGCAGACTGCACAGTCTATTTGCCTTTAGTAAATCAACCCCATTGCATGCTCCCACTTATGAGTCCATTTCAGGAAGTAACTTGAGTGGCCTTTCTCTGTATCTCTAGAACAGAAGCAGGTAAAATCAATGAAGTTTGCTTGAAGAGGATTGATTTTTGCACTTGAAACAATAATTACCGGTAACAAAATTGATCATTTTTCTGCCTTGTCTAAAAGTGCTTTCTCTTTAATAAGCTGATACTTGACTTTCGGTTCATTGGTGAAGGGTCACTATGAAACCACTTTGTTTAACCACTTACCGCCAAATCATGCACCCAGTACGTCATTTGACCTCAAGTGGTTGTGCTGGGATGGTATGCAGCTGCAGGCATCACCCTTTCATCACCCCAGCAGGCCCCACCCACTGCAAGCTGCTGGCAGAAAACTACAGGAGGGGGCGGAGACAAGACCAGTCACCCTGTACAAGGAGAAGGGCAGAGCTGTGGGAGGGGCCCAGCAGGCTCCACCCACTGCAAACTGCTGGCAAAAAACTACAGGAGGGGGGCAGAGACAAGACCAGTCACCCTGCACAAGGAGAGACAGCAGAGCTGTGGGAGGGGCCCAGCAGGCCCCACCCACTGCAGGCTGCTGGCAAAAAACTACAGGAGTGGGCGGCGACAAGACCAGTCACGCAGCACAAAGAGAGAACAGAGCTGTGGGAGGAGATTAACGAGCCCCACCCACTACAGTCTGCTTTGTAGAAAACTACAGGAGGGGGCGGAGACAACACCAGTCAACCTGAACAAGGAGAAAGAGCAGCAGTGAGCGTTTTTTATTGCAGGAAGCTACTGCAGAGAGGCGAAAATAAAAAAAAAAATCAAATCTAATCCTTCTTCACCCTATCCAAAACTAAAAAAAAATGTTTTGCTAGTATCAAAAGGTTGATGCTTTTTAGTAGCAAGTTATTCAGAAAGATTTGAAGTTTTAGGATCTCATGTAATTAAATAAATATTTTTTAGTCCGTAATAAGAGGGGAAGATATAAAGCTGGTGAAGTTTTGATGTGCCTCTACTTCTCTTGTTCCTCTGAGGTATAGCCAAGCCTTGGAGGTTAAAAAGGCCTCCCACAAAAAGAAATTTTTCAAACCTCTGCGGGAGTGTTATTATCTGTGAACATTTGACTTCGCTCTTGTAGATGGTGTCTTTTGTGAACAGCCTTTAATGTCCAAGTGTTATTATGGATATTGACAAACTCAATGGGAGCTTAACATTAATTGCCTCCGTGGCCATAGGCTTAGAATCAAAACAAAATGCAGAAATTTGAAGTAGGACAACTCAGGTTTTTTTTTTTTTTTTCCTTTCAAGAGACATGGGGAGAAATGTTCTGTTATTGCTAACAGACATTAGGCAGAACAATTTTCACACAATTATGTAACCACGCAACTGTAAAATCATCACATGGAACTTGTTGTAAAAAAAGGAGTTTGGGTGCATTTCAGGGTCAATGGGGTCAGTCTAGTTCAGCCATTCTCAAAAAGGGTTCAATGGAATTCTAGGGTTCCTTCAGAGATTTCTCTGGGGGTTCCTTGAGTTGTGACCTCCCATTTGATGGTAGAATATGGCAGAATGGGGTTGAATATGTTGGGGCCGTGAAAGCACAGTCTACTGCAAACATTCTCAACTAGGGTTCCCCAAGAGGTTACTAGGGTTTCTTGAGCTTGCTAATTGACCTCCTATTTGATGGTGCCTTGGCAGCACCAGCTGCATGACACCAATTATCTTTTTAGTTGTCTGTACTGTAAGGGTGGAAACAATTTTGACACCATCTGTAACTATACAACTGTAAAACCATCAGCTGAAACCTTTTGGACAAATGGAGTTTGGGTCCATTACAGGGCTACTGAGTCAATCTAGCCCAGCCATTCTCAACCAGAGTCACACGAAGCTCTAAGGTTTCCTCCAGAGGTTGCTAGTTGACCTCCCAATGGATGGTACCTGCATTATTCTAGGGCCAAAGCCACTTGTCAGGGCCAACTGCATGAGACCAATCATCTGTTTAGCTGTCTGTAAGGGTGGCATTCTGATCATCACAGTAAGGTAGGTAAAGGGGGGGGGGGCAATATTTCCATCGGCCAGCAATATAAGGGGCATATTACAGGGCTACTGAGTCATTCTAGCCCAGCCATTCTAACCAGAGTTCAGTGGAAACCTTTCAGAAGTTGATGGGGGTTCCTCCCTTTTGATGGTATCTGCATACTTCTGGGACCAATGTCACGTGGCAGAGCCAACTGCATGAAACCAGTGATCTTTTTAACTTTCTATAAGGGTGGCATTCTGATCATTACAGTAAGGGGGAGGGGGGCTTTAATCCCACTGGCAATATAAGGGGCACGTTACAGGGCTACTGGGTCAATCTAGCCCAGCCAATCTCAACTAGAGTCAAGTGGAAGCCTAGGGTTCTTCCAGAGGTTGCTGGGGGTTCCTTGAGCTGTGGTTTCCTGACCTCCCAATTGATTGTACCTGCATAATTCTGTGGCCAATGCCACTTGGCAAAGCCAACTGCAAGAAACCAGTGATCTTTTCAGCTGTCTGTAAAGGTGGAATTCTGTTCTCCATGGTAAAGAGGCCATTATACCCACTGGTCACTATAATAAGAGGCATTTCCTCACTAACCACCACTAAATTGGGGTTCTCTAAGACCTGAAATTAATTTAAGGTTCCTCTAGCATAAATTAGTTGGAAAAGGCTGGTCTAGCCAAGCAAGATATTTTTGTTGTGGACATTCTCCAGAAACTTAAAAAAAAAGAGGAAAAAAAGGATAAAGCTCACCAGGAGAGGTCCATATAAGTGAAGTAACTCATACAAGAGAGTACAAAATTGAAAAGATCACTGTAATTCAAAATAATTAGTGTACTCACATCAAGTTGCAAGAAACCTGTCTAGGGATCGAGAAACCTGATTTTGAAGCTTGCCCAGAATATAGCTGTGTCTCTGCAGGTAGGATGGTTAATTGTGCTCATTGGGGTCTTCCACAACAATATATTAGCTGATAGTTGGATCCCAGTATGGAAAAATGTGGAGGAGTTTTTTCCCCCCAACAAAAGCTGGAGGTAAAGTCAGCAGAGGCTCCAGAATTGAAAGGAGATACTTGAGAATTATGTCTTCAAAGGAATGCGTATTTGTCATGCAGAAATTTAGAATCACCACTGGTGCATTTTGTGACACCGTATTGGCCACATCTTCACAATAGGTGTTGTGACCGTGTGAGGTCCTGCCATTATGGGAAATTAGGAAATGGATATGGAAAGGACACAGAATTCTCAAAGTTACAGTTTGAGAGGCTCCAGTGTGCGTTTTGTTTGCTGTCATATGGAAAAATACAGCGCATGTACAAATGAATATAGGTCTTTAAAATGGTGAAACAGTCAAGAAATAACTAATTGACCACAGGTGCCTTGAAACACAAACGTCCATAGATGGATGTAAATGTCCAACCGCACAGGAGGTATAAGTACTCCAAGGGGTGGTGATGGTCTGATGGTTGTCAGAAAACACCTGGCATCATACAGCGACTTCCCAACCGAGAAACCGGGTCCCAATGGGTCATTCAGAGAAAGTGCAAAAAAGCCTCTTACCAGATCCTGTGGATTCCCATGTCAGCGACAGGGAATCGCATGCGCAGTTTGTCACAAATGACGTGGAATGGGAGCTCAGGAATCGCCAATCTCTTGGATTGTGGTCTGTATGGATCTCGGCCGGCAACCGGATGGGTCCTCACAACGAACCGTCCTCACACCGAACCGTCCCAGCGTGCATCAGAAGTTTCACAAACAGTCCCCCGAAAGGAGCAGTTGGAGGGACTGGATCTCATGCGGTAAATGTGGAAACAAAAAGAATGTGCCTCCACATGGTGCAGATAAAAAAGGGTGTTTTTATTGACAAAAACGACCATACACAAATAAAAGCGTGATCACGGTGGATAAAAACAATTGGGCAACAAAGAGAGTGGTGTATGTACCCTGTTTTTACCTCTGTTTTGTTTGCTGTGTTCTGAGCTTTCTTCAGGCTTTGTAATCCTGAATCAAGGCCTGCCGTTTGAAGGTTCCAGAGTGTCTTGGGTGGGACGGAGCCTTCAATCCCATGTCCGGACTTTGCTGGATGCCTGCAGCCGGTGTGAGTGCACAGGTGTGCAGGGTCATTATAAGCCAGGTCTGAGAGTAGCTCAGGGCAGTTGCAGTGGCTTCTGTTTAGAGACAGAGCCCTGTCAGTAGAGCTGGGAGTTCCTGCTGGAGACTGTATCTCTTGTGAGGGGGATTCCTTGCTTAAGGACTGGGAATGTCGGGACAGCTACTCAGGTCTGGGAAGCCAAGAAAGCTGAGGTGATTAACGGGTCCAGGGGGCTGGAGGGAATCTGGAAGTCTCTAAAAGGAAAAAAACTTGAGGGGCTGGAAAATCCTAACAGAGGACCAGAAGTGGGCCCGTACATCAAGGCACTGGGATAGGAAAGCTACGAGAGCCTGAATCTGTGTACCTACCTATCTTCAGTCCACTCTGGTCCAGTCATGTGATCCTGCTCCTCTGTGTGAGAAAGCAATGAACTACGGCTAGGAATTACTGGAGCTGTGATGTCACCCATAGGCTCCCATGGCCCAGCCATTGTTAGCACCCTCCTGCAGCAGCCGCTGTCTGCAAAAGGGGAACTGGAGACGCAGGACCATTTGAACAAACTTTTTTTTACAGGTTGGACTGGAAAGGCAGGAAGAGGGGAAGGGAACACTTTTAAGAATAGTTACAGTTAGCGTTTTCTTCCACTTTAATTAAACAGAAACCTGGCTGTTGCTTGCTAGGGGTGCTGAGCAGTGCAATTTGCCCTCCCACTTTGAGAAAATGTGCGCAAACTTTATTTAATAAAAAAATAAAATTAAATAATAATAAATAAATCAAAGCCCTAAGATGTTGTACTCCAAAAAACATAATTTGATGCTAAGAGATGCTGGTAAGTTAAAGTTAACTCCCTGTACTGTTGCCTCTCCTTCTATCCATCGCATCAGTCCATAATAGTACACTGACTATGCTGACAGCTCTCTTGGAACCTGTCCTTGATTTGTATATACTTTATGTTAAAATCAATTACACTATTGGTTCAATTAACACCACTAGGTGTCACAAAGAGAGGTCGCTAGAGGAAAGGGCATCCCAATTTTAGTATGGGATCCCATGAATTGAAGTTACACCCATGTTAACTCTGCTTGCTAGTGTAGCGCTACCCCCTAGAGGGCTGCTGGAGTCCCCCTATTCTTGCACTGCCAAGCAACACACATTTTCACACTTTCGCACTGCGACAGTAACCAGTCCATGAGTTTGTTTTTGCTGTTTTATTGAGGGAAAACAACTTGGATGGGGAAGAGGGATTATGGGATGCCCAACTTGACTTGGTAGAACAATTTGAGGATAAACTTCATTCTTTATGTACAGAAAAATACAAATCCTGGCCTGTACTCCCTCCAGAATAATATCAGAATAGAATCGTAATAGTCTCAGTAGCAAAGTTTCTCTTTTAGGAGCTCTGTGTCCCCTTGGTGAAACTCACATACTGTAGTCCCAACTACTTGCAGAAAATGCCAGTCCACCTGGCAGCCTTAAAACGTGTCTCCGAGCAAGGGATTTAGGTTAGAAACGACACTGTCCTAATGAAAGCATGCTGGATAATGCATCTAGCAGCCTTCTTCCTTATGGGTCCTGGGGGTGTAGAGGTACTCACACAGTGCCTTGAATCCTACTTCCTTGGATATGACTGCTGTTCAGGCCTTCTGCTGTACAGGTCTTCCCACACTAGCCAGGGTGTCTCCTGGTTGAGACTGAAGGGTAGTGGAGATCCCTCTTTATATCTTCTCTCCTTTCTCAGCTCCAGCCTGGAGGCAGAGCCCCTCAACCCGGGGTCCCCTCCCAGGCCTCATGACATCAGTTTCAGCATTCCATTTTCCACCTGACAACAAAAACTGGCCAGGCTCTTAAATATTAATGGGCCTGTCTGACCACCCTGCCAGGCTTCGTGCCTGGGGATTGATCAAGCTCCCATGAATATTTAGATTCTTGCCTCTGCACCTCCACCCACTAGCTTCTAGAACAGCCATTCTCAACCAGGGTTCCGTGGAACCCTGGGGTTCCTCCAGAGGTTGTTAGAGGTTCCTTGAGCTGTGGATGATAAACCACCTTTTTGATGGCGCCTACAGAGTTCAAGGTTCAGCATCACTTAACAAAGCTAGCAGCATGACACCAAATATCTTTTTAGCTGTCTTTAAGGGTGGCATTCTGAGCACCACTTTAAGTGGGACATTCTTCCTATTGGCCACCAGTATAAGGGACATTGTTCCTATCGACCCCTGATAAATTGGTTTTATTAAGGGTTCCCCGAGACCTGAAAATTATTTTTGGGGATCCTCTAGGGTTAAAAGGTTGAGAAAGGTTGTTCTAGAAGTTTCCATGGACCTCCAGAACCAGGGGGAGGCGATAGAGGCCTGGTCTGCAGAGCCTTCCAGTCTAACCTCAATCTGAACCCACAGCAATTACTCAGACTCACTTAAAGTGGTTGTAAACTCTCCCCAACAACTTTGTCCCATGTAAATCAGCATAAAAATCCCTAACAAACACTGCGTGTAGATATCTCCTTACTTGCTTAGTATTGTAATCCTTTTTGTTCTTTAGAATGACTTCACTGAGCATGCCCAGATCTCCCCTGATTTACGGCACACTCTGTGTCCTTGTTTGTCTATTATCAGATCTTCCTATAGCACAACTCTGAAATCCCACGAGACTGCATAATCACTCAGAGCTTCCTACTACACCCCATGTGACCATGTGACATCACATGGAGTGTAAACTTGGGCATCGGACAGCATTACTGCAGCCTTATCAACTGAAACTGATAGGAATGACATTGGCAAACACTAGATAACCTTCACAAGTAAATACTATGAACAAGTCAGCTATGAGCAGTGAAGCAGGGTTGCCATAGAAACAGTACAGGAAGTGCTCAATGTAAGGGCGGAAATACACTCTACTGTGGACTCAGAAAACAATACTTAAGATGGCGCTGCCTTACCCCTGGACACAAGTTTTTTAAAGTTTCTTTAAACAGTAATATGCGATTTGGGCTGGATTACAGTGGCTATAATTTGATAATTACTTATTATAATGGACTAAATGAAAAGCAGCATCAGAGTGGGAGAGTTTACTTCCTCTTTACTGTGATTCAGCATAAATTCACCTAACCTAACTGTACACTAGAGGGTGCTACACTAGTGTCACACTGTCCCACTCCCAACATGCAGTTTGATTTTTGCCATCATAAAGCTGCCTGGAGTGTACACCGCACGGAGCATGCACCGCAGGGAATAAATGCAAGAAATGAAATTAATAGGAGAGACAGGAAAAAAAAAATTGGCGGAAGAGTCATGCAAAGTCCAACCTCCTAGCAATTTGTTTTAGATTTTTGTTCCTGTTTAAGTTAAATGTCCCACTTTCAATTTAGGAAACCTTATTTCACAATCTTTCTCCCATTTTATGTTTTAGCAGTTTGGCTAAAAATATTTAAGACTTTATGTAATTTTTTATTTTTTTTTATTTAACATTTTCAGTAGTCTCAGCATGATAAGCTAACAAATCAGGAAAAGGTCAGAGTAATCTGAGAATATTTAACTGAGAAAAAGATCACAGAAGGAAAAAGTATCACTGAAGAAATACCCAGGTAACAGAAACCAAAGAGAAGCGGTTATCTGAGGACAGGCATAAGTGAGAATAAAGAGAATTTATTATCCCCAAGCTCTTATTTCGAGGTGGACATGACATACACTGACCTTGCTCACCTCTTATGTCTACTTTTCATAAAATGACTCCATTTCTTTGACATGTTGCAGCTCCTTTTACACATATATATATATTTTTTTTATTTTATAAAAGTATATTTCAGAAATAAATGTCTTCGTTTTTCAGGTAGTGGTTTAAATGATGGTTTATGGCACACGGTTGCAATCAACGCCAGAAGACATCGCGTCTCCCTAACGTTAGACAACGGGGCTACGACACCGGTCCACGTCACCATGCCGTTACAGATTTCCACAGGCCACCGCTATTATTTTGGAGGTGAGTGGGATCTTATGCAATCCTAATATGTTAAAAACAAGCATTTCAATAAACTGATGGCATTTTCTAGATTTTATATAGGGGTCATATGTATAAAAAGACAATACTTTACATAAGGTCATCTAAACCAGACTACATTGGTGGCGTTTATACTGAGCCCTAAGAAAAGTCTTCCAGGGAACAGCGGTGCTTATCTTGAATTGAGAACTGAACCCATTGGGGGAGATTTACTAAAACTGGGGTGTGTAGAATCTAATCAGCTTCCAGGTTTGAGCCCACGTTCACATTGGCCGGATTTGGCATGCAATTTGACATCTCATATCACATGCCAAATCGGCGGCTACTGCCAGCAATAGCACCGTTCGAATCGGTGCAGCGCTGACTTTGCGGCACCACACCGATTCCCAAAAGTTCCTGTACTACTTTTGGCGATTTCGGGGCGATTTTGAATAGATATCCCTGCATGCACCCGCACAGATGTCTGTCAAATCGGGCCCGAAATGCCGGTTTGAAATCATGCAGCTGAACTCGCACGATTTCAAACCCACCCGCAATGTGAACCTGGGCTTATCGTCAAAGCTTAATTGAACAAGCTGAATTTAGAAGCTGATTTGCCTCCATGCACAGCTGCACCAGATTCTGAGTGCTCCAGTTTTAGTAAATCCCCCCCATTGCCATTAAAGAGGACCATCAATTCCCACTCCTTTTATTTAAAGTCTCTGCTTACATTGTCCACAAAAAAAACATATGCGTCCACAGGCAGATGAATGAAAGGTCTACCTCCTCCATTTATTGATTTCTATGGTATAGCTTCTATGTGTAGCGCAACCCCCAACTGGGGCCACTGGATTTAACTTGTTCTCTCTCAAACAGCACAAGTACCACCCACCACCCAAGCAAGAGTCCATCCACTCTGGCTCCAAATAACAGTCTAGGGGTTGTCTTTTTTTGTAGTTTATTGTGGATAGAACTGGTAACAGGAGATGACTTCAGTTACTGGGGGGGGAGTGGTGTCTCTTTGTATCACTATATGCGGTGTCCCTGTCCTACGAACCAGCATTGCACTCCTGTTCCAGACACCGGAGTGTATAAAGTGCTGTGAGAGTCTTCCCTGAGCTATACCTACTCAACAGGAACCCTTTCCTTCGCTAAGCGCAGTCTTCCACAAATGGGTTCCTGCCCCTACCCTGCCACTTCCTTATTGAACACCTTAATTATGTGGGAATCCCTATTTAAAAGGTTGCCCAACAAAATGGCTACCAACGTCTCTTGAGATTTCTGCATCCAGAGACAACTGATCTGCTTCCCATCCTGAGACAGATGACGGAATCCCTAAGGGGCCAATTCCCTGATGAAGCTCCTCTCCCCATGTAGTTATTATGGGACAGTGCCATCTCCAGATTGGACATGGCAGTTCTGCATGAGATACTTCCAAAGAAACGCTCAGCAATAGTTAGCGATCAGAGCACAGTCCTCAACAGCAGTAGCAAAGAGTGGACAGTCCAAGGCCCCACAGCTGAATCCAAGGGGCAAGTCTTAAGGCATTTGGTTACCCTGCGCAAAGTGCAACATCGGTATCCAGTGCAACATCCAGCACTCAATCTCAAGGATCAACATAATGTCACTACTCACAAGTTCACAGGACAGCTGCCTCCTTCCAGCCTCCTCTGGATACAACCCAGTGAATGAGATTGCACTTCTTATGACCTGATCCCTTGTGTTGAAGTTCTGCAGTCAGCTCTGAGCAAAGTCCACGTGAGCCTTGGGTCCTAGCACCTCTGTAGCTTCCTTGAGCAGTTGTCCAGTCCATGGCCTGCCTGGCAGCAGCAGCTCTGGAACCCTCCTGGGGAGAAGGAACGCTGCTCTTCCGGGTCTCAGACTATTTATCACACTTTGGCCCCCTCTGGAAACTTCCCCTACAGGGATTGGCCAGAACCTGATAAATATTAAGGCTGGATGATTTGAACCTCCCGCCCTATGCTCTGGAAGCCAATTCCCTGATGAAAATCCTCTCCCCATGTAGTTATTATGGCACAGTGCCATCTACAGATTGGAAAACTACTTGCACCTGCCTATAATCGGATGGAAAGGCTGGGCTTAGTCAACACTCTTGATGAGTGCATAGGATATGTCTCTTGGCTCTATTAACCCCCACTGCACCAGAAGATTACGGAGGTGGGGGTAGGCGTAGGAACTGCAGCCATCTGCACAAGGGATGGATTGCATTGAATGTAAGTAATGTCTCTTGTGCTGATTTTTTAAATCCTTTTTTTCATTGAACTTATGCCGCACGGGCAGACTTTTTGACCGGACTGGCCCGACGGACTTTCCGACTGACTTTTGCCGGACTGGTCCGACGGACTTTCTAACGAACGGACTTGCCTACACACGATCACACCAAAGTCTGGCGGATTCATAAGTGATGACGTACGGCCGGACTAAAATAAGGAAGTTGATAGCCAGTAGCCAATAGCTGCCCTAGCGTGGGTTTTAGTCCGTCGGACTAGCATACAGAGGAGCGGATTTTTCGACCGGACTCGAGTCCGACTGAAAGATTTGAAACATGTTTTATTTCTAGGTCCGTCTGACTTTTGGGGAAAAAAAAAGTCCGCTTGAGCCCACACTCGATCAAATTGTCCTAAGGCGTCCGGTCCGCCGGACCAAGTCTGTCTGAAAGTCCGCTCGTGTGTACGCGGCATTAGGCTTTAAAAGTATAAAACTTTTAGATATATCAGAAATAAAGACTAAATGTCATGAAAGACATTGGCACATGCAATGCATGCATATAAACACACAATTTCAAATGCAAAGATCTTTCCAATTTAAATAGAAACCCATAATGAAATGTGAATATTATATGTGTGATGAACAGATAAAGCAGGGGTCTTCAAACTGCGGCCCTCCAGGTGTTCAGGAACTACAATTCCCATCATGCCTAGTCATGTCTGTGAATGTCAGAGTTTTACAATGCCTCATGGGACGTGTAGTTCTGCAACAGCTGGAGGGCCGGAGTTTGAGGATCACTGAGATAAAGGAACACAATAAGAATCCGGTCTGTTCATCGAATAAATACTGTACTGAGTTCTGTTCTCATAACCTGAGAGTTTATGACAAAGCTTGTGTAATAAAAGAACATCAGGAATGCTGGGACCTTGGGGTCATCCATCAAAAGGCGCTCATAAAAAAGTAAACACATTATGTGAAATTATGAATCTGATTGGACGCGGTGTCTGTCTCTTACCAAACAGGCTGTCCGGACCATCCAGCCACCTCGTCCTGCATAAATCCAATCTCGTCATTTCAAGGATGTATGAGACTCATCTTTATTGATAATCAACCCAAGGACCTCATCTTGGTTCAGCGCGGCGTCCTGGGGAATTTCAGCGACCTGCAGATTGATATGTGCAGCATAAAAGACAGGTAATTTAATTATTGCATTTGAAGTGAACATTATATCATCCCTCCAGGGTGCTCAGAGTCTTTTACTAGACCTCCTTCCAGGTAGACTGGAGTCTCTTGGGGTGACCCAAAGTGCCCAAAGATGTCCAAGTCATCTCAAATGGCAGGTGTTCATTCCACGGAGCAGTGGCTCTATACCAAAAATCTTATGAATTACCCTAAATATCTAAATATAAGTACACATACTGCATGAGATCTATGACCTGTGTGAAAACGTTCTAGCTAGTAGTTGGTCACATTTAAGTGGACTCGTTCTGTAATGTCAAAGATGTTTCACTGCTTATCAAAACAGTTTCCTAAACACTATTAAGTGTCAGGAACATATCCCAGCATTTATATCTACACAGGAAACTCAGTCTCCTTTATCCAATTACCATTGTATGTTTCAAGACAGTTGTTGGTAGTCTAACCACATGACACTTTTTGACACTTGGACAATCAACAGCTTCTTGATGACGCAATTGTATTTTCGAAACGCATAGAGGCTGCTGGGAAAAATACTACGTCACTTCCTGCCAGGCTAAAGAGAGGCTTGAGACGCACGCCGACATAGGAGACACACGGCGATACTTTCACCCATTTAAAACTGCTGGATAAGCCTGGTGCCGGCTTATGGGCACATTTGAATGTGAGTTTTATAGTCTCTTTTTAAACTTTTTAAATAAACAGTACATATATACTGCGCAATGATCGTTGTTTATTTCCTATGAGGATGGATATCTCTTGTACCGGTACTATTGGGAAAAGCATAGGGAAAGGCCCTGAGTGCAGTGGTTATCCCATTAATGAACCAAAGGCGTGTTGACAATGACACCTATATCTGGTGAGTGGCCAATCCATATGGTGGTGGTGTTGTCACAATATTGGTGGAACCAGCTGTACAGAACCACGGATGGGGATAGAAGCACACTGAAGTAGTTTATTCACATTGGAGAGTTGCACTGGGACTTGTAAATATATATATTGTTCTACTCACTAGTAATAATTAGCTGGTATATTCAATCCAGCAGAAACACTGGACATTTATTTATTTATTCATTTATTATTTGATTTAAAATTTGCTATATTGATGGAGTAAGGGAGTTTTTGTGGTGTTGTTTTGGTGTACCATCTAAAGGCTAATGTTGACATATTGGATGTGACACAGGCATTGGTCGAATTGCACAATAGAATATAGTGTTATATTTTGTGTACACACACATATATATATATATATATATATATATATTGGGTTTCACTGTCATAATAGGAGTGGTGTTATTTGATTTATTTAATTAATACAAGATGACAAGGGGTTAGCGCAGTCGACACTTTTTGTTTTTTGACAATCAACATCTGCCTTGGCAAATTCCATTTTGTTTGGATCGAGTTGCCTGCCTAAATATTTTACCTTAGTTCACCTTTTCAAAAAAATTGAAAATGTAAACTAACACCCTCACCTTCCCCCACTCTGTTCCCTCCATGTACTTACCTCCATGGGTAAGTCCCACCACCCACACAGCTGGTGGGATTTGAAACCCTTGCTTTTTTTCTGTAGGCTTCTGGGATGGATCAAAGCAAAGATCTGTGCTGGAGCTAACCATTTAGAATTGCTCTGGTGGGAAAAATTCCCCTTACACTTGTGGCCATTAGGAAGAATTATCCCCTTATAGATAGCTAAAAAGATCAATTGTGTCAGTGGGAACTTATCTGAGAGACAGAAATTGTTCATTGCTCAAGGAACCCCCTAGTAACCTCTGGAGGAAGCCGAGTGTTCCACGGAACCCTGGTTGAGAAACCATGTAGTAGATATTGGAGATTTCAGGAGTAAGAACACATAGTGATGTTGGCTGGCTGGAAACTCAATTGCAAAATTCTGTCTTCCTTGGTCTCAAGGGGAACATGCTGGTGGTTCATATTGGGGGTTATGTGTTTTATATGCAGAGTGTAATAGAGTTGCATTATAAGTATTATGACCTACTAGTAGTAAGGTTATGTAAGGGATGGAGAGGGGGTTTATTCTTTGTATAAAGTGTTTTTAAAAATGGAACTATGAGCATGTCCAGTGGTGGGTCATGTTGGGGGTGTAGTGTTCTATGTATAGAGTGTAATAGAATTATAATATGATGGTGACCATTAATGGGTCATGTTGGGGGTTGTAGTGTTCTATGTTTAGAGTGTAATAGAAGTGTACTATGATCATGTCCAGTGGTGGGTCATGTTGGGGGTTGTAGTGTTCTATGTATAGAGTGTAATAGAATTGTATTATGATCATGTCCAGTGGTGGGTCATGTTGGGGGTTGTAATGTTCTATGTATAGAGTGTAATAGAATTGTATTATGATGGTGCCCAGTGGTAAAGATTCAGTCTAAAATATGAGGTAACGATGCCACTCCAAGCGCGTTGGTGTCTCTAATAACCGCCCTTCCCACTCACAACTTCAGGTGCAGGCTCTGCAATGGTGTAGAAGATTTAAGAAAACAGCTGAACGGCTGCACGCCGAATAACACCTTTTATTCGTGGCAAAACAGTATTATTCGGAGCACGGCCATTCAGCTGTTTTCTTCACTTTTCATGCCCAGTGGTGGGTCATGTTGGGGGTTGTAGTGTTCTATGTATAGAGTGTAATAGAATTGTATTATGATCATGTCCTGTGGTGGGTCATGTTGGGGGTTGTAGTGTTCTATGTATAGAGTGTAATAGAATTGTATTATGATCATGTCCGGTGGTGGGTCATGTTGGGGATGTAGTGTCCTATGTATAGAGTATAATAAAATTATATTATGACCAGGCCCAGTGGTAGGTCATGTAATAGAATTGTATTATGATGGTGTCCAGTGGTGGGTCATGTTGGGGGTTTAGTGTTCTATGTATAGAGTGTAATAGAATTATATTATGATGATGCCCAGTGGTAAGTCATGTTGGGGGTTGTAGTGTTCTATGTATAGAGTGTAATAGAATTATATTATGATGGTGCCCAGTGGTAGGTCATGTTGGGGGTTGTAGTGTTCTATGTATAGAGTGTAATAGACTTGTATTATGATGGTGCCCAGTGGTAGCTCATGTTGGGGGTTGTAGTGTTCTTTGTATAGAGTGTAATAGAATTGTATTATGATCATGTCCAGTGGTGGGTCACGTTGGGGTTGTAGTGTCCTATGTATAGAGTATAATAGAATTATATTATGATGGTGCCCAGTGGTAGGTCATGTTGGGGGTTGTAGTGTTCTATGTATAGAGTGTAATAGAATTATATTATGATGGTGCCCAGTGGTAGGTCATGTTGGGGGTTGTAGTGTTCTATGTATAGAGTGTAATAGAATTGTATTTTGATGCTGTCCAGTGGTGGGTCATGTTGGGGGTTGTAGTGTTCTATGTATAGAGTGTAATAGAAATGTATCATAATGGTGCCCAGTGGTGGGTCATGTTGGGGGTTGTAGTGATCTATGTATAGAGTGTAATAGAATTGTATTATGATGCTGTCCAGTGGTGGGTCATGTTGGGGGTTGTAGTGTTCTATGTATAGAGTGTAATAGAAATGTATTATAATGGTGCCCAGTGGTGGGTCATGTTGGGGGTTGTAGTGTGCTATGTATAGAGTGTAATAGAATTGTATTATCATCATGTCCAGTGGTGGGTCATGTTGGGGGTTGTAGTGTTCTATGTATAGAGTGTAATAGACTTGTATTATCATCATGTCCAGTGGTGAGTCATGTTGGGGGTTGTAGTGTTCTATGTATAGAGCATAATAGAATTATATTATGATCATGTCTAGTGGTCAGCTATGTCGGGGGTTTGGGGGTATTACTTTCATGAGGTCCGGCCTTTTTGGCTACACAAGTATTTTTTTTTTTTTTATGGAAACATTAAACCTCAAATTCGTTTCTAACAATGATATAATAAAAGAAGGTAAAATAAAAACATGGCTGGTTGTCGGGACCTCACCAATAACAATCTCAATCTCTTTCACGCACATTGTGCTGGTCACTGTAGCTAACCATTATAATGAAAGGGATATATACGATCGAACAACAGACATGAAGCTTTAAAGAGGACAAACAGAGGAGGAATTTTAATGGGTTTTGTTTGTTCCTTTTCCATTTTTTTAAAGCGAATGCAGATTTAAAAGCCTCCGTGTTTGCGTGTTGAATGAATGCAGAATTGGAACAAATGTTGACAGATGATTTCCCAGAGTGTTTAAATAGAACACAATTATATCTGTCTCTGGACCGATTTGGAACAAGTCTGTGAATGGCACTTAATTACTTATTTTGTGAATGTATGCCACAATCCTGAATAGACCTCTGATTGGACAATTTATGTGAATTAAGGAATAGAGGGGGAAAAAAAAAATTTGTTTTTGTTCAAAGGAAAATAAAAGAAGGAATGAAATAGCCGTTTGCTTTCCCTATGACAGTATTTAAAGTGATTGCAAAAGTCTCGTTTTTTTTTTTTCTATAAAAATAACAAACATGTTATACTTACCTCCTCTGTTGCAGTGGATTTGCACAGAGCAGCCCCGATCCTCCTCTTCTCGGGTCCCTCTTCTGCCTGTTTGGCAGAAGTGGATCGTTCGACTTATATCAAAATTTGCCCGGTACCTGCTGAACCAGCTGAATTTTGATCCATCTATGGCCAGCTTTACTAAGTATTAACGAATGTCATGCGCTCTGTTTTAGGACTACAGGATGCCATGTCCACACTCTTCTGATTGGTCCTTAAAGCGGGGTTCCACCCAAATTTTGAACATTATCTCTATGCATTCTCTTCCTTGCCTAGATGCTGACATGCTGTGTAAAAAAAATCGCCGTAATTACCTTTTTTTTTCTAATCTTCTTAACACTTCCTGGTTTTCCTCCCATGGGAGTAGGCGTGTTTCTAGCCTCTCCCAGACCTCCCACAGTCCCCTGGGAGCTAGTCTCAGGCTTCCCAGCATGCATTGTGCAACAGTGTCATCACAACATCTCGGTGAATGCTGGGAGCACAGCATTCACCGCATCCAGGAAATACATGCTTGTGGGCTTCAAATGCCCACAATGAAGATGGAAACCGCCTTCAGTGAATTCTTTACAACGAAATCGGACACAGGCAGACTTATTACACAGAACATGTGAGTAGATAATCATGAGAAGAAAAGTTTGTGAATGAACTCCAAAAAAAAAAAAACGATAGATAGGTGGACCCCCGCTTTAAGCAGCAGCCATGTTTTTTTTTTTTTTGCAGTGGCAATACTCACAGATTAGTGGGGCACCATAGTGGTATTGTGATCATGTGACCACTGATTAAAGTAGAAGTAAACCCTTCTCTTGATCTTGTACCTACAGGTGAGTCTATAATAAAGCTTACCTGTAGGTACAGTGAATATCTCCTAAACCGAGCAGATATTCACATTGCATGCAGCCGGTGACATCCTCGGCGAATGCACTCTGAAGGGACAGCATACCCGCGCCGCCCCTTCAGAGCTCCGTGCCGTGGTCCGAGAGTCCTGCGCACACGCGAGGGAGTGATGTCATCGTGGCGCGGCCAATCAGACGGCCAGAGGACGTGAACCTCAGAAGGAAGACCGGGTAAAGATGGAAGGGCCTTTAGCAGTGACAGCGCGCCGCTGGGGAGCCTCATTCTAAAGGTAAGGATTACATAATGTGCTAGAATGTAATGCATACTAGCACATGATGTCATTGTCTTACAGGGTTAAGAAAAATGTGGTTTACTACCGCTTTAAAGTCCAAATTTAAAGTGGTTTGTTAAGGTTGAAGTTTTTTTGTTTTTTTTTTACAAGAAAAATGAACAGTCTTTACATAATTAACATTTCACTCCTAAACATATATATATATATACACATCCAAAGCTAAATCATTACATTCAATTCCATTTGATCTTCCCCATTTCTAGAATGATGTCAAATGGAAATAGAAGGGACACAAAAAGAAAGGGAATACTTCCCTTCTAGATTCTGTATTTCTATATTTCCGTATTAGCTCCCCATGCCCGGTCAGGGGGCGACGCTACACCCAAAACCAGAATGGCCGCCAATACTATCCCTTCTAATATTCAGCTAAGGTTACTATATACTGTCCATTCCCTTCTTTTCCAAACCCCCCCCCCAAAAAAACACAACCTACCATAGGGGAGGATCCTCCCCCCATAAAACAATAATCATTTCCTCTCCCTCCCCCCACACTCACAAACTCCCCCTCTCAATTTTTTTTTTTTTTACCTTATTGCATTCTCCGCATGAAGGTAAAACACCTTCTGTGTTCAGCCCCCCCCCCCCATCCCCCCTACATACTTACCTAAACCCGATCTCGAACCAGTGCTGTGAGCACTGCAGGGGCAGCCTATCCATTAGGGGTGTCCGGGCGCCGCCCCCTCTCTCCAGCCACCCCCTCTATGCAATGGATAGATTCATACATAGCATGAATCTCTCCACGGCCGCTGCGGCCACCCCCCTATTCACCTATTCATGCCTGGATGCCCGGTCCCCGCCGCCACTTCTTGGATGACCGCAAATGCCCAACGCCTAGATAGGGTAAGTGCCGTTGGACCGATCGGGGGATGGCGGGGGAAGTGGGGGTTTGAGTTGCAGTGTGCAGTGGGGGGGGGGTTAGTTGTTTTCCGCCCCTCCAAACAAAAAAACACCAGCCGCCACTGGATGAAGCAGTGGCTCTTTCCTCTTTCTCTTCTCAATAGATGTGGAGGCAGCCATTGGCTTCTGCTACTGTCAGTCAGTCACAGCCTGCGAGGAGAGAAGTGTGTGGGGGGGGGGCGAGCCACACTGTGCGTGTCTATGGACACACAGCACAGCTCAGGATCGAGCCCACTAGAGTGCCCCCATAGCAAATCACATGCTATAGGGGCACTCAGCAGGGGGGAGGAGCTAGGAGTGCGGGGGGGGGGACCCC
Organism: Lithobates clamitans; assembly: GCA_037952925.1. Lineage (NCBI taxonomy): Eukaryota > Metazoa > Chordata > Amphibia > Anura > Ranidae > Lithobates > Lithobates clamitans. The sequence goes on from JBBGZY010002311.1 coordinate 538,818, forward strand.
AGAAGAGGAGGATTGGGGCTGTTTGCTATTTTAAAAAATACATTTACAGTAAAATAGCTTTATTAAGGTAGTTCGATTTTTTTTAATTATTATTATTATTTATTTATTTTTTAAGAGCGGTATGTTTATATTGTAGATATCTGTCTGCTCGACTACAGCCTTCCGTTTCTGTGAAAAACGTGTTTGGTTTCACATATACTTTAATGGGCCACTAAATCTAAAACACAGTTTAGCTTTTATAACACGTCGTTTGGTTACAATAAAAAGAAGAAGGCGGCTAACAACACGGGTCAGAACACAGCTTAATGCTTTTCCATTAATCCTAAATTTTTTAGGTCGCCAAAGAAAACTTTAGGCGCTCATTTCACACCTGGACCTTTTTATCTCCTGATACATTTTCCATTAACTTAATGGAAACATTAAAATGCATCTCAATGCGCATTTATTTATTTATTTTTTATTTATTACGGGTACTTATATAGCACCATCAATTTACGGTACGCATCACTTTACACATATATTATCCATTCACATCAGTCCCTGTCCTTAAAGTGGGGTTCCACCCAAAAAACAAAAATACCTGGAAAAAATCTAAAAAAAAAAACAAAAAAAATTTGGATATTTTTTTTTTTTCACTTACCTCTAAATGCCTGTTGCTAGGGGGTCCCTCGTAGTCTGCCTCTTCCTTTGCCTGGGCTGGTGACATCACTTCCCCCCAGGCACAGGAAGGGCTCCGCTCTGCTCCCTCCCTCCTGTCAATCATCTGGGACCCATTACAGGTCCCAGGTGATTGAGCGGCCAATCACGGCGCGCGGCGCCGCTCGCGCATGCGCAGTGGGTGCCAGGCTGTGAAGCCACAGCCCGGCGCCCACAGTTGAAATGCCGGCGCCGACGAGCGGAGGAGGGGGACGAGCGGGGCCTCGATCCCCCGCATCGCTGGACCCAGGGACAGGTGAGTGTCCAATTAAAAGTCAGCAGCTGCAGTATTTGTAGCTGCTGACTTTTAATTTTTTTTTTTTTGATGGCCCCCTGGGTGGAACTCCTCTTTAACCACTTGACAACCGGGCACTTAAACCCCCCTCCTGCCCAGACCAATTTTCAGCTTTCAGCGCTGTCACACTTTGAATGACAATTACTCAGTCATGTAATACTGTACCCAAATTAATTTTTTATCCTTTTTTTCATACAAATAGAGCTTTCTTTTGGTGGTATTTGATCACCTCTGGGTTTTTGCACTGGGCCACAATTGATGCAAGCATGTCCTCAGTAAGAATTAAATGGAAAGAGTCTATCGGGGAAAAATTTTCTGTGTCCACCTGGACTCCTGGCCGGGCAGTGAAAGGGGGAACGTTAGCTTCTCCTGAATTAGGAGGCAGCCACAAGGGGTTCTGAAGGGAATAGGGAAGGCTGGCATGGGATCTAACCCTTTGGGACTGAGGTGACACCCCACTGGTACGTGGCCTTTGCCGAGGTACTGCGGTGCTGGTGGATGGCACTGCGGTGCTGGTGGATGGCACTGCCTCCTCACCAGTACGCCTGCGTCTGGCGGGCGGACTCTCATCCTCCTCCTCTGAGACTGTCAGTGTACCACTGGTTAGGACAGGCTCGTAGTCCACGTCAGACTCAGAATCTGAAAATGAGGAGGAATCCGAAGTGGAGAGCTCCCCGTTGCTCTCGTCGCCCGCAAGAATGTTGTACGCCTCCTCAGCTGAATACAATCTTCTAGTCATTGTTAGTGATGACAGAAGGCACTGGTGACAACTGACACTGATGATAGCTGGCACTCTTACGTGGCACTGATGACACGTGACACTGATGACACTGATACGTGGCACTGGTGACACTGACAACAGATGGCACGTGGCACTGACAGGTGGCACTGATGACAGATGGCACTGACAGGTTGCACTGACAGATGGCACTGACAGGTTGCACTGACAGATGGCACTGACAGGTTGCACTGACAGATGGCACTGACAGGTGGAACTGATGACAGGTGGAACTGATGACAGAAGGCACTGATGACAAGTGACACTGATGATAGCTGGCACTCTTACGTGGCACTAATGATACATGACACAGATGACACTGATACGTGGCACTTGTGACACTGATAACAGATGGCACGTGGCACTGACAGGTGGCACTGATGACAGATGGCACTGACAGGTTGCACTGACAGATGGCACTGACAGGTTGCACTGACAGATGGCACTGACAGGTGGAACTGATGACAGGTGGAACTGATGACAGAAGGCACTGATGACAAGTGACACTGATGATAACTGGCACTCTTACGTGGCACTAATGACACATGACACAGATGACACTGATACGTGGCACTGGTGACACTGATAACAGATGGCACGTGGCACTGACAGGTGGCACTGATGACAGATGGTACTGACAGGTAGAACTGATGGCAGGTGGCACTGGCAGATGGCACTGGCAGATGGCACTGATAGGTACTGCGGGCACTGTATATGTGTTTTTGTAAACTCACAATTTCACAATCTTTAGCACGGTAATAGGTCATTTTTTTTGTAAAAAAATAAAAAACCCAGCAGTGATTAATTACCACCAAAAAGAAAGCTCTATTTGTTTGAAGAAAATAATTAAAAATGCATTTGGGCACAGCGTTGCATGAAAGCACAATTGTCATTCAAAGTGTGACAGCGCTGAAAGCTAAAAAATGGCCTGGGCAGGAAGGGGGTAAAAGTGTCCGGTATTGAGGTGGTTAAAGTGATTGCTGGTGGTTTTTAGGAATGCATATAAATGGCTCCTGAGGATTATTATTTTTATTATTATTATGACCCATTATTCTCAATATTTTACTTTTTTTTTTTGCAGAACAAAAAACAGAGATTAGAAACAAATTTAAATCAAAAAATACTCCAATTCCGATTACTGAAAAAAATAAATAAATAAATAAATAAAAACACACATAATCACACAGAGCGCAGGATTTCTAAATGTTTTCACACATTTTTATAATTAGATTAATTGGCAAAAGGTGTGAATCTTGTGTGAAAACATTTATAAATAGACCCCTAAATCAGTGCAAACTTAAGGCTGGGTTCACATACATGCGAATTAGATGCATAAGCCGCGCTGGCTATTGAACTTCAGTTCTTTTCGGCTCGTCGTACGTGTTGTACATCTCACCACTTTCTTGGCGTTCGGAATTCCCCACAAGATTTGTGTGACCGTATGTATGCAAGACAAGTTTGAGCCAACATCTGTCAGGAAAAAATAAAAAAATCATGGATTTTGTTGTCGGAATGTCCGCTCGTGTGTACGGGGCATTGGGGTGGAGACTACAAGTCACGCCTTCTCATCCAACATCGACAATCAATGTTTTTCGGGACCGACGTGCGCGTTCACTTTTGCGCGTGAGCACAGGGGCTCTTTATTTTTTTTTTTTTTTACTAATTACATTTTTATTTTTTATTTTTTAATTTGTACACTTACTGCATCACTTTTATTGCTGTCACAAGGAGTGTAACCATCCTTGTGACAGCAATAGGCACGTGACGGGTACTCCTTTATGGAGATATCGGGGGTCTATAAGATCCCAAACCTCCTACTCTGGTCGTTTTGGTGTTTTCAAATGCTTTTGATTTTTAAAAAAAATATTGTGCTGTTGACATCCGGGTAAACCAGAAGTGATGTCAGGTCATCGCTTCCGGGTCACCATAGCGGACATGCCGGCTGGTCGCTCGGGTCTTCTGGTGGAACGGGAAAGCACGAGCAAGGGTGGAAGGCGGTAGGAATTTGAAGGGAGTCCCCTTCTTGCTTGTAAAAGAAATCCAGCATCTAGTTAGCCGCTAGGATTGCTTTTAAAATAAAGCCGACCACAGGCTCTAAATAATGTTACCGGTATAATGCCCGGAGCTGCATATCATCCCGCTAAAACCACCCAAAGTCCAGCAATGTACCGGAAGCGGGTCTACACAAATGCAGCCATCACAT